>JBCFYV010000012.1:113009882-113402601 GCA_039000515.1 Timema cristinae | reverse complement strand
TAACGTAGCGATAGTCCTTGGAAAGCTAAAGTTGATCCGGCTTCTGCGCAATATTACGGACTACGGACTTTACGGATTGGAGCACTGTGGACAAATTAATCTGTTATTGTGGACAAAACAATCTGGTACTGTGGACAGACCCAGTAAGTAAAGATACCTTACTGAATAACTGAATGATGTCTGAATAAATGGAATCTCAAAATTATAAAACGGGAAATAAAATAACTCTTAAATTGATACAACTAAATTACAAATTGAAACTAGGCAAGCACGTAAAATAACCATATCAGATAACCAAATAAACCTTATAATTTTAAAAATAGTAATGTGTGAATGGAAATGGGTTGAGGGGGGGGGGTAGCTTGAAATTCCTCCAAAACAATTGGAAAATCTACCTTTCAGTGCATAAGAAAATTTAAATTGGGAGAATAGGTAAAAGGATCACCACCACCCCTCTCCCCCCCAGATAAAATAAAAGTTGAAAGGTTTAAAAAAAAATAGGGGTCCGGGAAACGGATGAACAATAGGGGGAGAGGGAGGGGGAGCTCAAAGCCCTTAAACTAATCAAAACTATATATATAAACTTTTATTGAAGTCTTTGAAATGTGAAATGAATTGCTATGATGCTCTTTGGTGGTCAGAGATGTTCCTCTTTTCTCATTGTTTCTGTAACGGTCTATATTATTTAATTTCTGATCTTTGGTGAAACGTTTATGCAACAACGTAATGTTATTTAAGTTTCACAAATCTTACGAGTTTTTAGTAAACGTCTTTAATTTAAGATAAAAGATTTAAAAAAAAAGTATATGCGGAGCGCCGTACCATTTATTTTGAATAGTTTATATGTACACACTAAGTACATCAAAATTCCTTTCTCCTGATTAAATACCTGGGACAGAGTTCAAAACCGTCTGACATCCAACTTCGCCAAATATTTCAACTAAACTCCTTCCCTTCCAAAATGATGTTCGTGTAAAGTGACCATTTCCTTGCTGTAGTTCTCCTCGGAGGAATGTTAGTCGAGGTAGGTTGGTAATGAAACCGCTTGTTTAAAAAAAAAAAACTACAGGGATAAGGGAGTTTTCTCTTGGTAAAGATAGGGTGGTTCGAAGTTGGCAGTAGTGTTCACGAGGGACTGGTAAGAGAATTGTTAATTGAGTTGCAGCGGCTTGTAGAGACTTTGATAGAGGGAGGCAGGGGTACTGTCAATAATGAAACAAGAGACGAGAAGGGTAAGGGGAATCCCAGTTCGTCTCGATGATTCATCAAAGAGGGGGGGGGGGCTACATCACCGAGGTTGAAAAAACTTCCTCCGACTTTCTATAAAAAAAACCCATTTAAATGACTAACAGCAGGAGCATTGCGTTAGGGGTTGGGTTCCCCCCCTCCCCCCTTCCTCTTACACACAATGTTGTAAAAAAAAATGCTTGAAAGTTGGGAATTTTGCGGAGAGTTGAGATCTTGGATTGAGAAATTCTAGAATTACTTTATACCACGGTACTTTTGATCATGGAAGTCTTTTTAGCGCTGACTTGTAGAGACATATTTTAAATTTCCCAACTGTCAATCCCTACTCTAAAAAAGCCCAACTTCATAACTCAACAACTGAGAGGATAGACCTTCTGTAGTAGATGGTATAAAAAGTTTAGTTGATCAAGTTGGCTAGTAGTAGCGCTCGTTACTGCCTACTACTACTACTACTACTACTACTAGCCTACTAGACCCTAGTAACTTTAAGAAGGTTGGGTAATGTTTTAAGTTGCCTAAACCTTGATTCATGGCCCAGTTATCGCCTCAAATTCTACCATTTCTCCGAGAAAATTTCCCCTTGTCCCCCTCCTGTTAATTTTAAGGTAATCCAGTCCCCCCCTCCCCCCACCGATGTTTTCAACGCTACCCTTGTAATATTCCTGGCTACCTGGTTTATTTTTTCCTAATTTAAGAACGCCTAGGGTTGGGAAATTAACTCTCTAACCCCCACCCAACACTCCCCCAAAATTTACTTCATGTGACGCCTCTTGTGCACGGCGCTAACTACCCGTCCGGGCAAACTTAAACAATATAATTAAACAGAAAGATGGACAAATTAGGGCTACGGCTAGACTGTTAGTAAATGTTTCTTGAGAAGGAACGACAAAATAACGATTGCTATTTAAAAAAAATAAGCAGCACACGATATAGGAGTTTGAAATGTGAGTTGAATCAGACGTGAAATTTCCCCACATCTGGTCGTATGCGATGGTAAAAACCTATGCAAACATAATAAAATACCGGTACAGACATCACTCCTCTGCATACATCTCTTCGAATGGACGAGCAGTGACATGTCTTTGAAGACGTCCCACCAAGATACATTATTGACCGGACTGCCCCGTTACAGTTTAATTCACCGGGTGCATTATTATTCCAGCGTCATTTGTCGCTACCTTCAAGCGACATTTATTGCTCGTCTGGTCGTAGCCTTTGTGTATTTTGGTTAACTCTGTCCATCTTACTATTATTTACTATTTGTTGGGAACGTATTTGTAATATTTTATTTCTCCTTCAAAAGTTGGGCGTTGTTTGATTCCCGTGCATTCTATCTCATATTTTCTTCCATTTAACTAATTTATTAATATCATTGTGTTGGAAACCTTATTAGTTATTACTTTTTTTTTAAGAAATAGCAAGAAATAGTGGATTTCAGATGAACGGAATTCCCCGCCTTTACTCCAACTCCCCGCCGCCCACCCTCGGCTTTACATCCAGCTCGCAATCCTCTTTTCTCTTCTAGGATACCACCAAGTGAAACCCTCAGCTTTTCTAGAGTTTTCCCGTCTTTTCCACGTCCTCCCCCTCCCCTCCTATCTTGCCCAGTTGCTATCTGTGGAAGTCCCTGGTTCCATTGGTGGCCGCACACAGCGCTGACTAATCCACCTGTCAGCGCCAGGAAACGTGGAGGCGCTTGGTCTGGGTAACATCGGCACAGGTCCTCTATATCTGTCCGCACACAAACTACAGACCATTTTTTTACTCCTTAATTTGGTGGGGAAACGCGTATTGAAAAATACATAGAAACTACCACGAGACGCACACCCGAACTTTCTTATGAATGGACATCTGAACCCTAGAAAAAGTTATTATATCTACTTTCCTGTATTCATACGTTAAGTCAGGTGACATGCAGCTGTCAATTTTGATGGACAGTTTCAATATCTATAAAATAACACTTTTTTTATCATCGTGATCTTAGTACCTGTTCACACATTTAATAATTACTCTCTGATTACCAAACCCTTCCTTCACCTCTGACAAGACGTGTATTACTCACAACTTGTGAATGTGGGGAATGCCAGGCCTCCACCGTGGTTCGGATTCCACGTTAAACTGTAGATACTCCATTTCATCTCACAATCACCCTACCTTACACATTAGCGTAAGTGCGTACAACCCGAACGGGTAGTAAGACGCGGTGATAGTAATAATACTTACTCGAATGGGGTAGGGATGAGTAAGGAAGCATTTTAGAGGTAATCCACCCGCATTTGCGTAGAAGAAGACTGGAAATGTATAGAAAAAAATACCCTTAGTAGATCTTACTGAGATTCAAAACCCCGATCTCCCCGTCATCAGCAGGTCAGTCAAGCACGTGATTGACGCCTTAGACCGTTCGGCCGATGAATCGGGTAATTGGTTGTTCTTAATTAATTCTGCGTCTTACTACCCGTCTCGGTTATCCGCATATTTACCTAATGAGGTATGGGATGAGGAAAGTATAATTTAGAGGAAACTTACTCGTATTTGTGCAGAGTGAAGAGTTGAAAAAAACGTTAAGGGAAAACTACCCTCATTACACCGGCCGGATATAAACCCCGTGACTTCCCAGTCACACGCCAACCAGATGATACCGACGCCTTAGTCTATGTTCCCCACCGATGCGGGTCTCGGAAACTTATAATACAGCTCGAGGCTTACACCAAAACTTGTAAAATATATTGTCTGGTTTTTATCGTTTTATTTTTTTATATTTACAGGCGTAAAAAAAACACAACTCTCGTCGTGAACTTTGTGCGACCTCATCTACTTCCCCGTCATTTGATTATCATCATTCTCCTTCACTTAGTCCTCCGCACTGTTACCAACATCCGCCAGGTGATATTCTCGTGACAATTCCCTCCGCCGAATATAAAGATAACTTTCAAAACTAACTCATATTTAGTTGTTTTAAAATACTGAACAAAATTGTGGAAGTATAACCATAATATTAAAATAATTATTTGAAGGCTTCCCTATTTTCGTAATTCATTAAATTAAGGTTTGGTCACTAAGGTACAGTTTGTCCACGTTAACTTTGGACCTTATTGGCAATTTAAAAGTCTTTTAAAAATAGTTTATTATTATTATTGGGAGGTTTTTTTAATCGTCAGACTATATTATCTGCACACAATTTACAAACTTATTACAATCTTGAACATACACAGCACCCAGTCCCCTCACCATTAATGTATCACTGTGACAGGGCAAGTCCCACATGAAGCAATGATGACATTTTAGGGCTATGACAGTTATAGAACCTGGGACTCCTGGCCCAGACAAACGCGCTACCATTGGAACTAGTGTTACGGATGTGATGTCCATCCGTCTCGTAAATGTTGGTTTTAACTTTCACAAGCAAAACTAACTAAATTGGTAATGTTTCTGGTTTTAACGTCAAACGGGGTTTGAACATTTAAAACTTGAGATATCCAGATATTAACCGTTCTATTTGATTAATTAAGGAAGGGGGGGGGGAAGTTTTCCTGGAAATAATAAGAGAACATTTTCAAAATAACTTAGATGCAATCCTCACAGCACTTTCGCTCAAAATACCCAAATATTTCAACACCGTTGATAGAATTTTTTTTAAGTTTTTCTGAAAATTATTAGTGGAAGAATTGCTACGTTGGCAATATTAGTTTTTTTTCTTTATATCTCTCATACCGTAAAGACTTTATTCAATGCAAGACATTATGTTCGTTTCTTCCGTCACGCAATCTTTCTTCGTTCTCTTTCGGTGTTCTGGCTAGGCTCGCCTGTAAAGTGCTCCCCTATCCAACCGCATTACAGAGAGGCTAGGCGGGCTAGTATAGAGGTTCCCTAGCTTAACGCCCACTTCTGAGAACTGGGTGCTGCTGGCTAACGTACCCCCAAAGTTAAATGCAATGAGCATGTTGAAATCATTTCCCTAATTCATCAGTTCCATTGTGTATCATTCATATCTAATTATTTCAAAATAAATAATTATTATGATCATAAATGAATGAATTTAAAAAAATTGATCAGGAGCTTTTGGTGAAAATATAGGTACTCAGGAAAGATAGAAATTAAAATTAAAATTCAAGTCACACAATTGTATTAATACAATAAAGTACAAGAACAAATATAATTATTTTTATCAGCGGTCAAAAGTATCAGATTTGTCCACACTTTTGTCCCAAAAGGTTGCCAGTTGAACAATACCTCTTGGTTTGAAAAACATGATCAATTACAAAAGAAAAGTTTCATTTTTTCGTGGCATAGCGTATAATCCTAATGACTAAAACGCAGTGGCTTATTTTGAGAAAAATCAATAGGTATGCTGTACTCTAAAAGTTGCAATGGAGATCTGGGGGCCGAGGACCCTTAACCACCGTTGTACAAGAACGTCGAGGGATTATTTCAAGTGATATAATTGAAGATGTGATCATATAGAACAGTGGTTCTCGAACATTTATTATTTCCCTCTAACTGTATGCTAGCTTAGAAAATGTTGAGCCCCCCCCCCCCCCCTCTTCCACTCTCATATTCTCTCTTCTTTTATTTATTCATAACGATGATTACCATCCACTCAAAATGTTATAAAAGTAACTCCATGGTGTCTGCCCGCATTCAGGCTTTATCTACAGAGTGGCTAACTAACTGTTTGGCGAATTAGTGCCAACTCTTGCGGATAGAGGGTGTCATGTGGTCAGCCATTAAGCTCAGCTTTCTATACCTGTGCCACTACTACTTTATTCGAGTAGCTTCTTATGTATCCACTCTAGGCTGAATCTAACCCATTCCAGACCCACTGCTTCCCAGATAATCTGGACGCACTGGGAATCAAACCCGGGACCTCTGGGTCCGTAGCCAGAACCTATGACCATTAGACCACATAGGTGGTCCTCAAATTGTAATGATATCTACATGGTTAGAAATTTAAGTAAATATTAATGTCGGGGCTAAAAGTGGTACGGGCACATTTCTGAATGCATAAGAGAGACAGATCCTATTCAATTAGCCCAGTGTAATTAAAAGCACACAGTTAGCAATAATCAAAGCAAACAACCATAATAAGAGTAAAATGAAGTGATACATCGATCAAGAGTCCATCAGAGCTTGGTGAGAGGGAATCAGGTGGATTGTCAAACTCAAGTTGCAATTTAAACTATTTTATAAATCCTAACTTATCTCACACAATGCTGCTTAGAAACAAACGAGTCTCCCAACTTGAGAATTTACTCTCCAGAAGCCATTTAGAAGCGTAAACTCTGACTAACATAGGGGAGATTATCTCGGACTATTAATACTCTATCGCTACGTTATTGATTTATTGTTAAAATATTTACATATATCTTTTGCTGTAAGCAGTGGTGCACCCAAAGGGGAAAGAGGTAAATAGGGTATTTGACCCCCTTCCCCCTCTTTCCCCAACACCTCAAATAATGTTAATAGAAATTTAAATAATATTAAGTATAACTAACATTGAAGATATGTCGAATGTATATGCTACATTCTAAGACCAGACCTCAGACTTAATCCTAATATTCAAAATGTTTACCGTTACACACAAAATTAGCAATTAAAAAAAACATACAAATAATAGCTTCGATACCATTTGTATTATTTAAATTACTTAATCACTATAAAACTACTAAAAATTATTTATAAAAGCATTTAATATTCATAAATATTCTCGGCCTTCAGGGCTTAGTAGGCTGTGCAACCCCAAACCCGCTCTCTACATCAAAATGTAATTCTTGCTACAGCCTTGATTGAATGCCTCCCCCCAAAGTAAATGGCTGGGTGCGCCACTGATTATGTATATTATAAGAAAATATATTTTATTTTACCTTTTCCTTCTAAATCATCTTGAAATGGTGAACTCACACTCCTGACTATTGGGATTCTTTAATGTATAATTATATAAATCACAATGACTAATAAGTCGTTAATGTAAAACAAAAACTAAAAGAACACTATTAAAACTCCACGATCCTTTCTACTAAATAAAAACAAGAACTACTGTCAACAACGGTTAAAGTAGCCTCGTCACACCCCTTATCCCCTTCCCCACTCTATCAGTGCTGAAATGCCTAAATTTGAAAGACTATATGATAATACATGTGACTAGAATACCTAAACATAAATCAATGTATTTAATTAGTGTATAATTTAAAGCTTGTAACGTATACTAACTATTATTTTACAATTAATTATATATTTATTTTATGTATTTTTACTTAAACTATACTAATTTAGCTTAATAAATAAACATGGTGATCTTGAATATTTTTTCAATATTTGGCACAATGCTTAGCTTGCTTCACAGAAACAGCATGACTTGGGGTGTAAAAAGTTGAGCTCATTGGCCAATTACTTATGGGCGAGCGGAAAGGAATGTGTTGCCACCCTCCAGACATTGGGCAAGGTCATTAGAGCCTCCCTAGCTTGCCTTGCGTTTTTCAAGTAGCAAGTCCTGGATTTCCTATTGTGCAAAGTAGAACCTTTTGGAAGAAGAATTGGTTAAAACACAGTCTTCTTGGAATATGAACCAATATTAGTTTTAAAATTAATAATTCATTACATGTATATTTATTAACAATTTAAACATTAGTGTTTACACAGTTCACACATACAGTATTGAATTAAACAAAAAAACTAGTCCATATCATTTTGGGTATGCGGCGCAGGACTAGCATACCCAGAGAATACGCCACTGCTAAAACATAACTTAGGCTACATTGTTATAAACATAGGTAATTAAACGTACTGTCAAAATTATAGAACATAAAATTTGTATACCTCACATAATAAATAATAAACTCTGTCACCCGCTTCGGTGGCCGCATGGTCTAACTAAAATAAACTTTAATCTGTCATTGCACAAATAAACGTTTGGCAAATATAACTTGTAAATAAAACTTCTCAAACAAAACTTACCTTAGTTTTAGGGACACACGAAAGACACAAACACTAAAGTATTAGTTTTGAATCCAACTAAACATTTACAGCAATCTGTGTAGTTTATACTATGTAAGGTTTATTTAATGTGCTGCCTAATCAAATTAAACTAAGTAGAGAAATACTAGATATTATATATATTATATATATTGCATCCCATCTTTTTCGTAACTCTACACAAACAAAGTAAAGAAGAGGAGAGCTAGGGTTGAGTGTTTACTTTTAGTCTCAAATAAGATGAGGTGTCATGTTATCAGGTTGTACCTTCCTTAGAAAAATTAAACCACAATAAGAGGTCCATTTGAATAACATCAAAAAAGGGCAATAGGAGTGAGTAGCTGCAGTTCTTGTTTTGAATGTCTGAGTATAAACATTCTAAACTCAGAGCACGCAACTCACACTGGTTTCGGGAATGATATGTTGACGGCCGTCCTCAAAGAAAAAGAAATGGATAGTAGTACAACCTCTATTCACAGCTTAAGCTCTTTGGACCCGCCTTTGGTTGTGTGGCGCACTTTAGTCGGCGCCGTTCGAACTTTGATGGCAGTGGCTAGTCTATCTCGTGTCGCGGCTATGCCTGGTTGTGTTGTTTTTCTCTTTGATTCGTGGTCCGAGACACAGGTACGGTGAAACGGGGTAATTGTATATTTTCCTGAATCGACTCTCCTATGCTTGTAGCCAAATGCTACAAGGTCAAGTCTGAATTAAATCCCTACACTCTCAGGTTTAAAACCAATGCGCTGGCTTGAGGTTGGGTGTTTCGCAACAGCCCTCTTAGGTTAAGAACTACAACGAACAGTGCTTATCATTTTACTTCTTTACCGTTCCTTTCGTGTTCAACGGAAGCCCACGTCCGACGCAGAAACTGCAGCTCAATACTGACATCTTATTTTTATTTATGTCATAGGTCGACCCGTTTTGTTCCTCCTGCAAGACGCAACCGAGCTTACTGCCATGACGGCTTACTTTTGCACCAAAGAGACGGAGAACTTTTTATCTAGAGCGGCGTCGCTCAGGGATATCCAAAGTGTGATCTTGGATCGAGGATAGGGTTTTTGTTAGAGTTGAAATTATTATCTGTTGTCTATAAATATAAACTTTTACTCATTTTATATCGCATCATTGAATCCCAAGGGAAGAGAATGTATTGATAAAAGCTTGATTATTATTATTATTATTGCTAACTTGAATATTTAGGATTTCATCTTTCTGTCCGTTCCTTTGCTACGTGGTAGTTGCCAAACGCGTTAACTAATTTTAACGAAATTTGCTGGGTACATTCTTTAAGCTTAGGACGAACGATTGCCTGCACATAGTTTTTTAATCTTGCTATCCTTTTCACTATGGTGGCAGTTCAAAGTGTTTTACGTTTAGTTACTCGTCTCAAATGATTTGAATTTATGTCATTCTAAAGAATAGATCGAGTATCTAAGGCGTATTATATGTGTGTGTGTATGTATAAAATCTTGACAACTATTGCCAGACTGACACTTGAGTCAAGTGAACCGCGGTTTTTATCAATGAATTTAATGTACTATTGAGTATAATATTAGCTTATTTTTATCTAACTTTTTCACTAAGGAAAAATATCAATTTCAAAACCAAAGAAAAATTATGGGAAATATCTCAACTTAAAATCCAAATATACATCTTAATATTGTAGTAACGATAATAACATGGAGGGAGTGAGGTAGAATGTTTATTGAACTACTAATATTGAATTATTAAAACATTTGGTTTACAGCAGACCCAACGATAGTGCCACGTTAAACCACCAAGCGCCGTAGTCGATACGTGAGTGTGTGTGAAGAGAACTGTAATCTCTGTTATTGCTTTATTGGAATTCATTTTACATTGTTTCTGGTGTTAACGTCCTCGTGAGAAATTAAACTGAGGCGTAAATGTTTGTATGTATTGCGTTAGCTTTATTAAAATATTTGGGAATTTTTTTGGAAGGTATTAAAGTAACATTTGCTGTGATAAATCCTTTCTCGTTATCTGTAGTAGTAGGTATACCCTGATTCTGATAAGTAGAACAGTCAGTATCTGTTTATTAGGTACTAAAGCTACTAGAACAATTTTTAATGGGTTCACACGTAAATTCATGTTATATGTATTTGTCACTTTTGCTAGATACAGTAGCCCCGTGGCTTCTTTGGTACTGACTGACAGCTGACAGTCAACATTTAGGTGTATACCTCAATTTTGACTGTCAGAAGTGACAGCTGCTAAATACATGTTTTGCAGCTCATATGGTTCGGCGTAGGGATACATAATTTGGTCTGGTAACTTTTCAAAGCCGTCAGCTATCAGTCAGCACCAAAGAATCCATGGGGCTATTGTATACTATTTACTATAACGTGATAAGAAATAAGGAAAGTAGAATTGGTAAATATGTACCCGTATTTGCATGGAGGAATAGGGGTAATCCATTTAGGAAAAACCACCTCCAGTTCACCCGACCGCGATTCGAACCTTGATCTCCCCGTCCTCAGCAGTCGAGTTCAACACGACTAGCGCGTTAGCCAACTAAGCCACCGAGGCGGGTAAAAGAAAGTATAATTAATTGTATGTTCATCTTGAAACATTTGAGACTTTTGAATTTAACATTTGAGCATCTATGGTGAAAACTCCCTCCATACAATTTTCTATTGCCTCCCCTCACGCTCTGCGTCTTACTACCCGTCCGGCTTACATCTCCACGCTAAAGAGAAAAGGATGAGTAGGGTACAGTGTAACGGAAGTGCACCAATATTTAAGTGTTAAAGAAGTTTAATATAACCCACTTCAGTGGCCTCATGGTCTAAGGTGTCACTCTCGCATGGACTGGAGTGCAGGTGAACTGGGGAGATCGGGGTTATAATCCCGGTCGGATGTACTGAAGGTTGGTTTTTCCTAAATGGTTGCCCACTTTCTCTCCACACAAATGTGGGTACACTTTCTCTAAATCAACCTTCCTCATCCCTACACCATTATCGTAACTAGGGCATAAGCGTATAGCCCGGATGGGTAGTAAGACGCGGTGTTAAACATCTACACAATGGCCAATGTTGACCGGAAAATTATGTTTGTAAATTTACTAAAAGGCCCTTCCTAAGAAAATTAAACTGTTGTAGATGAGCCTGACATTTAGTCCGCGTGTCCACCATTGTTGTACTTTGATAACCCTTGTGTTAGAACGTGCAGTTAAAAAACACAAGAGGAGTGTCTCAGGCCGCCATTTTGTACACCCACGACTGTCCAAACATGGCTTTTATACAGTACTTATTCTTTTTGAGTCAAGAGATAAGAGAGGTGTAGGGGAGGGGGAACTCTCTTTCTCTCTCAATTTTGACAGAAACTTGCAAAGCTCTGAGGTAGAAAGGGAGAAGGGATGTTTCCACGACACCCTCTTGGGAAATCTCGGCTGTTGTGTATGTATATATCCACTACACGCCAGCATGAACTTTTTTTGTTGTTGTTTTGTTTTTGTTTTTTTGTAAAAACTTACGAGGCTTACAAAGTTGGAGCGTTGGTGTTGGTAGTTTGCGTACTTGTTGGGCAGAAGGGGGGGAAGGGGAAATAAGTACACCCCTAGTGAGCTAAGCCCGCCCTCTATATGACCCGTGTCGTAGCTTTCTAGTTTTGATCTGGCGTGTTGGGGTAGGTCACATCTTTTATTTTCTATCTTTCTCTATTTGTTTTTTTTTCCCACCCCAGTATTGGTGATAGCGCAAGAAATCAGTTTAATTTTGCGCCATGTCTTACTACACTTTTAGGATCATAAGCTTTTAATTACATTAGTGGGATATGGCTGAAGAAGGTATAATTTAGTAGAAATGTACTCGCATTTGCACGAAGGGAGAATGGAGAACGATTAAGAAAAATAAACGCAAATACTCTAGGATGGGATTTGAACCTCGACCTCTCCGTCCGCGTGCTCACCAGCACGTGTGGCTTGAACTATACTGGATTGTTGCACGGTAGGGGTGTCAAGGTCATATTCTCGGGAGAGGTGAACTCAGGCAGCCCTGGGCAAATTACGGGCCACATGGACCCACCACGTATTTTGATGCGGCCCGCAAGCTATAGCTATTTATCCAGGGGGGGAAACTAGTGCTAAAATAACGGAAATAAAAAATACATATTGGAAGAAGATACAATTTCTATAATAAAAAAATGCCTATAAACATTTACCAACAGTTTTAACTATCTTAACAACAATGAAGAAGAGAAGTGCCCTTCAAGTGTAAGGAAGTGCTGTATAGGGTGTACGTTGTACCCTTTGTCACATATACAGAAGAAACATGGACATTGAATGTAAGAGAGACTAGGAAAGTGGAGACCATGGGAATGAAGTTTGTGAGGAGCATGTTAGCTGTCACGAGGAGGAACAAGATTAGGAATGAAGTTAGCCGGGGAATAGTGGGGGTACAGGGAGTACATGAGATAGTAGAGGAAGTAAGACTGAGATGTTATGGCCATGTAATAGGATGTTGGAGTACATGAGATAGTAGAGGAAGTAAGGCTGAGATGTTATGGCCATGTAATAAGGATGTTGGAGTACATGAGATAGTAGAGGAAGTAAGACTGGATGGTATGGGAATGTAATGAGGATGTTGGAGTACATGATATAGTAGAGGAAGCAATAATGAGACGGTATGGGCATGTAATGAGGATGTTGGAGTACATGAGATAGTAGAGGAAGCAAAATGAGATGGTATGGGCATGTAATGAGGATTTGGAGTACATGAGATAGTAGAGGAAGCAAGGCTGAGATGGTATGGTCATGTAATGAGGATGTTGGAGTACATGAGATAGTAGAGGAAGCAAGGGTGAGATGGTATGGGCATGTAATGAGGATGTTGGAGTACATGAGATAGTAGAGGAAGCAAGTGAGATGGTATGGACATGTAATGAGGATGTTGGAGTACATGAGATAGTAGAGGAAGTAAGGTGAGATAGTATAGACATGTAATAAGGATGTTGGAGTACATGAGATAGTAGAGGAAGTAAGACTGAGATGTTATGGCCATGTAATAAGGATGTTGGAGTACATGAGATAGTAGAGGAAGTAAGACTGGATGTATGGAATGTAATGAGGATGTTGGAGTACATATATAGTAGAGGAAGCAATAATGAGACGTATGGCATGTAATGAGGATGTTGGAGTACATGAGATAGTAGAGGAAGCAATAATGAGATGGTATGGGCATGTAATGAGGATATTGGAGTACATGAGATAGTAGAGGAAGCAAGGCTGAGATGGTATGGTCATGTAATGAGGATGTTGGAGTACATGAGATAGTAGAGGAAGCAAGACTGAGATGGTATGGGCATGTAAATGAGGATGTTGGAGTACATGAATAGTAGAGGAAGCAAGGGTGAGATGGTATGGGCATGTAATGAGGATGTTGGAGTACATGAGATAGTAGAGGAAGCAAGGGTGAGATGGTATGGCATGTAATGAGGATGTTGGAGTACATGAGATAGTAGAGGAAGCTAGGGTGAGATGTATGGCCATGTAATGAGGATGTTGGAGCACATGATATAGTAGAGGAAGCAAGACTGAGATGGTATGGGCATGAAATGAGGAGGTTGGGTACATGAGATAGTAGAGGAAGCAAGACTGAGATGTATGGCCATGTAATGAGGATGTTAGAGTACATGATATAGTAGAGGAAGCAATAATGAGATGGTATGGACATGTAATGAGGATGTTGGAGTACATAGATAGTAGAGGAAGCAAGGCGTGAGATAGGTATGGCATGTAATGAGATATTGGAGTACATGAGATAGTAGAGGAAGCAAGGACTGAGATGGTATGGGCATGAAATGAGGAGGTTTTGGGGTACATAAGATAGTAGAGGAAGCAAGAGGTGAGATGTATGGGCATGTAATGAGGATGTTGGAGTACATGAGATAGTAGAGGAAGCAAGGCTGAGATGATATGGCATGTAATGAGGATGTTAGAGTACATAGATAGTAGAGGAAGCAAGGCTGAGATGGTATGGACATGTAATGAGGATGTTGGAGTACATGAGATAGTAGAGGAAGCAAGGCTGAGATGGTATGGACATGTAATGAGGATGTTGGCGTACATAAGATAGTAGAGGAAGCAAGGCTGAGATAGTATGGACATGTAATGAGGATGTTAGAGTACATGAGATAGTAGAGGAAGCAAGACTGAGATGGTATGGGCATGTAATGAGGAGGTTGGTGTACATAAGATAGTAGAGGAAGCAAGGGTGAGATAGTATGGGCATGTAATGAGGATATTGGAGTACATGAGATAGTAGAGGAAGCAAGGGTGAGATGGTATGGGCATGTAATGAGGAGGTTGGTACATAAGATAGTAGAGGAAGCAAGGGTGAGATAGTATGGGCATGTAATGAGGATATTGGAGTACATGAGATAGTAGAGGAAGCAAGACTGAGATGATATGGACATGTAATGAGGATGTTAGAGTACATGAGATAGTAGAGGAAGGCTGAGATGATATGGACATGTAATGAGGATATTGGAGTACATGAGATAGTAGAGGAAGCAAGGGTGAGATAGTATGGCCATGTAATGAGGATATTGGAGTACATGAGATAGTAGAGGAAGCAAGACTGAGATGATATGGACATGTAATGAGGATGTTAGAGTACATGAGATAGTAGAGGAAGGCTGAGATGGTATGGACGTGTGATGAGGACGGAAAAATAGAGAACGGAGAAGAAAATGTTGGAAATGAAGTATGTAGAAAAAATACCGCAAGGGAGGCTAATAAAGAGATGGGAGGAGCAGATAACAAAAAGTGTGCAAGTGAGAGGAGACAAATAGAAGCAATAAAAGGTGCTAAGAGTGGTGGAAGGATAGAGGATGATGGAGGCATTTTACTGAACTGAAAACAGATGATGATGATGATGATGATGATATCGTGAATCACAAAATTTACATTAAAGAAATACTGAAAGATATAAAAATTTGCATTCATCTAATTACGTTATGTTTTATTGGAGATTCACTTACTTATTTTTATATACTATCTTCCTTTTTTTGTGTTGCATACGCAATTTTGTTTCATGATAAATTTCTTCCGCCGCAAAAAAAAAATGTATTTTACTTGGCAGCCCATTCTTATATCTTAATTTTAAATGCGGCCCTTCATGCCAAAAATTTGCACAGACCTACCATAGGGGATGTTTTCCACTTAATATTTATCATTGGGGGTTTCCCATCTTCTCTCCATGCCAATGCCAATTTACACAGGCACTGGTGAAAATATTTATCCTAATATTTATCGTAGGCAAGATTGAAGAACATTTGTTTTTAATTTTACGTCACATTCTTTGTTCATTAACGACGTGATACCAAGAGGTGGTGAGTAGGATAGTAGTTTAAGCTTTCAGAGGAAATGCACCCGCACTAACTTACATATTTGGTAGGAAAAACCTTAATGATAAATCACACGCATTGGAGAAATCCTCCTGTGGGTCTGGTCGAGATTCGAACCTTCATCTCCCGTCATCGGTAATTCAATCTAATGCGATCCTGATGACGCCTTGTACTGCGTAACCATCGAAGTGTGTGTAAGCTAATGTAGTCAACGTCATAAATTACTAGGAAATTTAAATTTGAGTTCTAGTTTTAACTATTAGAACCAGACTAAAAGTTTTCCATAGTTCAAAACATTTCGAGGAGGTAGGTAGGCATACTCGAAAATCTTGAGTTCATTAAAAAAAATTGTTTATTAAATTTAGTTCAATTTTAAGATATTTTCTTACCTCCGCGTGTTACTACTCTTTTGGTTTAAACGTACATGAATTAATTATTATAATGTGATTACCAAGGTTGAATTTAAAGAATATGAATCCGTATTTGGGTGGAATACTCTTTAGAAGAACCAGCCTCAGTACTCGCGACCGGGATCTAAACCACGGTCTCTCCTTCATCGGCGGTACAGTCTATTTCGAGAGTAACGCGTTAGACCATGTCGACACCGAAACTTTAAAAAGAAAAAAAAAACTCTCCTCCAATATTTATTTTTGTCTGATTAAAAAAACACAAAAAAATGTTATTCGGCAACATTTTATTTGATTAAAATATATTATTATCACTTTTTATGTTGCTTTTGCTATGTGTGGATCTTTAAGGAAAATTTATTTTGAAATACTTGTAGTACAAATATATTAATTTTTACTCGACTAAAACCCGATATTTCGATCCAAATTTGATTCGGACTCAACATGAAGTAGAAAATGCCTTCTCGCACTAAAATAAACCTATGTGTCTAAAGTTGAAAACGTTGCATTAACGTAAAAGCCCTTTTAATGGACTCTCTTTATTTTTTTCAAGTGTAGATTTGTTTACGGATCATCTTGTTGTAGGGCAAACTGGGGTAATTTCGCAGTACGGCTAATTTCGCAATATTTTGTATTTATTTTATTGCGAAGTTAGCTGAATAGTTTGAGCTCAGAAAAAAAATCTACTAGATCGCAGCTCCTGTCAGAACAACTCCAATTTTTCGCACTAATTTTGGTGTATTCTATCGGTTGTTCTTGAAACTAATTAGTTTAATGTTATGAAATTGTGTGTTTTGTTCGTTTGCTAAACAGTGTTGTGGTTTTTGAACAATCTAAACATTATTTTGTTGAATGTAAGTACCACTGTTTATATAATTCTGTTACTTACAACACACTGGTTATTTTAAGCTATAGTTTGCATTGTTTTCTAAGGAATTCAGTCTGTCAATCCTTGTTGCCGGTTAGGCTTTTCTTACGGTTTTTTTCGCAACCAACAGAGTTGCAAGTGCTTTCAACGTCTTGTAATTTTTTATAAATGTGTTTATTAAAAGTAAATTTTTAAATCTTGTTTATAGGAGTAGATTCATTGCTTACAAAACAAAAAACAAAAATAGAAAATATAGATTTTCTAGCCAATAAGCCTATAAACGGGATTATGGTCAACATTACAAGAAATATTTTAATGTTACAGATGTCAAAACCAAGAGGACAGTACGGAAAAGGTTATAATGATAGTGATATGAGAGAAGCTTTAAATAAAGTTTTAAAAGAGGGTTGGTCTCTTTATAAATGTAGCAAAGAGTTCAAAATACCCTACAATACTCTCAAGGATCGCTTAAAAGTAACGCCTGACGCTGCAAACATGCCAGTTGTGAAGATGGGTAGGCCGTTTTTTCTAACAAAAGAAGAAGAGTCCGAACTTGCAAGCTATGTCATTCAAATGCAAGAGTTAGGTTTTGGACTGTCTGCAAGTGAAGTGAGGCAATATGCTTATAAAATAGCATCTCGGCGTCCCCAAGGCAATCCTTTTGAAAATGACACAGATAAAGCTGGCTGGGACTGGTGGATTTTATTTAAAAAGCGATATGGTTTGAGCTTGCGTCAACCTGAAAATTTGTCCTTCAATCGAGCAGCTGCCATTACAAGAACTAATTTGGACACATTTTATGATTCATTGGAAAGTGTTTTTAGTAAAACAGAACTTGCAGATAAACCAAACAGAATTTGGAACTTAGATGAGTCACGGTTTACTTTTGTAACAAAACCAAGCAAAGTGGTTTCACTTAAAGGGTCCAAGCGTGTTCAGAATCAATCAACTGCGGAGAAGGGGGAAACGACCACAGTTTTATTAGCTGTGAATGCATCAGGACATTGCATCCCCCCCTTATTTGTTTTTAAAGGAATAAGATTGACAGAAATCCTTAAGGAGGGTGCACCTATTTTAAGTAAAGTGGCAGTGTCAAAAAATGGATGGATAAATTCAGAACTATTTTTAGATTTTTTTAAAGCACTTTGTTGAACATATTCCTCCAATTCGACCTGTTTTGTTGCTACTAGATTCTCACTCAAGCCACGTTTCTCCAGATGCTCTCAAATATCAACAAGACAATGGTATTGTCTTCCTGACTTTTCCCTCTCACTGCACACATCTTCTGCAGCCCTTGGACGTTTTTGTTTTTGGTCCACTCAAAGCAAGCTGGAAAACGCAACTTAAGGAATTCCTTAAAACGTGTGGTTATAAACCAGCGAGAAAGGATTTCTTTCATCTCTTTAAGCAAGCAATGGAAGAATCTGTTACTCCAAAGAACATAGCAAGTGGATTTTCAAAATCAGGCATTTTCCCACTTAACAGAGTAGCAGTAAGTGATGACGTTTTGAAAGTTTCAGAAGTCCACGAAGCTTTCACAACAGCGGATAAATCAGTAAGTAGCAATGGTGAGATTCCGAGTGCTGTTCAAGATGTTCAACATGAGAACATAGGCCTATTACCATTGCCACAACTAATAATATCTTGGAGAAAAAGAAAGAATGCTGCTACTTTCTCGAGGATTTTTTGGGATGAGTGTACATCTGAAGATGTTGGTGATCCGGTAACTGTTCCTTCAAAAACAAAGAGAACAGGAAAAAGGAATGTTAATTCAAAAACTTCTGTCGTCCCACTGGCAACTCCATCCACTTCAGGAACTAGGCCTATCAGGAAACGTGCCAAACAAACGCGTCCAGAACCTAAAGGTGATGAGAGCACATGTTCTACTTGTGATGGAAATTATAAAGATGACAGTCGTGGAGAAGCGTGGATTCCGTGTCTACAATGCAATTGCTGGTTTCATGAGAAGTGTCAAGGATTAAAATCTTACTGTGTGAATTTTGTATGTCATTTATGCACAAAGGCTGACTCTGATTAGAAATTTCGAGCTTTTCTCTATAGTTTGTTTTTAAATTATTTTAAACACTATCTAAATTTCCATACATTTATGTTGCAGATTGTAACGAAGTATGAAAAATAATAATTGGTGTATTACTCTTGAATACTAATTTTAAAATATTTTATGTGGTTTTTTATAATAGAAAAATATAACTTATTTTCTTAGTTAAGGAAACACCTTTTTTCATTGACAATATAACTTGTATATAGTATTTTTATCTAATTATAATATAAGCTATGTGTTTAAAGTTTTAGAAGACTTTGATAAAATAGCTTTTAAAATAGTATTGCGAAATTAACCGGGTACTATTGCGAAATTAAACGGGTTCTTTAAAAACCACAAAAATTAATACTTTTTAATGTTGCTATTAAAGATACATTTATAATGTCAACAAAAATATGTAAATGCTCTAAACACGTTAGTGTATACCTTATTAACACTTAACCAATGTCGTATAATTTCTTTAGTCCTTAATGTGAACTTCAAGGGCAATAAACCTTAATACTGCGAAATTACCCGAGTTTGCCCTATATAATTGCTTTAAAGCCTTAAAACTTACCTGTCGCATATTAATATTTCCCTCCGTATTCGGGAGAATGTAAGCCGAGATTCTGCCAACTTTTGAAAAATAATAATAAACTGAAGCGTCTTCGCCGTATCTTAATTATGGTATGGGTTTGCTGTTTTGTTTAATCTTATCACTCCCGTCTTAAGCTGTCGTCCCTATTATCCACACAATAAGGAAGAAAAGAGGGGGTGGTGGGATGGTAAAAAATAAAAATTAAGTTCTCAAAGGAAAATTGCGGATCTTTCCTCCTTGTTTTAATTTAAGAATCATAAAAGCTATTTCCTTGGGAAAAGACGGAAGATACCACCGGATTCATCACTGAACCGAAAAAGAACGGATTATGTCGCTTATAAAGCGGGTTTTAAAAAGTATTATAAGAATCTAATAGACACAACGCACAGCACTAATTAAACTGGTTAAGGAGGCCATCTACCTTAGCACCGAGACGCGTATCAGATATCTAGAAATCCCACAGTAATAATAAGGTGGGTTGTTATCTCAAAATATTATTAACGCCGATATTGGAATGAAAGGCATTAAGGGGGCAGCCTAGGCAGCTGATTTATTGCCAATCAGATGTTTCACTTAGATTAAAGATCGACATGATCTTTAATAGAAGTAGAGTTTGTTGTTTACTGGAATGAACACAAAACTATGTTCTATAACCCTATACATATATAGAGTTGTAAACATAGTTTAAGAAATTTTCCACTCTGAAAATACAAAAATCTACATATTTGTTTTGATCATTAAAAGCTAAATGACCGTAACTGTTATAGGAGCGTAGAATAGATCTTTGTGAATAGAATTATTTCATTTAATAGTCACAACACACTGTTATAAGAGCGTAGAATGGATCTTTGTTAATAGAATGATGTAATTTAATAGTCACAACACACTTATAGGAGTGTAGAATGGATCTATGTTAATAGAATGATGTCATTAAATAGTCACAACACCCGCCTCGGTGGCGTAGTTGGCTAACGCGCTTGTCGTGTTGAGCTCGACTGCTGAGGACGGGGAGATCGAGGTTCGAATCTCGGTCGGGTGAACTGGGGCTGGTTTTTCCTAAATGGTTTTCCACTCCCCCTCCACGCAAATGTGGGTTCACTTCCTCTAATTCAACCTTCCCAATTCCTAATCCATTAGAGTAATTAGTACTTAAAGCGTATAACCCGAACGGGTAGTAAGACGCGGTGCTAAGTATTATTATTATTATTATTATTATTATTATTATTATTAATAGTCACAACACACTGTTATAGGAGCGTAGAATGTATCTTTGTGAATAGAATGATGTCATTTAATAGTCACAACACATTGTTATAGAAGCGTAGAATGGATCTTTGTAAATGGAATGATATCATTTAATAGGAGGGTCACAAACACTATTATAGGAGCGTAGAATGGATATTTGTGAATATAATGATGTCATTTAATAGGGTACCCGCCTCTGTGGCGTAGTTGGCTAACGCGCTTGTCGTGTTGAGCCCGACTGCTGAGGACGGGGAGATCGAGGTTCGAATCTCGGTTGGGTGAACTGGGAGTGGTTTTTCCTAAATGGCTTTCCACTCTCCCTCCACGCAAATGCGGGTTCACTTCCTTTAATTCAACCTTTCCAATTCCTAAGCCATTAGTGTAATTAGTACTTAAGCGTATAACCCGAACGGGTAGTAAGACGCAGTGCTGAATAAACATTTAATAGGAGGGTCACAAAACACTGTTATAGGAGCGTAGAATGGATCTTTGTGGATAGAATGATGTCAGTTAATAGGAGGGTCACTACACACTGTTATAGGAGCGTAGAATGGATCTTTGGGAATAGAATGATGTCATTTAATATGAGGGTCACAACACACTGTTATAGGAGCGTAGAATGGATCTTCGTGAATAGAATGATGTCATTTAATAGTCACAACACACTGTTATAGGAGCGTAGAATGGATCTTTGTGAATAGAATGATGTCATTTAATAGTCACAACACACTGTTATAGGAGCGTTGAATGGATCTTTGTGAATAGAATGATGTCATTTAATAGTCACAACACACTGTTATAGAAGCGTAGAATGGATTTTTGTAAATAGAATGATGTAATTTAATAGGAGGGTCACAACACGCTGGTATAGGAGCTTAGAATGGATCTTTGTGAATAGAATTATGTCATTAAATAGGAGGATCACATATTTTCCTCCTCTCCCGTTTGTTCTCCTACTGTAGGACAGCTACACCCAGGAGCGTTTTATATATATATATATATATATCCACTTGGTTTTTGACGTTTATTAATTCATGCTCAACGCTTTAACGTGTCACTTTAAAATAAAATAAAACCATACATTTGAAGTATTATGATTTAAAAGAAATCATGAAAAGGGATAATCAATTTCAACGTCGCTTCCCACGGACTGTCGAGATTTTGATATCAAAGGTAATAGTTTACCTTAATCGGTAAATATATCAATGCTATCATGACATAGTTCTCAAAGTGATTAAGGTTTCTAAAAATAGATTTTTAGCTGTAGATTTAAACGACGATTTTTTTTATTCACTACCATGGTCTTGTTTAAAGCTATTGACACCCCAGGGCTGTAAAAAATTAGGAGACATCAACAATAAACAATTATCCTGCTTCATTGTCTGCATGGTCTAAGGCGTTATTCTCGCAATAAACTGAACTGCCGATGATAGGGAGATCGGGATTTGATTCTCAGTTGGGTGTAGTGAAGGTGGTTTTTCATAAATGGGTTTTTACGCTCTCTCCACGCAAAATCGGGTACACTTTCTCTAAATTTAACTGCCCTGATCCCTAACTCACTAACGTAATTAGTGCATACGCGTTATAACCTGAACACGGCCTGAAAGTAGCGCAAACATATTTTTTTTTTCGACCTTTCGACATTAACAGTTAAATTTATATTTATAAGAAAAAATTATAAAGCATAATGACAAACATATTATTTAAATAAGGAAATATTCTAATCAAAATAAATTAGACTCGTTTGGAACAAAAACTAACCTTTATTAAATAATATTTTGTCAGAAATAAATACAAATTATGTATTAAGTTACTGCATAATATCGATAGTTTCCTAAGATTATACCGTGACTGCAATCTATAGAACTAAAAGAAAAATAGGCCTATTATTTTTATTGCAACAGTTTATGTCGCCTTCCCTTGAATCCGGGCTTGTTCACTACCAAACCAAAACAAAATACGACTTACATGGTTTTTCCCCAAGGGACGATGGTTATCAAATAAAGTAAAATTTTAACGGGTTCACAATGGAACATTCTAAGATAATCGAGAATTTCTTTTTTTGTGACTTTGAAACTTCAGAACTGACATTCTCATTAAAAAAATAATGTCGAGAATATTTGCTTTCCAGTAGGCTGGGTCATTATTTATTATAAATTACTTAAAATTTCAATTAGTAGGCTATGTACACGCTGTTACAAATTAATATAGAACATTTCGTAATTAGATAACGGTATCGTTACGGAACAGAATATTCTACTTTTAATGTTCACACTTTCGCTGAACATAAAACGTGGTCACGTGACGAGCTCCAAACCAATCACAAAATTTCCGCCTCATCGGCGTGAGCTGTTCTGCTAAATTAAAGTCATCTCTACTTCACTCTGCCTAAGATGTTCGGCACAGGAGAACCAATCAAATCTCAGATCCAACCATCTCAAACCAGTGCGCATGCGCTGTAGAGCTAACAGCAAGCAGACAGCTTCGTTGGTCGTTGTGATGAGATTTGAAACAACCAGTTAAAGCGTGTGTATCGATGTATTGGATTGTGCCACGACACAGCGTTATAATTTGAAAACATCCATAGGGAGAATGATCTGAAATATATGTTCATCCAGTAGAAAATACAATATGTTGATAATCAGCTGTTTTAATCTAGCGTTGCATATTGCAATGCATCATGGGTCAACATAAAGCGTGTGAATTGATGCGCTGCTCAGGCATATTCTGCTTTTTATTTTCTGCGAAGGTGTTTGTTTATCAAACTTTACTAGCAATGCGTTGATTAGATCTCCCCATCGTTTTGTCTTCTTGGGCAGCCTCTCAAACACTTATAAACACTGAGCTTTTTTTTTTTCTTTTTTTTTTAAATTTTTTTTTACCCGCCTCGGTGGCGTAGTTGGCTAACGCGCTTGTCGTGTTTAGCTCGACTGCTGAGGACGGGGAGATCGAGGTTTGAATCTCGGTCGGGTGAACGGGGGGGGGGGGGGGAGGGTTCCTAAATGGTTTTCCACTCTCCCTCCACGCAAATGTGGGTTCACTTCCTCTAATTAAACCTTCCCAATTCCTAATCCATTAGCGTGCATAGTACTTAAAGCGTATAACCCGAACGGGTAGTAAGACGTGGTGCTAAATATTAAATTAATTTATTTTTTGATAAAATGTACCAGTTTTTTTCACTATATATTTTTTTTTAGCAATACGTGTGTCTACCATCACCAATTACGATACCGTATTAGGAATGAGACCAGTTTAATTTATAGGAGTTGTACCGCATTTGCCTGGAAGAATTTTAGACACCTAATTAGGGAAAGCCACCCTCATTACGCCCGATTGGGTTTCGAGCCTCGATCTTACCGTAATCAGCTCTATAGTTTATTGCGAGAGTAATTCCTCATACCAGGGATCTCAAACATACGGCCCGCGGGCCACATCCGACTCGCGAGACATATCTGGCCAACCCGCTCTTCTCTTTCAGCCATTTACGCACACAAAACATGATAGTTTAATTTTAGGGTGTCTACCATTTTTTATAATAACAAACACTTTTAACATACTAATACACACATTGTAATTTTACATATATTAATAATTTTAAATACTTATTATTATCAAATAGCTATTATATACCAGCTTCGGTGGCCGCGTGGTCTAACGCGCTATCTTGTGTTGGACTAGACTATCGAATACGAGAAGATTGGTGTTTGATCCCGGTTGGCTGCACCGTGTTTTTTCCTTAAATAGGTTTCACTGTCCCACGCAAATGCGGGTGCACTATCTCTAAATTAAAACCTTCCTAATCCCTAACACATTAGAGTAATTAGTACACAGGTCTATAACCCGAACGGGTGGTAAGACACGGTGCTAAAAATATACATATTGAGAAAGTAGCGCCTTAGACAATGCGGCCACTGAAATGGGCTCTATATATATATATTTTTTTTTTTTTTTTTCTGCAGTCAAGAAATACGTATGTAGAAACAGGAAACTAACAAAAGTATATTCCTCCCTTTCAAACCTTCCCTCACCCCCTTGTGAAGAAATGCTTCAGCTCCAGACATGGTAGCGTACTCCAAGTAAGAGTGGTCTAAGTGTCAGAGCCCTCTAGAGTCCCAAGATAACTCCAGTCGCATCTCTTCATAAATCCTTAGCTTAGGAGAAACGTTGGTCCGGTACAGCTCTCTGCAAGTCATCATCGGGTTTGTGTTTTTCTTTTTTTTACCTTAACACCTTCTTCTTCTTCTCTCACTCCTTCTCTGTGTGCTTAATATTTATATCTGGCATCCCCGTCGACTGCTGACGTGTGGGATGACGTAGGAAAAGGGTTGAAACTGGATAAAGAACTTGGACAGAAACATGGACGTGTGTAAAGAATATATATTCTGTGCGAGTCCTTTAAACATGAGGTATATCTTGGGTTTATTTAAATAACGTGTAACAAAACACGATTAGAAATATTCACGAATTTTTACCTACGCCTTTTTTATTTTTACTGTACATCTCATCCTAGTTGGAGATAATATATTTTTCCGGTAGATTAAAAAAATGTTCTGGTGAAAAGTATATCATAGATTCTTAGAGGAAGGAGATATATTCGTAAAAGTTTTGATTATAATATTGAAGTACTGTATTAACATATCTGGTTTACGGCAGACACTATGTTAGTTACACATTCAACCACCAAGCGCTGTAATCTATACGTGAGTGTGAAAAGAGAACTGTAATCTCTGTTATTACTTTTTTTTTAACTCGTGTGATGATGTTTCGGTCGTTAATGTCATCAGGAGAAATTAAACTGAGGTGGGAACCCTAAAACTTAGAGATTCCATTTATTACATAAATATAAATTGCAAATTAAAAAAACTGTGAACATATTCCAGTCTAAATTTCTTTCACCTAACATATCTAGTGCTACTACCCTAATTGACTCTTTTTTCTTAATAACCCTGATGAGTTTTATTAATAGATAAAAATGTGTGAAAATGTTATAGTAGTTCATTTTCAACTACTTTTTAATCATATTTGCGTATCCACGAGCCTACGCTCGAGGAAAAGAGGATTCTAGATTTATCCTTCCGCTAACACATACTGTAATTTTTTGAAACGCTTACAAGAGAAAATTTTAAAATATTTGAGAACTTAAATAAGTGATCTCTCCCTCTTTATCTTGAAATAAGTTTCGTACCTATCTTTACCCCCCCCCCCCCCTCTCTCTCTCTCTCTTATTGACATAGCAAAGTGTGGTTGTAGGCGAAAGGGAGTATAAGTTGAGACAGAATAGAGAAGTAGTTCCAGAAAACGACACATTCCTGAATACGGAAAACTCCATAGTTTTAAGTAATTTCTGTAATGCAATGCGCTCTTGTAGTTAAGTCTCGGTACTAAACTACGTCAGTACGCATGGAGGTTCATATTGCACATTGACATGTCAGATAGCTCAGTCTATAGAGAGGTCAACACGTAAAACCTTACACAGAATTCAAATCCCTGTCAAGATATCGTTTTTAAACGTATTTACGCTCATTCTCCTTCAAAATGTTATCTGAAAAGTCGTGTTTTTTAATTTAGCCCCGCATCTTACTACCTGTTAAGATTATGCACATATGTATTATAATTACGCTAATGTTCTAGGTATTAGTAAGGTTAAATTTAGAGGAAATATAGCCACATTTTTTTTGGAAGTAGAGTGGAAAACATCATTATTATTATTATTATTATTATTATTATTATTATTATTATTTATTATTATTATTATTATTATTATTATTATTAGCACCGCGTCTTACTACCCGTTCGGGTTATACGCACTTACGCTAATGTGTAATGGTAGGGTGATTGTGAGATGAAATGAAGGACCTACAGTTTAACGTGGAATCCAAACCACGGTGGAGACCTGGAGTGGAAAACAATTTGAGGAAAAAACTATCCTCATTAGACCCGACGAGGATTCGAGCTCTTATCTCCCTGTCATGGGTATTGTCATCTTTTACAAGAGTGACAGGTGACCTGGTGGTCTAGGGGTAAGGTGTCAGACTTCTGTGCTGGCGACCGGGGTTCAATCCTCGGTCCCGGCACAGATTTATCTGATTACCAAACACTTCCTTCACCTCTGACAAGACATCTTGTGAATGTGGGGAATGTCAGGCCTCCACCGTGGTTCGGATTCCACGTTAAACTGTAGGTCCTTCATTTCATCTCACAATCACCCTACCATTACACATTAGCGTAAGTGCGTATAACCCGAACGGGTAGTAAGACGCGGTGATAATAAAAATAATAATAATAATAATAATAATAATACAAGAGTGGCATCTTAAGAGTAATAGACCATATGGTAACAGAAACGGGTGTATTTAATTAAAGCCTGCTTCACATTATTCTTTATTATCTCATTTAATTACTGTTGAAAATAGCAGCCAAGCATAAACTAAAAGCCCATAGACTCCCACGAGTATAAAGTATCGTTTTACTTGATGTCACTTTTTGACATTAGGCTTAACTAGAAACCATTGACAGCGCTATCCCCCCCGCCCCCCTTCCTTTTCAAGCTTGAATTTGTAACAGTCGATAAAGTTAATTAACCTTTCTATTTTTGTCATTTCATAGTGCGGTCGCTTGTATTATTTCACCCTCCACCCTCAACCCCCACCCTCACACGCCCTGTTTCGAATAGCCACCGGCCTTTAAAAGTGACGGAGATTTTAAACGTTTATTAATTTAATTTGATTGGTAATGTTTGGCTTTTAAGCGAATATGTGGTGTTCGTGTTTGAATCCCGTTTGGTAATATGAGGTTTAATATATTGGGACCTGGCTGGATTGATATTTACTACGTCACGGAAGAAGGGTTGATGTCACTATGGAGGAGGGTACGTATTGGATCATGAATGGGTTGGAATATATTCGGTCGTTGGTCCTGATAAAAGGGGGCCGTTGACCTCGGTAAAAGCGATTCGTTGGCTTGGAGAGAGAGGCGTTGACTTCAGTAAAAGCGATTCGTTGGCTTGGAGGGAGAGGCGTTGGCCTTGGTAGAAGTGAGATATTTGCTAGGCGGTAGAGTCGTTGGCCTTGGTAAAAGCGAGATATTGGCTAGGCAGTAGAGTCGTTGGCCATGGTAAAAGCGAGCCGTTGGCCTTGGTAAAAGTGAGATATTGGCTAGGCGGTAGAGTCGTTGGCCTTGGTAAAAGTGAGATATTGGCTAGGCGGTAGAGTCATTGGCCATGGTAAAAGCTAGCCGTTGGCCTTGGTAAAAGTGAGATATTGGCTAGGCGGTAGAGTCGTTGGCCTTGGTAAAAGTGAGATATTGGCTAGGCGGTAGAGTCGTTGGCCTTGGTAAAAGTGAGATATTGGCTAGGCGGTAGAGTCGTTGTCCTTGGTAAAAGCGAGATATTGGCTAGGCAGTAAAGTCGTTGGCCTTGGTAAAAGTGAGATATTGGCTAGGCGGTAGAGTCGTTGGCCTTGGTAAAAGCGAGATATTGGCTAGGCGGTAGAGTCGTTGGCCTTGGTAAAAGCGAGATATTGGCTAGGCGGTAGAGTTGTTGTCCTTGGTAAAAGCGAGATATTGGCTAGGCGGTAGAGTCGTTGGCCTTGGTAAAAGCGAGATATTGGCTAGGCGGTAGAGTCGTTGGCCTTGGTAAAAGCTAGCCGTTGGCCTTGGTAAAAGTGAGATATTGGCTAGGCGGTAGAGTCGTTGGCCTTGGTAAAAGTGATATATTGGCTAGGCAGTAGAGCCGTTGGCCTTGGTAAAAGTGAGATATTGGCTAGGCGGTAGAGTCGTTGGCCTTGGTAAAAGTGAGATATTGGCTAGGCGGTAGAGTCGTTGGCCTTGGTAAAAGCGAGATATTGGCTAGGCGGTAGAGTCGTTGGCCTTGGTAAAAGCGAGATATTGGCTAGGCAGTAGAGTCGTTGGCCTTGGTAAAAGCTAGCCGTTGGCCTTGGTAAAAGTGAGATATTGGCTAGGCGGTAGAGTTGTTGTCCTTGGTAAAAGCGAGATATTGGCTAGGCGGTAGAGTCGTTGGCCTTGGTAAAAGCGAGATATTGGCTAGGCAGTAGAGTCGTTGGCCATGGTAAAAGCGAGCCGTTGGCCTTGGTAAAAGTGAGATATTGGCTAGGCGGTAGAGTCGTTGGCCTTGGTAAAAGTGAGATATTGGCTAGGCGGTAGAGTCATTGGCCATGGTAAAAGCTAGCCGTTGGCCTTGGTAAAAGTGAGATATTGGCTAGGCGGTAGAGTCGTTGGCCTTGGTAAAAGTGATATATTGGCTAGGCAGTAGAGCCGTTGGCCTTGGTAAAAGTGAGATATTGGCTAGGCGGTAGAGTCGTTGGCCTTGGTAAAAATGAGATATTGGCTAGGCGGTAGAGTCGTTGGCCTTGGTAAAAGCGAGATATTGGCTAGGCGGTAGAGTCGTTGGCCTTGGTAAAAGCGAGATATTGGCTAGGCAGTAGAGTCGTTGGCCTTGGTAAAAGCTAGCCGTTGGCCTTGGTAAAAGTGAGATATTGGCTAGGCGGTAGAGTTGTCCTTGGTAAAAGCGAGATATTGGCTAGGCGGTAGAGTCGTTGGCCTTGGTAAAAGCGAGATATTGGCTAGGCAGTAGAGTCGTTGGCCATGGTAAAAGCGAGCCGTTGGCCTTGGTAAAAGTGAGATATTGGCTAGGCGGTAGAGTCGTTGGCCTTGGTAAAAGTGAGATATTGGCTAGGCGGTAGAGTCATTGGCCATGGTAAAAGCTAGCCGTTGGCCTTGTAAAAGTGAGATTGGCTAGGCGGTAGATGTCGTTGGCCTTGGTAAAAGCTAGCCGTTGGCCTTGGTAAAAGTGAGATATTGGCTAGGCGGTAGAGTCGTTGGCCTTGGTAAAAGCGAGATATTGGCTAGGCGGTAGAGTCGTTGGCCTTGGTAAAAGCGAGATATTGGCTAGGCGGTAGAGTCGTTGGCCTTGGTAAAAGTGAGATATTGGCTAGGCGGTAGAGTCGTTGGCCTTGGTAAAAGCGAGATATTGGCTAGGCGGTAGAGTCGTTGGCCTTGGTAAAAGTGAGATATTGGCTAGGCGGTAGAGTCGTTGGCCTTGGTAAAAGCGAGATATTGGCTAGGCGGTAGAGTCGTTGGCCTTGGTAAAAGCGAGATATTGGCTAGGCGGTAGAGTCGTTGGCCTTGGTAAAAGTGAGATATTGGCTAGGCGGTAGAGTCGTTGGCCTTGGTAAAAGCGAGATATTGGCTAGGCAGTAGAGTCGTTGGCCTTGGTAAAAGTGAGATATTGGCTAGGCGGTAGAGTCGTTGGCCTTGGTAAAAGCGAGATATTGGCTAGGCAGTAGAGTCGTTGGCCATGGTAAAAAGCGAGCCGTTGGCCTTGGTAAAAGTGAGATATTGGCTAGGCGGTAGAGTCGTTGGCCATGGTAAAAGCGAGCCGTTGGCTTGGTAAAGCGAGATATTGGCTAGGCGTAGAGTCGTTGGCCTTGGTTTGGGGAGAAGGAACTGTTGGCTTTGGGAATGTAAGCGTTGACCTTGGTAATATGGGTCCGTTGGTTGACTGGAGGACTAGGGGGGAGACGTTTTTCTTGGGTTGAGGCCGGTTTCCATAGGGTAAAGACCTGTATCTTATTTGGGGAGTGGAGCCCCATGTCCCAATGTCCTTCTGGGAGAACGAGGTGAGTAGGCTGTGACTTGATCGTTGAAACCTCATGGACTTCATACGATGAACAAATTATGTCAAACTTTCTATAAACAGGGAATATCCATAATAATGTGTTTTGTCATAGAGATGTCCAAATTCCACGCGAAACAAGTCTCAGTAACGCTGTATACAGTTCGAATGAACCCTCTCCAAACGTCGACGGACGTTACGGTCGAGTATTCAGACTAATAAAAGCTACTCTCTTACTAAACGAGGCACTTGCCGATATTTTCGAAGGTTTCCTCATTACACCCCGTGCTTCCCCCTCCTACCACTACTCTTTTCCGTAATTTAATTAGTGAGTAAGTAGACGGGGTAAAGTTATAATTACTTACCAAGCGAAATTGTTTTCGTTAGAGACAGGTAGACAGACAGACAGACGACCTGTGATGCGTCATTAATTTTAGGCCCTAAGAGTTTCGTCGTAGCTTAGATTTCTTTACCCGCCTTTAGAACGTAACTCTCAAGGTGGGAATTTAATTATTATTATTATTATTATTATATTATTATTATTAGCACCGCGTCTTACTACCCATTCGGATTATACGCTCTTACGCTAATGTGTAATGGTAGGGTGATTGTGAGATAAAATGGAGGACCTACAGTTTAACGTGGGATCCGAACCATGGTGGAGGCCTGGCATTCCCCACATTCACAAGTTGTGATTAATACACGTCTTTTCAGACGTTAAGGAAGGGTTTTGCAATAAGATAAATCTGTGCTGGGACGAGGATTGAACCCCGGACCTCCAACACAGAAGTCTGATACCTTACCCCTAGACCACCAGGTCACCCATAGTTTAAAGGACGAACGTAAAACTATAGGTGACTGATATAGGAACATAGAATAGATATTTGTAAATCTATTGATGTAATTAGTAGGGGTCACAACACAAATTGTATTGTCATTTGTATTTTCCTCCTTCTCTGTTTGTTCTCCTATTCCCGGCCAGCTCCACCCAGGAACATTATAAGTCCACTTGTATACTGGCGTTTTATGAATTTCTAATATACTATTCTAGAGCCTTAAGGGCGCCGTCAACTTGAAGGGCAATATAGGCCTATTCGTAATAAGGTATTTCTATGGGAATACCATAAACACTAAAATAATCCTCACTTATCTCAGAATGTTATGATGTGACCCTATTTGAAAAAAAATATTACTTTATTTGTTCAAGGAAGGCCAAATCTAATACTTTGATATAAAAAGTTAAACACCTCGCGTGAAAAGTCTTTGAATATAAACTAATTTTTCACATTTTAGTGTTTTTTTTAATAATTATTAAACTTAAAATTTAAGGTTCTCAATGCTATAAGGACATGTACTTTTCACTTATGCGTACATTTTAGCGGAAGTCATATGTTATAATAATAATAATAATAATATTTAGCACCGCGTCTTACTACCCGTTCGGGTTATACGCTTTTTTAAGTACTAATTACGTTAATGGATTTAGGAATTGAGAAGATTGAATTAAAGGAAGTGAACCCACATTTGCGTGGAGGGAGAGTGGAAAACCATTTAGGAAAAACCACCCCCAGTTCACTCGACCGAGATTCGAACCTCGATATCCCCGTCCTCAGCAGCCGAGCTCAACACGACATATGTTATAATAACGTGAGATTTCTCGACGTCTACAAGCGTCAGATCCGCGGACCAGCCTAAATCTTGATTCACACGCTCGCCGTAAAATAAAAAGCAGAATCTGCGCAGTAATTCACACACTTTAAGTTGATCCATGATGCATTGCGACGCTTTAAAACAGCTGATTATCAATATATTTTATTTTCTCGGTGATAAACATATATTTTAGATCATTCTCCCGATGGATGTTTTCAAATTTTAATTCTGGCACAAATTCAATACATCGATAAACACGCTTTACATTAACGGGTTATTTCAAATATCTTAACAACGGCCAACGAAGATGTCTGCTAGCTTCTAGCTCTACAGCGCATGCGTTGACGAATGTGCGTGCGCATTAATTTGAGATGGTTGGTTCCGAGATTTGATTGGTTCTCCTGTGCCTAACATCTCGAGCATAGTGAACAAAGTAGAGAATAAGTTGAACTTCAGCAGAACAGCTTGCGCCGATTGAACGGGAATCTTGTGATTGGCTTAGAGCGCATCACGTGACCACATTTCATCTACCTAGTTTTCGGCGAACGAGTGAATCAACAGTAATGAAGCGCTGAAAGGGATTACAGACGTTCAAGTGTCCTGAAATAATAAAGTTAAAGCTTGTTTTATTAATCCTCATCCGGGTTATCCATATATTTACACTACTGGGCTAAAGTATATATTATAGGAAATGTAGCCTCATTGGCGTGAAAGAAAGAGAGGAAGCCACTTTTTTATTTATTTAGGGCAGGACATGGGGAATGATGATGCTATTCTGATCTAGAAAAAAATTCTATAAAATGTTCCCTTTATTTATTCCGAAAAATCTTCCGTTTTAGAAAATGTTAATTTATTATTTTCTTTAAAAAATAAATGGTATGGAACTCCGCACAGACTTTCTCGCTCTATTGTTTAAAAATGTAGATATTTACTCAAAACTCGTAATATATGTGAAACAAAATATTATAAGACTAGCAAACCCAAGCATAAATTGCACTATACTTATACAACATTTTTTTAGTCCCGGTTTTAAGTTTTATAATTTTATTTTTAAAGAATGTCCTCATTTGTATGTTTGGACCGATAAAAAAAGAGCAATATTGGGCTCACAAGGGTCAACACTCGTATTAAAATTTCGACTTCCGGTTAAAATTTTCGACATTTTATTAGGTGTTGCACATCTTCAGGTATTGCTATTAAATTCCTCATTTATAAATTTTTACCAATAAAAAATGTAAATATTGACTATTGAGTCTAAATTTAAGGAGACAGATCATTGTTGTACAAACAATTCTCCCAAGTGGTTTAAGGGAAAATAATATAAACTTTTTGAGAGAATTACTACTCTATGGATTGGAGAATTATTGCGTCAAAACTTAAGTAGTATATCTTTACAACTAACGTTCACAAAATTGTATTAATATATTTTCCAATATCTCGGAAACTGTTGGTTTTATAAAAATATATTTCATATAAAAGATTTTTATTTTTAATAGTACTGCAATTTTTCAATGATAAGTTATATAGTACCTCAAATAGTTACGGTGATACGGAAATCCTGCTTCTGTAAAGTACCCTAAAATTCATTTTCATAGGAAAATGGAAATAGCTATTTTATTTATAATCTTAATCAATGCCTAGATACGAATTTTAATCAAAATTGTTTGAGCTGATTTTGAGTAAATCGATTTTTCTCTTTTTTCCCTTCTGTAAACTAGCTATAGTTTTAGGGTTAGATATCCAATTCCAAAAACCCCTCGGGGCAACCCTATAAAAATCTTAGATAGCAAGTTTTAGCCCGATCGGTAAAATAGTTTAGGTTCTAGTCCATGGTACAGAAGACAGACGGAATTTCAAAAAACAATTTTTGGATTTGGGGGGTCATGAAGCGTCACATTGATCAAAATCTCTACCTGTAAGATTGCGAGAGAGTAAAAAAAACTCACAGACATTTAAATGGAAGGAATTGACTGGAAATATCCCAGGTTTTAATTGCTAACATCTCAGTTTAAATAAATCTTAAGGGCATTAACCCCAGAAACATTATCAAACGAGTTACAATAAAGTAATAATAGAGATTACAGTTATCTTCTCACACTCACGTATAGACTACAGCGCTCGGTGGTTGATCGTGTCACTAACGTCAAGTCTACTGTTTGGCAGGTAAGTTAATACTTCCAAGATCATAATCGAAGCATTTACGAATAAATCTCCTTCCTCTGAAAACTCTACCGGAAAATATTCATCTCTAATTGGCATTATTTGTCTGGGTCTTATTTCCCGTATATCAACATCAAAGAGATGATTTAAAGGTCGGCCTAAGTTTTTGCTAACAATTCCCCCTCCCCTCGTTCATCCCCCAACCCACTGTTTGAATACTTTATGCAATAGGCTTCATGTGCCGCCTTCCCCCAACACAGCACCTTCACCTTCTTAGATCTCAAGCCACCGATGCGGGTTTGAAGCCTTTTAAAGATGTTGAATACCCAAGAAAATAATAATACCATCTTCAGCTGTCACATGGTCTAGCCTCGTTTGTTATGTAACAAGTTGGAGCCAACATCCTGGGTCCTCCGCTAGTTTTTAATCAATCTTCTACACATTTCCAGCCATGGGTAACAACGTATTACTTGCCGTTCTCATTTATTGGGTTGACAGGAAGTGTACTCTTGCAGAAAAAACCAAAACGTTAGAAACGGTGTGGGGGTTCGAAGTTTTTTTTTTTAGCTGAACATAGAATTGAAGGTGTGTACATGGGGATAATGAATTACCTGCATTTGCAAAGTGGATTTGATAACTTTGTACAGATGTCGTATGTGTACTTTGAATGCTTGGTTACACTTGTGTATCCCCACATACGTGATAAAATGGAAAGGAAAATTGTTGTGACTCCAGGAGAAAATTTTGCTACAGCTCTGCGCTTTATGGGAGCCTTATCTATAGCCAGACTAGGCTAGAGACTGACTCGACTCTCTCTAGCGCATGCGCAGAACCTTCCAAATCAGCCAACATGTTGGGTTGGTCGGTTATTATCTTCGACAAATGATCCAACACAACTTGTTGGCTCTGACCGGCTTGTTGGCCAACATCTCCAACAAGTCCGGAATGCGTTTATATTGTAACGCAACATGTTGGGATCGTGTTGGCCAACATGTTGTGTTACCGATGTCAGACGAGGTCACCTGGGAGGTGGCACCCGGGTCGAGCCACTTGCTCGCGACCCAGGTGGCGTGATTCGAATTTTTGAAGTTATTTAAAAGCGGTCCAGTTGAAGTATGGACACCGAAGAGATAGCAGCGCTCGCGTATCTGTATCTGGTTAGTAATAAAAATTAAGTATCGGTGATTTTTGGTGAATACTATTCTAATGGAGAAGACAGGTTCAAGATTATTTTACACGATGTATCCACATATCAAGAAAGACGGAAGAAAATGTTTCACTTTTTACCGTCTGTCCAATGCATCATTCGATTAACTTTATGATATATTAATAAATAGTTTGACCCGTCAGGACATCCTAAATTGTTGGAAGCTCTTGAATTTCACAAATAAAGGTTTCAGTATCAAGCTTTATTGCAAAGGGGCCACTTTCTGTGGTGTCGTGTGACAGACTGAATGAAAAACAATAGGTTGACGGATTGGCGAGTGTAGCGCTGAGTCGCAGATGTTCGACCCTGGCGCGCGACTTGGTGGCTCCGTCTGACACCAGTCTAATTCTGACGCGTCACTCTCGCAATAGACTGAACTTCCGATCATGGGGATATCGTGGATCGAATACCGATCTGGTGTATTTAAGGTGTTCTAAATGGTTTTCCACTCTCCCGCCACTCAAATGGGTATACACTTTCTATAAATTTAGCCTTCCTCATTCCTAAACATATTAAGGTAATTTAGTACATACGCCTATAGCCCGAACGGTTAGTAAGACGCGTCGCTAAAAAAAAAGACTTATCGACGTTTTAACAGATTCTTCCCTCGTGAATTGAATGACCTACACTCGGTCGGTCAGTTGAAACATAGGCGTGCGGCATGGCCGTTAGTTCTGTCCCATCACTTGCGTGCGTGCGTGAGTGCGTGCATGCGTGCGTACCGTTCACCCTACATCAGGTGTCCGCCAGCCATTGCTTCTATATTAATGGGTATCATCATGAAATCATAAAATACACTTAGAACATTATTTTCTTTCCAATGAAAACACGCAAACGGCTTTTAGAACTTAATACCACTACTGTTAGTGTTTTTTTTCTCTTTTGTCTTGTTTTATTTGTACTTTTTCTCGACTAATTGGAGAGAGGAAGTACTGTGATCATAAAAAAAAATTACCGATCGAGCCAAAATTTGCTATCTGGGGTTCCTCAGAGGAATTTTTTGGAATTAGATATCTAACATTAAAATAATTAAAAGTAGTTTACTTGTAAGTGTGAAAAGAAAAACAAAAAATCTATAAATCAGCTCTTACGATTTTGATTAAAATTCTTTTCTATAAACTGTTTAACATTACAAACAAATGATACTTCTCATGTTCTCTGTAAAATGAACTAGAGGGTAGGAGTACTTTACAATAAGGTACTTTATTGATACTCGTAATACTTTACTATCTTTTGAAAAGTAATAGGAATATGACACATATAACACTTTTATTTGAAATACATTTTTAGCACACCTATAATTATTTCCAGGCTATAAGAAAATATTTTATTTATATAGAGTTTCTTTGAAATGGGGAATTGATTGGTATTCTCTTTGGTAAACAAAGATATTCCTCTTTTCTCAATATTTCTATAACAGTGTACATTATTTCATCCACGTTCTTTGGTAGAATGTGATAATATTTGGTGTATGTTTCTGTAACAATGTATATTATCTCCTTTCACACACCTTATTTATTTTAAATAAATGTTTCGCTTTTGTCTACAGGAGGTACAGTAGCCTCATGACTTCTTTGGTGCTGACTGACGCTTTGAAAAGTTACCAGACCAAATTATGTATCCCTACGCCGAACCATATGATCTGCAAAGACATGTGTTTAACAGTTGTCACTTCTGACAGTCAAATTTAGGTATATACCTAAATGTTGACTGTCAAAAGTCAGCTGTTAGCTATCAGTCAGCACCAAAGAAGCCATGGGGCTACTGTAGAAAGTCTGAGCGGCGAGCGTACCATTTATGTTCCTCTACAATTGCTGCTACCTCTATTTTTGTACTATTGATCGCTAATTTGTTACTTATGGACGATAGTATTCTAGGGGGATGTCTAGACATTCACATGCACCTTCACTCACACTAATGGATAAAGTCTGTTGCGCACTTTTATTAGGACTTATTGAGCAAAGCTATTGTAGACAATTTCTTTTGAACTTAAAGGTGCCGCCTAAAACATTGCAGATGTTCGGAAATCCACTGTTATTTAAGAAGTGGTTTGTTATTTTATAATAAAGACAAGGCAGCTACAGGAAAGAAAAAACTGGAAAAAGTCAGGACTTTCTCGATGTCATGGAAGACAAACAAATGTCAAGGATTTTAATTAAAAATAAGCAAAAACCAGGAAATTTAAATACTTGGCTTTTGAAAAAAAAACCTTAATTTTGCACCAAAACACATTTATTTTATGTATTTAACGTGCACTTTTGAACCGATTGATTATATCAGCACACGAGAATTTCTATGAGCGAGAGCTAAAGGGCCTACTAAATTTGTCGGAAAAGGTATTTTCACATACCTTCCAGGTTTCTTTTATATGTCCATCATGGGACCAATGGCTTTAAACCTCTTCCGGAGGAAGTTGTGCTACGGATTCTTATCGCTCAAGAAAAATCCGTCAACCACGGCTAGGTTTGAACCCACACACATTGGGTCCTGAGGCGAGCATTTTACTCCAAGACGACTGAGGTCGGTCGACGAAACAAAATTGAAATATATTGTTTATCGCGAGTCAATGAAATGTTTTACCTGGATATTGAGTAGTTGTACAGTGTCTGTTTTATATTCCATATAATGCTTTAAAAAATATTTTTTAATGTTAATTAGCTACTAGAATTTTTTGTTGTAAATGTTTGAAGAATATAAAAAACAAATCTTCATTTACAATTTTTTTTTCAGCACCACGTCTTACTACCCGTTCGATACACACGCCAATTTAGGCCCTACTTATTTCGCTAATGGGTTAGGGATGAGTAAGGATGAATTTAGAGGAAGTGTACCTAAAGTTGCATGGAAGAAAAAGAGTGGAATACAATTTTAGATGAAAACACCCTCACTACGCCCGACTGGGATTCGAACCATGATGTCCCCGTCATGGGCAGTGTAGTCTATTGAGAGAGAAGCGCCTTAGACCATGCGGCCACCGAAGCGGGTGTCATTTACTAATGCATACTGGAAATGGGTAGTCAGCAAAATCATTTTAAATAATGCTACTTAGAAAACCAGAAGGGGAGGGGAATAGTTATAAGTTTTATAGCCACCGTTATGGTCTTCGTAAAGATAGAGCAAGAAGGGGGATCAAAATGTATCTATGTAATTAGAAATTTTACATTTTAAGGCGTGATACAAGCACGACAAAAGATTTAATAACCCTGTCCGAGAAATTAAAGTGGATTTAATCTTGAAGAGCCTTGGTCTGCACTTTCAAGAGTTTGGTTGATATTATATCACGTTGGTATCTAAGAAATTGTATGAATTGAATTAATCGAACCTTTCAGGATAGAAAAATTAAATATATAAAAAACCAATTTTTCATATTTTTAAACATTTATTTATTTCAGTGATTACCAAAAATTGTTTACGCAACTCTTGTATGCTTTTGTATCATATGGTCGAAAAAAGTATAGCAAGTTTATCATAACTGTTATTCTTTATTGGGAAAACATTTGGTTTGGACGTTAGAAATATTTATAATATAGACAAATATATGTTAGTCTATATATGCACACCCACCTCGGTGGCATAGTTGGCTAACGCGCTTGTCGTGTTGAGCTTGACTGCTGAGGACGGGGAGATCGAGGTTCGAATCTCGGTCGGGTGAACTGGGAGTGGTTTTTCCTTAATGGTTTTCCACTCCCTCTCCACGCAAATGCGGGTTCACTTCCTCTAATTCAACCTTCCCAATTCCTAATCCATTAGGTAATTAGTACTTAAAGCGTATAACCCGAACGGGAAGTAAGACGCGGTGCTAAATATTAATTATATATATATATATATATATATATATTTAGAAATCTTCGTAAATGGCTAGAAAGAATTTCCGGCCAACATTGTTTATTTTAGCAGCCAACGTTTCATTTAACTTTTTTTTTTGCACAGCGTTTTACAACCCGTATGTTTATCTATTAATTACGCTGATGGTGTTAGGGATTATGAATGTTTGTTGTATTTATAGGAAGTGTGCCGCATTTGCTTGGAGAGAGAGTGGAAAACTATTTGGGAAAAAACACCCTCAGTACACCCGACCAAGAATCGAACCTTGATCTCCTCGTCATCGACAGTCTATTCTTCTGCGAGAGTAGCGTGTTAGACCACGCGGCCAACGAAGTGGTTTCCATTTAATACACAAATTAAATTGTATTTATAGTCGCAAAATAGAATTGCCTACAAATAAATTTTTTCTACTTAACATCAAACATCCTTCATTCCCCTCCCCCTTCTACCAAGGCTCCTAGGGTCCCCCAAAGCATAAATTCCATTTATTGATCCTCCGCCATCGAAACCTACAAAAAAAACTGCTCTAAAGTGTATGAACAAATTGGAATTCCTTGTGTAAAACTAGGTTAAGATACGCTAGAGGGGTTACCAAAGTGTTTGTTTTTGAAATAATGGCCGGGTTTTCGTTTTTCCTTCAAGACGAGGTTATATTTTATTTGAACAGAGTGTATTTAAAAGTGTTGTCGCTTGAGGTATCTCTCAGCCTCGTAAGAAGGTTGGGGGTTGTGTAACACACCTTGAAAGGTGTCCTGTTAAGACTAAGAGGAACCGCCCTTGTCTTCATTCGAGCTATAAAACACGGTTCTTGCATCTACCCTTCCCCTCCGCCCTTACAGGACCCCGCCCCCTTTTATACCCCCTCTTTCCATTCCTCCTGAGGCTACATAGGTAAGAGCCATAACTTCCTCTTTTTAAAAAAATGAAACAAGGTAATTTCTAGTTCTCACGTATTAATTATAATACGACATGCATGCAATGGTGGACACAAGGACTTAATTTCAGGTAATAATAATAATAATAATAATAATAAAGTGCTGATATGCAGGTGACCGGTGATCAGAGCTCAAAATACATCTGGATGTACCGAGTGTTTTTTTTAAATAACGGTTCCACACTCTCCCACAACGCAAATGAGGGCACATTCCTTCAAAGGTGTACTCCCCTTAAACCTATCCTATTAACGTAGTTAAGGATGGGTGGTAAGACGTAGAGAGGAAACGTAAGCACACCAATTGAGAGAACAAGCATTATTAAATAAATTTGTAGTTATATACCCATCCTTAACTACGTTATATATATATATGTGTGTGTGTGTGGTGTGTGTGTGTGTGTGTGTGTGTAAAGCTAAGAACTAGGCCTAATGTTTTAACGCATTGTGTTTTTTTATTATTGTTAGCGCCGCGTCTTATTTCTCGTTTGGGCTACACCCATATCTACTAACTACGTCAATGTTTTATGGGTGAGAATTTAGAGGAAGTGTACCCACTCTTGCGGGAAGGGAGAGTGGAAAACCACCCTCAGTACACCCGACCGATATTTGAACCCTTATCTCGTTTCCTTAGACCATTCGACCGCCGATTTTGGTAGCATGTAATAATAATCATAATAATAATAATAATAATAATTATTATTATTATTATTATTAACCACCACCCTACGAGTCATACTCTCCGTTCCTGCTTTCTGCAACTTACAATTTCACTCCACCTTTTATTTCACTCAGCCTGGTTCTTGTGTACGGGATTATATACTTTGCTGCAAATCAATGAACCTTCTACCCCTCTCCACCTTCTATTTAGCTCCACCTTATTTTCACTCCACCTCTGTTCGTTCGATCCACCTTACTCGGCTCCTCTATATTTCACTCCACCTCTATTTCGTTCGATCCACCTTCTGTTTCGTTCGGTCACCTTCTACTCGCTCCCTCTTATATTTCACTCCACCTTTGTTCGTTCGGTCACCTTCTACTCGGCTCTATCTTAGATTTCACTCCACCTTCTGTTTCGTTCGGTCCACCTTCTACTCGCTCTATCTTATATTTCACTCCACCTTTTGTTTCGTTCGATCCACCTTCTACTCTGCTCTATCTTAGATTTCACTCCACCTTCTGTTTCGTTCGGTCCACCTTCTACTCGGCTCCACCTTATATTTCACTCCACCTTCTGCTTCATTTGATCCACCTTCTACTCTGCTCATCTTATTTTCACTCCACCTTCTGCTTCATTTGATCCACCTTCTACTCTGCTCCATCTTATTTTCACTCCACCTTCTGTTTCATTCGACCACCTTCTACTCGCTCCATCTTATATTTCACTCACTTCTGTTTCACTCCGTTTCACTCCACCTTCTGTTCGTTCGATCACCTTCTACTCTGCTCCATCTTAGATTTCACTCCACTTCTGTTTCGTTCACTCCACTTCTACTCCCCCGCTCCACCTACTATTTCGCACTGCCTCGTTCTTACGTAAGTGCTATAATCTTTGCGATTCGAGTGTCGGTTTCTGTGAGTTTCTCAAAAATATCTGAATTTGTGGCTGTCATTTCAACTGAAGAATTAAGTAGTGGAGGGGATTGTGGGGGTAGCTCAAGCATTCATCCTCCTATCTACTTCTTGTAAACCCTCACACAACCAGCTCTCCGACATCTAGAACACCGCCCCCCTTTTTAGTTGGATGGTGACGTAAGAGGTGTGGGTGGCTGGGTTGGGGGGGGGGGGGATGAAGTGTGTTAAAGATCGCGCACAACGCATTGTATCCCCTAATCTTCCCCCACCTTCCCTCTTCCTTAGCTGTTATTTATTACCGAGCTGAGCGCAACCCTTGTAAGTCTTCGTCCTCCTTTCTTACATTCTCCCTTCCTCTTCAACCCACCTGATCCTTTAACCACGCCACCCAATTCCTCCCACTCCCCTTACAAGGGTTTTGGTACATCAGACGCAGGGAACGTGGGAACTACGCCCTCAAGGCAACCTTTTGTTTTTTAAGTACCTCATTTTAAAAGCTCATGTGTTTCCTTTTATTCTACATTTAAATCCATTTTCCAACGCAGACACCTGAGACCGTATTCAAGAAAGAGAATGAGTAAAAGTGAAGAGTGAGTGAAAAGTGAGTAGCGTTGATTTGCTTGCTTTTGGGCACAAACGTACCCCATTAGATGCAAATCAGCGCCACTCACTTCTCATTCCTCTATACGCTATAAGTAGGTCAAATATACAAATTTCAAGGTTCCTACATGTTATTATGCCTCAGTCATATAATTTTTTTAAATTATTATTTGAGGTACTTAAAGCTCTTGGGCTCTGTCGAGTGCAGTCTAAAACCTATTTTGTGGGATGGTGGGTGGGAGGGTGAAAGGAGTGGTGTGGCTTCACAACCAACCAAAGTATCCTTCCGCGCCAACAAGAACAGATGGATCACGGAAAAGCGTAGATGGCGCTAGCTACCGAACAGGTCTTGTGGAAAAATCATCCATTTGGAAATATCAGTTTTCTCGAGAACGAGTGAAATTATTATGTTAATATTTTCAACACCACCTCAAAGATAATGTATCGATGTTTATTAATTGTTACATTTTCTTATTTTTTGCTATGAAGCCGGCAGTTTTTTTTATTGAAAAATGTCAATTTTATCGATATTTGATCACTGTTAAAATTATAGGGGAGGTGTGTATACCAAAAGTATAACTTAATTAACATGCTTCTATTCTTGAACAAACTGTTTCCGAAAATAAAATTGCAAAACAATAAAAATTCTTGATGAAAGTCGTTTGTTCCCACGGCTCTGCATTTCCACGCTAAATGAAAAGGGCCAATCGTCTTAACGTACACTTTCTGAACTGGTTGATTATATCAGCACATGACTTATAACTGACTTAAATATAGAACAAACACAACACCCAGCCCCCGCCCGTTAATTCATCACTGCGAATGGGTAAACCCACATTTCATTAACGATAAATTTTTTGGCCATGCCAGAAATCGAATCAAGTACCTTTATCTCAGTAGACAGACACGTTACCAACTGAATGCATAACATTTAATAAATTATAATTATATCAACTTTATTTATTGTATATATTTATAATGTATCGGTTATAAATGCTATCATTATTATTATTATATTATTATATATTATTATTATTATTATAGCACCGCGTCTTACTACCCATTCGGGTAATACGCACTTACGCTAATGTGTAATGGTAGGGTGATTGTGAGATGAAATGAAGGACCTACAGTTTAACGTGGAATCCGAACCACGGTGGAGGCCTGGCATTCCACACATTCACAAGATGTCTTGTCAGAGGTGAAGGAAGGGTTTGGTAATCAGATAAATCTGTGCCGGTACCGAGGATTGAACCCCGGCCGCCAGCACAGAAGTCCAACACCTTACCCCTAGACCGCCAGGTCACCAAATGCTATAATTGACAATAGTGTATTTCATTTTCTTGCGCACTATGTGTTATACACTATTCGCTATTAATTATGCGCCATGTATGACTATAAACCCAGTCTTATAGCCGGACTTGACTCCTGGTAAATTTTTATCGGGCTGATAAGTTAAAACTGCATCTTATGACTGCCATATAGAGTTTATCGGCTAGATAAAATATATTTATCCCATTTTTATTGGGAGATTTAAACAGGCCCATCGCGATGAGGGTTGGGAAAAGGGGTGGGGGGGGGGGGGGCAAAATCCCCGGACATCAGGGAGCCCCGGCTCGGCTTCGAGACTTTTTATTCTCATTTTGGACAAAAATTTAAATATTTTAGCGAAACGGAAGAAAAGTGCAATATAATACGAAATTTAAATTAAGTTCACTAACTATATCACTATTTAAACTTGAGTGGCCAGACCATAAACAAGATTAAAGGTTACGCTGTAAAGGCTATTGAAATGTTGGTGACCTAACGTAAGAAGTCAAGTATCTTAAAGTGATACACAAGACAAACATTTCTAAAACGGCTCAACAAAATAACAGAATCCAATATTGCACATTTATTTTCTAATGTATGCGTTGCTTTTCGCACTTCCGGTTTCTGTTTCTCAAGCAGAACTACTTCTAGTGTGTTTATCAGAATAAAGAACTGTTTGAGACAACAATGGGTCAACAAAGAATAACTGATATGGGAACAATATCCAATGAACCAAGACTTGCACCAACCTTGAATTTTGACTCCCATTATTCAAATGTTTGCCGAAGAAAAGCTCAAAAGGCGAATTTTAAATTACTCATTTATATTCCAAGTTTTAAATCTTAACTAAATTGTTACATTTAAAAAAGAGAGAACTTAAGAAATAAAACATACATACAAAGGAATCAAAAGGTAAGCCTTTTATTTAAAGTTCTTTCACACCACTTTTTAATTTTAAAAAATGTTGCAAATGTGTGTATGTTGGTTGTATTTCTGAAAAATTACAGTGCATAATTGGATGATAACTAAGTTGTCTTAGAGAAACTTCTGGAATAATTTTCTTAAAATTGTTAATAAGAAACTATACATATATCTAAATAATTAACTCCGTACTTAATCCATCCTCATTAACTTTTTCCACACTTCCCTATCCTTACATACTCCTTTCGCTTCAACAACATCCTTACACCGAATCATACATGCTTTTTATTCTTAAAACTCTTAATGTTTCTCTTTTTTACACATTCGTCTACAACATTTAGACAGGTCTTATATGGCCTACCCCTTCCTTTTGATCCCACACTCTACCTTCATATATTTGCTTTGTCACTCGATCCACACTCTTCCTCTCAACATGCCCAAACTAACGTAACACGCTTATCTCACATTGGTCTTTTGGATTCCTTTTCAAACCTCACTCCTTAAGCTCCCATTCATCACTGACTCTGTCCATACAAGTTTTTACACATACATTTATTAGATATCTCATTCCAACCACATTCACCTTGCTCTTGTGTTTCTCCTGACAAAACCACGCTTTACCTACATAAATCAATAATAACGTCAAAACTAAATAAAAAATCGAGTTGTATTTAAGAAGTACAGACTAAACTTAAATTTAGTTTGTTTCAAAAGATAAAATTTGACTCACGTGTTTTTTTTTTAACCCTATTTTTAGAGACATTATTTAGTAGGGAAAAGAGTGTAGGTCTATGAATAAAAGACAATCGCTCTAAGAAAAACGTAATACACTATGTTAAATTATAAATCGATGTATTTTTTTTCTTACGGATTGTGAACTGAACGCTATGAGTTATGCGTTATCATGAATATAAACCCAACCTAACAGTGATAGAAGTGACTCACTGCAGGCGCTACGGCGTCGAATCCCTCCTCTACCTCACGAGACAGACATCCTCATTAATTAGTTGGTTGTCCGTGTGTGGTACACTCACCTCTAAATAGTAGTCAACTGTCTGCTACCCTGACTCACTTTGTATGAACCAAGGTCAGGGATGACCAAACGGAATTATTTAACGATAGGGATGTTATATCGGATTTAACACTAAACGCAACACTCGAATCACAGACGAAATTTACCCAACTCGCATCTGTGGGTATTTGGGCAAAGTCTTTAATCTAATCTTGTTTGGTTTTACAATGACCGTGGAGGTTGTGGTTTGAATCCAGGCTAGGTGTGTTAAGGTTGTTGTTTTTAAATTTAAATGTGTTTATCTACCTTTTTGAAACAAGTTGAGATATTCCCTCTAAATTCCTGCCTTCCTTTCTTACATTATTAATGTATTATTATTTACTTAGGACAACATCGCCTGGATCCGTTTCGGTGGTAGAATATTTTAAGCTTTAAAGGTATAGCTCTTAAAATAGAATAGTGAAGTGATCTGGGTTCAAATCACAGTTGGTGTACTGAGGTGTTTTTTTCTTGAACGGTTCTCCAATCCGCCTCCACGCAAATTCGTCTACATTTGATTTAAATTCTACCTTTCTAGCCCTTACCTTTTTTTTTTAATATACGAATAGCTTGTACGGGTAATAAGACGCGGTGCTTGTTTGAAAAAAACACCTATTTTCACTGCCTCATTTCTCGGCACAACCATTCTCAATGTCTCGAAGTGGGTTCCAGGTTTTATCGCGACAGACTGTACGTATCCCCTTTTAATTCCATTCATTCTTACACGGACACGCGCAGGAAAATAATTAAAACACGTTACAAAAAGCTTGTATTAAATCTTGTATGCAGCACGATATGACCCTAGGTTCCTTCTTCGTTTACGATCCATTTGGCCTTGACCCTGAGGTCAGGGGGAAGGGGGTGGGTAGGGTGACCCTCAAAACTTGAAACAATGCGACCTAGTCATAAACTCGCCAGTTTTATGACTTAACAAAGTAGCTTCTAGGAAATGTCAAGCAGATATTAGGCCTATGTGACACATTAACCTTTTGGGGTGAGGGGGTTGGTGAGCACAAAGAGGAATAAGCCACAGACCCAGTGAAAACTACTAGGACCGGTGTGTTTTTAGGTCCCCGCCAAGAACTAATTACCTTTGATATGGAGAGGGGACCTATCCTCAGGTTAACGCGACTTTGAGTTATTATCATCTACGTTTGATTAATAATGACGTATCTACACAGGACATCTCGATTATGGGAGAGTTGTTAAAAAAAAGTGAGGTCGTAAATAACTGTAGTTGAGTTCTAATTTATACATGCGACTGCTGTTCTTGTTTACCTAGAAAATATCACAACTTGTATAATAATTAGGGGTAATTCATAAACCAGGTATGCTTTAGGGAGGGGGGAGCTCTAATGTCTACATGGTGTTACATGAGGATAGGGTGGATACATTACAGTGTTATGTAGCACAGATATTACACTTAAATATACTAATGTTTGAAAAATAATATAATTGCTCATCTTTTCACCGCTAATAAAGTTATTTGCAGTTTAACTTATGAATAAGGTGACCTGGTGGTCTAGGGGTAAGGTGTTAGACTTCTGTGCTGGGGTTCCGGGGTTCAATCCTCGGTCCCGGCACAGATTTATCTGATTGCCAAACCCTTGGAATGCCAGGCCTCCACCGTGGTTCGGATCCCACGTTAAACTGTAGGTCCTCCATTTCATCTCACAATCACCCTACCATTACACATTAGTGTAAGTGCGTTTAAACGAAAGGGTAGTAAGACGTGGTGCTAATAATAATATAATAATAATAATAATTTATAGAAAAAATAGCTATAATACACCAAATGTTGGCTAAACTCTGTTTACCCTAGAAGGTGGCGGTGAAAACTTGACGTATTACACTATGATCCTTTCTTATAAGTCACACCATCGTGTAATAATCCAAGGTAAGCTTGTTACCTAAACGGTAGACTATGGTTACATTTTCATATAAAATTTTGAGTTTTTTTATATAACATTACTGACCATTACCGATCAAGGTAAGTTTAATCACGCTTAAATAATATTTGAAAATACCCACCTCGTTGGCGTAGTTAGCTAACGCACTAGTTTCGTGTTGAGCTAGACCACCGAGGACGGGGAGATCGAGGTTCGAATCTTGTTGGATGAACTGGGGGGTGGGGGGTTCCCTAAATAGTTTTCCATTCTCCCTCCACGCAAATGTGGGTTCACTTCCTCTAAGTTCAAACTTCGCAATTCCTAATCCATTAGTGTAATTAGTACTCAAGCGTAACCCGAATGGAAAGTAAGACACGGTGTTAAAATATATATATATATATTTGAAAATACTTGATATATTTGCGAGTTTAAATGACTCAAAGATCGAGTTTCAATAACGATGTAGTTTTCTTGCGCGATCGACTGAAAATGCCCGCAAGATCGACCGGGTTACCAACTCCTTTTAATCTCTTGTAGACCTATTACCTAAGTTTAAAATATTAAATATTATTATTTAAATAACATATAACGCAAATAAAATTAATTTCTGGTTTTCAATACAAATTATATACACATCATTTATCCCCAGACGATGAATTTTGTAACTATCCGTATTACAGAGAAATTACAACAACGGATAACAAATGTATTTAGATTAGTTTGGATGTTTAAGAGCCCTCCTAAACCCACGGATAACATCTAGCTTAGGTAGAATCAGATGTAAAATAAATAAATTAAAAATAATTCTTGACTTTTAGGATTATTTTATTTAGAATTTTTTTTGTTGCACCATATTTACTATACATTCAGGTTATACGCTTGTATACCAATTACTCTAATAGTTTATAAATTAGGAAGGTTGAATTTAGACTAAGTGTAACCGCATTTGCGTGGAGATAGAGTACCCTCACCTCAGTACACCCGACTGGGATTGAGATACACTATCCCCGTCATCGGCAGTCTAAGTCTATTGCGAGAATAGCGCTTTAAATCACGTGATTACCGAGACGAGTAAAAAATAAATATTGAATCCTTATTGTTTTGATAGAATATTCATATTATGTCTCCACAATTTGTTCAGGGCTATGGTACATGAAACCTTAGACGAGTAAAGTTCTATTAATGGGGCTGACTACGGACCCTAGCTAGGATTGTATTTGATTGAAATGTTGTCGTTGTAACTATCAGAAAAGACCCAAGATACCGTGTACTGACTATAGCTATGATTGCTGTTGATGGAACTGTGTGTATTATAACTGTCAGGACTCAAGTTACCGTGCACTGAGTTATAGCTGTGACTGCAGTTGATTGGAACTGTGTGTATTGTATCAGTCAGGACTCAAGTTACCGTGCACTGACTATAGCTATAATTGCAGTTGATGGAACTATGTGTATTGTATAGTCAGGACTCAAGTTACCGTGCACTGACTATAGCTAGTGACTGCTGTTGATGGAACTGTGTGTATTGTATCAGTCAGGACTCAAGTTACCGTGCACTGACTATAGCTATAATTGCAGTTGATGGAACTATGTGTATTGTATAGTCAGGACTCAAGTTACCGTGCACTGACTATAGCTATAATTGCGTTGATGGAACTATGTGTATTGTATCAGTCAGGACTCAAGTTACCGTGCACTGACTATAGCTATGACTGTGTTGATGGAACTGTGTGTATTGTATCAGTCAGGACTCAAGTTACCGTGCACTGACTATAGCTTTGACTGCTGTTGATGGAACTGTGTGTATTGTATCAGTCAGGACTCAAGTTACCGTGCACTGACTATAGCTATGACTGATGTTGATGGAACTGTGTGTATTGTATCAGTCAGGACTCAAGTTACCGTGCACTGACTATAGCTATGACTGCTGTTGATGGAACTGTGTGTATTGTATCAGTCAGGACTCAAGTTACCGTGCACTGACTATAGCTATGACTGCTGTTGATGGAACTGTGTGTATTGTATCAGTCAGGACTCAAGTTACCGTGCACTGACTATAGCTATGACTGCTGTTGATGGAACTGTGTGTATTGTATCAGTCAGGACTCAAGTTACCTTGCACTGATATAGCTATGACTGCTGTTGATGGAACTGTGTGTATTGTATCAGTCAGGACTCAAGTTACCGTGCACTGACTATAGCTATGACTGCTGTTGATGGAACTGTGTGTATTGTATCAGTCAGGACTCAAGTTACCGTGCACTGAGTATAGCTATGACTGCTGTTGATGGAACTGTGTGTTATTGTATCAGTCAGGACCAAGTTACCTTGCACTGACTATAGCTATGACTGCTGTTGATGGAACTGTGTGTATTGTATCAGTCAGGACTCAAGTTACCGTGCACTGACTATAGCTATAATTGCAGTTGATGGAACTGTGTGTGTTTTTGTTGCAGGCGGGCGGTCAGCCAGCAGAGCACCAGTCAGGGGTCAACCGGGGGCGGGCCCCCACAGTCCCTGGCGCCCACCACCCTCCCCTGTCGAGACGCCGCCTCCACAACCCGCCACCCCCACCACCGTGACGCTACCCGCACCTCCCGTCCCCGTGACGCAGCCGGGGCCTTCTTCCACCTCGCACCAAGGTGAGAGCACTTTCCAGCTTTTATAAGCACTTAACAATTGAGGGGAAAACACAAAATATGAGTGAATAATGACTCTGAGCATGGGACGAACCCCGGACAGTTATTGTTAGAACATTGGTGGGCTATTCAAGGGTCCCGGGCTCGATTCCCGTGTACGGCTAAATCCCTAACCTTAAAGATCATTTATAATTCGCGAGCTTCGTTATCAATCTAAAATACAATTATTATAAGGCGTTATTTTTATTCGTTAAAATATTTAATATTTCAATTTCCAAAAACTGCATTATTTTACTTTGTAATTCAAAACGTAAATGTATTTAAGAACCTCATTTTAAATATATTGAACGTTTCTTCAATTAAGGCATAGAAAAATGACACAAAAATAGATCGAGAAAGATATAAATTAATAGTCAATAATATTGACCATATTATGGTTTTTTAAATAACCGTGAACAAAAAAAATGTACCCGCCTCGGTGGCGTAGTTGGCTAACGCGTTTGTCTGTTGAGCTCGACTGCTGAGGAGGGGAGATCGAGGTTGAATCTCGGTCGGTGAACTGGGGTTGGTTTTTCCTAAATGGTTTTCCACTTCGCTCCACGCAAATGCGGGTTCACTTCCTCTAATTCAACCTTACCAATTCCTAATCCATTAGCGTAATTAGTATCTTAAAGCGTATAACCCGAACGGGTAGTAAGACGCGGTGCTAAATATTATTATTAACAAAAAATGGCATATAACAGGGGAGGAAATGGTTTTTAAACCTACCCCTTACTCTGAACACAAGTGACGTGCAGCAGTAGAGGAAATGGCTTTATTGTTATCGATGGCTCAATCAAATCCAGAATCTGTACAATGAAGCCAAACAACAGATTGGGTCATCTGTTCCAGGCGTTAGATCGCGCTACATTTGGTTGCCATAGATCGGTAGTTGGAGGGGGAGGATCGAATCCCATCAGGTTCAATGTGGGTCGTTCATCACCATGGTTTTACTCATATAATCCTCACACTAATGCGGGTGCATTCATCTAATTTTACGTTCCTCATTCTTACTCCTTGAATCAATAAGTCGACAGTAAGCCTGATGTTTAACATATTGATTTATTTAACTATTTTAATTTAAATAAAATTTAAGTGTTTAAATATTTATACACCGGTGGACATGGGGTCTAAATGTCAAGCTCATTTAATATATTTTGGTGGTGATTTAGAGATAGAGGTTTGAATCCGCTCGGATGTACTAAGGTTGGTTTTTTATAAATGGGTTACTATTCTCTTTCGACACAAATGTGGGTACACATCCTCTAACTCAACCTTCATCATCCCTAGCACATTAGGTATTTAGGGACAGATGTGTAAAACCCGGATGGGTGGTGAGACGCGGTGAAAGTAATAATAGTAATAATAATAATTTTGTGTTCCAGTGGCTCAGACCGGGGGCGGCGTCACTTCAGACCATCTGGTGCAAAGATCCATGTCAGTCCCCGCCCCCTCGCACCATCCCGCCCCCAGGCTCCACCTGTCCAGTCTGGGGCAGGGCGACCACCCCCAGCAGCAGCCCCGGACCCCCGCCCCCACGACCAACCGCCCCACCCTCGGCCGCTCTGTTTCCAGGAGCGAGGTCGTCAAACAGTGAGTACACATCTGGAGACGACTTACAGACAGGCTTAACATAAACACCCGACATCGGTGTTCACGGGAAGGCCGGGGTTTGAATCCCGGCCATTTTCCATGAGAGGAGGCTTTTATACCTTATCACGGTATAAAGCGCTTACCTACTGGCTTGCAGGTGACAAAGGGCTTGGTATTCGAATCTCAGTCAGGTGTATTGAGGTAGTTTTTTTCTAAATGCTTTCTCACTCTACCTTCACGCAAATGCGGGTACACACCCATTGAATTCTACCTTGCTTGTCTATATCTCATACATTTAAATTATAAGGAGGTTAGGATGGTTAGAAAGACGCTCTACAAACAAAATATTAGTTAAATAATATTGAATTATGTTTTTTAACATTATTAACTTCTCATATCAAGAGAAAGTATTGTGATCGTGAAAAAATCTATCTTGAGATTCTTAATTTTTTTTTACATTTTATGTGAATACAAACCCAAAAAAGGAGATTTTATAATTCTGTCTGTCCGTCCCTATGCTTGTCTGTCTGTCTTTCTCTCTGTCTGTCCCTGGTGAGTTATCTAAGCCAGTTTAATGGATTGTGTTCATACTTGCTTATTTAGATTGTATAGGGCTGTACCACAAACAAACAAAAATACCCTAGCTCTTCACTTTACTGACGAGTAATTTTTTTTAATTCTGATTTTTTCGAAAATGACTCTAAAGAATTTTGTTTTAAATGCGTATCTAATATTTGTTTGACATAACCAATAGCACTGTATTTGCTTTTGGGCAAAAATTTATTTGAAAGATAGTTAGTTAACTGATGATTGATTTTTCAAAAACTTGAAATATTTTACATATGCTCTAACGATTTAGTTCCAAATGAGTATCTGGGGAATGTTTGACATAACTGCGATAAATAAAACTGTATACTTGTTTTGGGGGGTAAATTAGGCTATGGGTAGTTTATTGATGAAAGTTTTTTATTTGGATATAAAAAACGCTCTAAAATAAACTAATTTAAGGTTAGTTTACTTACAACAAATTATAGAAAATTTGAATGTTTAGGTAATTGACCTTGTAGATTGAATTCAAAATGGGAATATGTGAATAGTTTTTAATGATAAATAATAATACTTTTTTATTTTTACAAATAAATAATTTTAGTATAGTTTACAAAATATGATTTGTATGAAAAAATAAATGAATTCTGTTAAATATATTTGAACCATTTGGTTTAAAATTATATATATATATATATATATATATATATATATATATGTTATAAAGCGTGATTATTGTAACTAACAAGATCTGTTCGTTTTTATGAGTAAAACAAATTTAAGGGTAATTTACTAAAATCTATTTTTAAACACTTTCTTCCAAGCTGTAATACACAATATTAGAACGTGTGTATGTGATTGTGTTGTACCATTTATTTTGTGTCAATTTGTGGGCACGAGCACTAGAAAAATCTTTGGGGGGGGGGGGGGGGTCAGCCATAAACAACGTAATGCTGTTGAGAGGGCATTGAGAAAAGCGCTACCGTATACATTGGGTGGGGGGGCGGGGGGTGTTCATATAAATATTACCTAACACATATATCTTATACTTAAATTATAATGTTGAAAATCCTATATATTATTTATGTTGTCAACATCCCTTTTTTCTCCCTAATAAAAAGCCTACAGCGTTGAATAAGGTATCAGTGGATAGGATTTTTTAACTACTTCTGACATAGCATACTCATTTTACGTTAAAACACATTGAATTTAAGTTAAAAGAAAAATCTAACAATATTTTTGTATCAATTACCGAAAATAAATTCTCTTTGCTATTTTGCTTATACACTTCACTGAGTATTTAATTTCAACAACTCAACAAAAGACTAAATCATTTTGGGGGAAGGGGGAAGGTTTAATGGTTATTATTATTATTCATATGTTCACCGTTAGTGAACATAATTATAGATAACTCCCAGTTTTTAGTTGTATTCAAGATTTAAAATGTATGCTGAGTTTTATTACATCTGAGTTTCTCTTTTAATGCCACACACAAACTTTCATGTGAAATAATAAAATTCACTCTAATGTAAAAAGTTACGTAACACAGGTTGGTTGTGGGGTGGTTAAATGTATACTTGGTGTTACAGTTGGGTGAAAGGGTAAGGGGATCTAAAAGGTAAGAAAAAAGGCGTTCCGTGTTTTATGGATCACCCTTTTTTTCTCTCCCATGTTGGTTACATAGCACAGGCCGGACTTGGGGGAGGCATGATTTGATACCAAAACCATGCTCTTAGAACTCTCCGAATATTAATTAAAAGTAGGCTTTCCTTAGTAATCAATATAAGGGGCTTATCCATCCCAACGGATGGCCTTGGTAATGTAGGGCAGGGTTGTCAATCCTGGAGGGTAGCGCTAAATATGACGATAACTTTCACGGAAATAATTTCGGTACTTTTGGCAGTTTTGACCAGAAAAAATTCGATATTGGAGTCGTTAATCATTTTTATTGAATATAATTTATGCTATTTTATAGTTATTAAAATAATATTATGGAAATAAAACATTCTTTTCGGGCGCATGGGTCTTACGCTGGGCTATTGACAGAATAATAATATATAATAATAATAATATAATAATATTTAGCACCGCGTCTTACTACCCGTTCGGGTTATACGCTTTAAGTACTAATTACGCTAATGGATTAGGAATTGGGAAGGTTTAATTAGAGGAAGTGAACCCGCATTTTGTGGAGGTAGAGTGGAAAACAATTTAGGAAAAACCACCCCCAGTTCACCCGACCGAGATTCGAACCTCGATCTCCCCGTCTTCAGCAGTCGAGCTAAACACGACAAGCGCGTTAGCCAACTACGCCACCGAGGCGGGTTATTGACAGAAAACTAGCTAGAACCTTTTCAGATATTGCGGCAGATTTATTTGAAATAAGACCGGCCTCTAGGTCTAATGGTCAGAGATCCTGTATACTGATTTAGAGAGCCCAGGTTCGATTTGCGGTGGTATCATATACGTATGTTTCCCAAAAAGGGAACTGCTCCTAAGGTCACCATGGTCTGTCTATTCAATCAATCTTAATTTAGGTTTAATGTTCCCCCCTGGCTCCACACCGTCATAATCACTATCATGACGTCATCTCTGTGCGGGTTTGACGTGTCACGGACAACCTCCAAGGTATACCCTGGGCAACGTTCTGTTATCACAGTGACCCAACTAGATACTGCATCTCTCGCCTTCATATACTCCTCTTCCTACATACACTTTCTTTTTATTCACTTCAGTGGTCGAATGGTCCACGGCGTCACTCTCGCAATAACCTGGACTGCCGATAACAAGGAGATCAGGGTTTGAGTTCCGGTCGGGTGTATCGAGGGTGATGTTTTTCCTAAATGGTTTTCCACTTTCCCTCCAAGCAAACGTGGGTACATGGACTTTAAAACTCAACTTTCCTCACCCTTAAGATCCTCATCCCTTATATTACTTAGGAGTATATACCGAATAGGTAGTAGGTCGCGGTGACAAAAAAAAAAAGCCGACGCGCCAGAGACTCGATGCGAGGATCTGATACGAGTGTGGACCCGGTTTTAATCATCATCTGCGACCTTATTTGTCCTTATATCCAATTAGCTTGCGGTTGTTATCATTCTCTTTAGTTATGTTTAAATAAACTTGTAGTATATATATCCCTAGCTTTAAATTAAAACAAACACTTTTTTATGTTACATCTTTCTATTTATTCGGTCCATCCGTATATTTTACACTAATTGGATAGGAATTAACACACATTTACCAGTAATTGTTTTATTAAATAAATACTATAACCAACTCAGGAGTATTTGCTGATAGCTTAAGATGTGATGTAAGATGCGTGAGAAAAAGACAGTATTTTTGCAGTTTTTATGGCTAAACTTTTTTTTACCCGAAATAAATAAAATTTTGCTCCCATACAAACATAGAGTTTAATTTTCTTCACATGTTGATATCAACAGGTCCTGACTATCTGTCATGAGCATAGCAGCATTATCTAACAAACTTTCGTAAATCAAGATAAACAAACTTTTTAAATGAAGATAAAAAGTTGTCATTAAATTCCAGGATATTCTCTACAGATTTTCAAGAAATTTTGAGGTCATCGTGTGAAGAAAATGAAATCTTATGTTTGTACTGGAGCAATATTGTATTTATTTTGGAGAAAAAAGTTTTGCCATAAAAATGGCAAAAAACATTGGCTTTTCTCTCGTCCCCTTTCATCCCCTCTTAAAGGCCGGTACACACTCATTGTTAAGCTAATCAATGGTCTCTATTTCCTCTCCTGAATTCAGTGTTGTTTCTTTCTGGTCTGCTCCAGTGAAGTTTAGCTATGATGGAGTTCTCCAAAATGTCTTGTTTGAGCTCAGATGATAGGACAGAGGAAGAGAAGACGCTGCTGTTATCAGTTGTTTTGAAAGATGAAGAAATAATATAAACACATTTATTAAGATAGAATATTAATTAATATACACGTGAAACAAACTGAAAACAAAACTTCTACACTTCTTTAGTTATTTTCACCAAACCAGCACTGCGTCTGTTCAACACAGAGCCCAAGTTGTGCTATGCGCATGCGCGACGTAAGATTAATAAAGATGGGAGATGGAAAAATTACCCGGCCAGCAATCGGAAAAAACATAGCGTGGCGTAACTTTCTGTGTGAACCAGCCTTAACTCTCTTACTCGTTTTGTGAAGTAAATATTACCCAATTAGACCGTCAACTACCACCAGCAGTAACAACAACAACATTCAATACCAAAACAATAACAGTAGTTCTATACAACAAGCACAATGTGTTTAATTAGTCAGTGTCATTACCTAACGTGTTAAAACAATAATGTTTGTAATTCAAAAAGACATAATTACCGTTGATTTGTCGGAGACCGGACCGTTGAACCGTAATAGACCTCCTTCTGGTGATTAAATACGAGAGTATTATGTCTAGCTCGAGAATCGGAGCTCAGGAGTGCAGAAACTCGATGTCGTTTCGATTGAGAACTAAATGTAACTTAGAGAATCGCGGCCAGTAGTAGAGTTTACTGACTAAACCCACCGTGCAGTGGCGTGGGCGGGTATCAGTGGAGACTAGACATACCTCCCGGGTATCGACCCAGGTACTACTTACTCTAACACAGATTGCTGACACGACGGTCTCTCTTCTAACCTATCTATTATTCTAGATGTGACTATCATCACATCAGTCTATACTTGTGTTAAACACTCTCCAGTACTTTTTCCAATAAAACCCTTCAAAATCGGTTTCGATTCACTCACTAATCTCAATCTCTTCTTAACTTTCCCTCCACCCTGACAAAGGAGCGCCTTAGGGAATTAAGTCCTTTAAGTTGGTCTGTAAGTCGTGTGTTGGTCCTCTATTCAGAAAGTGCACATTTAATTCGGTAGTATATCGTCGGGTGCGATAACAGTGTGATCAGCCCTGGATTTTTCTCCCTCCACCCCCCAATACCTCCATCTCCAAACCGAGGCTTTGTGATGGGATGAACTGTCCGTTGTTGAAAGTCTCTAGAATATACAGGGAGGGAGGAAGGGTAAGATATATGGACACGTCTTGCGTCTATTGTGTCAAAACCGGGATATGGAGGAAGTCCTAAACATACTCAACAAAAAGAGGAAGGACCCCCTTCCCCCACCCCTCACTTCGTATTCACCCCTTCGATTCCCTTATTCAACATAAAAGAACATGTTTGGCTCTTTCTTATCAACTTCCTGCGCGGATTTTAGGCTCGGACGTGTCCGCGTAAGACCGACACAAGTGACTCACTTTGTACCCAGAAAATGTTTGTGTGCCCCCTCCCCCCGAATGCTATTCCCGAATACGGCGGAAAATATCTGTTTTCGTTTTCACAATGTTTGTTCGACGTTCGTGGGACTGTGTGTTGTTTTTCTGGTTTTATTCCTTCATAAATTAGTGTTTAAAGTACTTTAAATTATAATATAAGACGATTGTCTTTCCGATTCGGAGGTTTCCGTACTCCAGGGTTGCCAATCACAAGGTTGTCCCAATACCAAAGGTTTCAGTAAACAGGTTTCGGTACTCACAAGGTGTCCAGTACACACAAGGTTGTCCAAACACAGAGGTTTCCAGTACAACAGAGGTTGTCCGTACACACAGAGGTTTGTCCGTACTCACAGAGGGTTTTCCGGTATACAGAGGTTTCCGGACTCACGGGTTTCCCGGTACAACAGAGGTTGCCCGGTACTCCAGTTGCGGACTCACAGGGTTGTCCCGGTACTCACAGAGGGTGCCGGTATCACAGGGGTGTCCCGGTACTCACAGAGGGTTGTCCCGTATCCAGAGATGCCCTGAGGTACATCAAGCGAGAGACGGCGGTGTTCTTCGGCGTGGAGGAGTCCTGCGAGAAGGAGCAGCAGGAGCGCTGGTTGAACCGACGCAAGCGCCTGGCGACGCGCAAGTACGGGCCCCTGAGGGAGGGGGTGGCGCCGCCCCGCACACCCACCACGCCGTCGCCTGCGCCGCCCCCGACACCGCACATCACTACAAGTGCCTATGCAACGCAACAGGTCAGTCCACACTTCTTTAAAAAAACTCACAGCTCAGGTCAAGTGGTCTGATACGCTAGACTCGCCGCCGCCTTGATTCTAGCTCACACTAGAAGGTGGTCTTGTTTTGACTATACCTCCATGCTAATGCGGGTGCTCTTTATCAAAACTACCCTCCTCATTATCACTTGTTTAGACAATAATCTTCGTGTTGACGTGCATTTATAACTTATTTAATGGTAGGACGGTGGGTGATATAATTTTCAATGTAGCCACAGATGTGGCGAATAATAACTGAAATTCGCCACATCATGTAATAATTTGGTCGACCTCAGTGGTCTTGGGGCAAAATGATCGCGTCTCAGTACCAAATGTTTGTGGGTTCAAACCCAGCCGGGGTCGACAGATTTTTCTTGGGCTTTAAAAATCCGTAGCACAACTTCCTTCGGATCGGAAGTAAAGCCATCTCTCCCATGTCAATTGTGGCATATAAAATAACCCTTGAAGGTATGTGTAAATACCTTTCCCAGCAAAATGTGTAGGCTCTTTTTCGCTCGCTCGTAGAAATTCATGGAGTGGGTGGGCTGATAGCCCGCTCTGCCTGAAATTAACCTCTCATAGAAACCGCAACAAGGAATAGCTGGGAGTTGCGAAATTTGGTATGCACCGCTTCACGTAGGCAGTTAGGGGAATTGATAAAAAAAATTGTAAAAAAATTAAGAAATTAGTTTACTCGAACGGAAATTTAAAATAACACTCATTGTTTGAACAGGTATATTAAAAACCTTTACACTTTGACTACTCAGCTATAACGGCCTCAGATTCAAATGATGAAAATGATTCAGTTGATGATGATGATGATGATGATGATAGTAATAATAAATAGTGCATCTGGACTAGACCATCCGTAGCCCACTAGTGGTAAGATCAGCCCGAACTAATGTACCGTTGTCCAGGGGACGCCCGAATGTACTAATCGTACATCCTTTCCATGGAGGCTCTTTCCATGTCCCGATGATATGAGGATAGTGATTATGAGGGTGTGGAACCAGTAGAAACACTTAAACCCAACATAATACTAATAAACCAAACCCTGATGACCTTTGGGGTAGTTCCACTTTCGAAAAAAATGACAAAGGTACGAACCGCGAATCGAACCCGGACCACTAGGTCATAATTCAGTGGCTCTGACCACTACATCATGAGGCGTCTCTCTCTCAAGCAACAGGGCCGCTGATGGTGAGATTATCAGGGTTTGAATCAGGATAGGTTGAAATAAATGGTTTTACACTCTCTTTCCGCGCAAATGCGGGTACACCTCTCTAAAATTCAACTTTACTCATCACTAACACATTAGTATTATTTATACACATGTGTACAGCCTGAACGGGTTATAATAGACGTGGTGCTTAAAATAATAAAAAAGATTGGACATAAGGTCCTGTGTGTAACTAAACACATTCTCATTTCTTGTCATTAAAGTTGAAATTCCTGTGTATTCTTTCACGCGATGAAGCTAAACGGTTTATATTAATAAAAACCTTATTCAAACAGGAATTACTTTTGAGGTGATATCATGAGGAGTATTTGATCGACTGCCAGATTCAATTGGTTTCCAAGATGGCGGTTGGCGTGTATCAACTGTCCCAGACACCCCCCACGCACGGAGTTGTTTTATTAACCACCCACTCACCCTTCCCACACTTAAATCTGAAATTTTCTAGTCCAATTCATCCCACCTCCACTATTTTCGATTCAATTTATATATATATATATATATTATTATGTTTGATTTTTTTTATTAAATCCTTTCCTTCTCTTCCTTGATTTAGGTTTTATTTTTATATTTTCTTCTCCAAGCCTTGCCTTTCATATATATTTAATTGTATAGCGTTGATTTCTTCCATAATATGTATAAGTATACAGTAAGATTTAACAAAAAAAAAATATTTATGAGACAAAAAATTACATTTTATTTTATAATTATTTAAATTAAATGTCTATCTTAAAGGTGAATAAAGTTAATAATTTGTATAATAATCCAGAATTTCATGCTCACACATAAAATACTTTTTGCCTTCAATGGTGGACACGCTGTCGTAGGCGTTAAACTCGCGATATACTTGTATTATCCGGTCGAGGCTCGATTCAACATCCCACGCGTGATTTATCACTGTGGTTTCACCATTCCTTCTCCTTGATAATGTGTGTGCACTTCTTCTAAAACTACCCTTTTATACAGGAGGATTAATTTTAAAAATTGTTATAGAGAGGAAATCACCCTTGACGGGATTTGTGTTAAGGAACTAAGCGTCAAGAGCGCTAACTACTATCCAAATCCCTGATTGTTAAAACGCGAGGATTCGGGGAGTGTGTTTATTATTTTATTTTAAAACCGGTAAAAATAGTAATCAAGTTGTAAATTTTTTAACTACTTCATGTCTAGAGAAAATGTAATATAATAGCTACCATCATTACCTTCAGGTAAGATTAGCTGAACAGTAAATACTCCTTGATGATTTGGTAGGTCGGGGTTTGATATTCGATGGATACACATCGGGAAATTCCCACGATTCTAACTTTTTTTAAACTCCTACTTTCCACTACCTGTTCATCCCGTTGAAAACTTTTTTTTAATCCTCTCAAGTCAGATTAGATATAGCTTGATTTTCTTACTAATTGACATTTGTAGCACCTTTTACAAAATACAAACATATTTTTTGTGATCAATATTGATAACAGTTTACTATACTATAAGTGTTATTTTATAAGTATTGATACTATTTATCAAAAGCGACAGACGCAGATCACACGACTTGACGTATGATTACGTGAAGTATATCAAGAAGTCTTTCTAGCTGTCATATATGTCCTATCTTAAGACAATTTTGTTAGCTTTAGGTCATTACTGACAATAGAGGCAATTTAAAAAAATAATCCTTACATAAAATGTGTTTTTGTAAACGTGATGAGAAATCATCGATAAATTATTTATGGTCGGATATAAATCTGACCTATAAATATCACGTTTTGTTGTTGCAGTCCCGGGAGTCGCGACCCGACGTACTCCCTTCGGCCCAAGGGCGGGACTCGACTGAAGCGCTCAGACTCACGTTGGAGTGAGCCTCGTGCGGCGGAAAGAGTCCGTCGCAAGATGACCTTCGGAGGACTGGCGTCGTCGGCGGTAGTTGACATAGCACTATTATCGTGAGGAGAAGACTGCCAAATATCTCTGGACGATTCGGGTTGATGTGCCCTCTTACACTAGCTCTATCAATCAGTGGGGAAAATACTATCTCTGGTACGTTGATGACTGTCCCTCTTACACTAGCACTATCTATCAGTGGGGAAAATAACTATCTCTGGTACGTTGATGACTGTCCCTCTTACACTAGCACTATCTATCAGTGGGGAAAATAACTATCTCTGGTACGTTGATGACTTCCTCTTACACTAGCACTATCTATCCGTGGGGAAAATAACTATCTCTGGTACGTTGATGACTGTCCTCTTACACTAGCACTATCTATCCGGGGGAAAACTATCTCTGGTACGTTGATGACTGTCCCTCTTACACTAGCACTATCATCGTGGGGAAAATAACTAATCTCTGGTACGTTGATGACTGTCCCTCTTACACTAGCACTATCTATCCGTGGGGAAGAGAACTATATCTGGTACGGTAGTAAGTGACTCCCTCTTACACTAACACTATCTATCCGTGGGGGAGAGAACTATCTCTGGTACGGTGGTAAGTTACTGTCCTCTTAAGCACCATATCTAAAAGGCGATTTTTCGTTCTTAATTCAACTACTACACATTTTTAAAACTAAAGTAAAGCTATCACTTCAATTTAAAATAATTGTTTCTATTCACTTCTAATCAAAAGTTTCCACGAGTAAGCCTGAAGCGTACCAGAATACATCCAATTTGTTATTTCTTGGTGTTGTTTATAAACAATTTCTTAAATCAAAGGGTAAACAACATATTTAGTTAATACAGACTGTTACCATTTTTGTAATATACGCAAGTAATGGGTGGAGGAGCATTAATTTTACAAACTTAAGTATTTAAAAATTAGACTCCCGTCGTTTAACAATTTAGAAGCATTTTTGTTTATTTCAGTAGACTGTAGTAGATTAATAGTAACATAATCATAGATAATGTAGCTGGAATGGGCTAAAGATTAAATTTACTAATTAAGAATTAGCATTTACATCTATTATTGATTCCAGTCTGTGGCCTGTTTCAGTTTTTTTATGCATAAGCCATAATTTTTCCATTACCGGCTTGCTAGACCTTTCGTAGCTTCATATGTCTTATCTTATAACTGAAGACTAGGACCAACACAACATCCAGTCCCCAGCCGTTAATCCATCACTGTGAAAGGGTAAACCCACATGTCACTAATGTTAATTTTTTTTTTTGGCTATGCCAGGAATCGAACACGAAACTCCTAGTTCAGTAGACAGACACTCTAAATAAGGTGTCAGATAAAAACTTTACTCACACTTTAACATGGCTTCAGGGGTGTGTATGAATGTATATAAAGGATTTGTCATATTTGTAGTCCCAGGTCCTTTGGAACTTTACAGTCCACCCCTGATTAAGGGTCGCAGGTTCCATTCCTGGTGTGGCAGACTTTTTTTAATCATTGTTTGAAGTACATATTGATGAGTTAACGGTCGGGATACTGGATGTTTTGTCTGTCCTTAAGTGTTGCTTTTATTTCGCTCCGCGTCTTACTACCCGTCCGACTATACGCATTTAATCAACACTGTAGGACTAAGGATTATAAATATAATAATTTATAAAGTTTTGTGAAGAGAAAAAGTCGAAAAAAGAAACACGTTGTATACATACGACCAGGATTCGAACCTCAAATCTCACCGTCATTGGCGATCCAGTCTACTGCGAGAGTGACGCCTTACACCATTCGACCACTGAAACGGGGTAACCAAGCTAGATGAAGGTGACATTTAACTCGCGATCCTTCCATTGCGGGTTGTTCTAGAGTTAAGTAAGTTTGTAAACATGCTTGGGTGAACGCATGGTCTAAGGCGTTGCTCTAGTAGTAGTAGACTTGTCTGCCGTTGACAGGGCGATCGAGATTCGAATCTCAGTCGGATGTACTGAGGGTGGTTTTTCCAAAATGGTTTTTCACGCAAATGCGGGTACACTTCCTATAAATATAAACCCCCCTAATCCCTTAATTCATAAGCGTATTACCCGAACGGGTAGTAAGACAAAATGCTAGGAAGAAAAAAAAAGTAAGTTTGTAAGTCGTGTGTTGAAATAAGCAATAGGTTCAGAAAGTGCTCTTTAAAATAGCCCCATATTAAAAGAAAAAAAAGTTGGCTGGGCAAACCTTAGGAAAATTACCCCCCCCCCCCCCTTAGTTCCTGCCATGGAGGGGAAAGAGGGGAAGCGTGCATGTCTGGTGGCGTGCCTTTCAGGGGTGGCGTGACATATTAGCTACAAGGGAAACACATTAACACCGAACCCGAGTGAGCTCAAGTTGACCTACTGGCCTACCGTCCTACACACCTCTGACATTAGCGGCGGCGCGTTCCTCGTTTGTTATTTTGTTCTGTTTGTAAAGAACTGAGGGGGGGGGGGGGAATGTCCCCAACATTCAAATATACTTGTGGATATATATAATATATAATAATTACATAATTTACGTTAAGTTGGTGAATGTATGGCCGCTATTATAATGAGGTTCCCGATATAATGAAAATGTGGTTGAGGTTTTATACAAAAATAGATTTAGCTGTACGATATATTTGCACAAAAACCCCCAAAATCTCCTAAATGTCTCTCAATTTGATTGAGAATGGACATATCCTCAGATAGAAAAAATTACTAGATCTATTTTCACGTAGGCCTATTCATCCGTCAGGTCGTGTATTCTGCAGCTTTCACTTTTGATAGATCCCGTCAATTCCTATAAAATAACAATAATAATACAATGGATTGGATAGCCAAGCTATTAAATTTGTTAATCACGGCCATAGCTGAATCAGAAAATCTTATTCTTTTTTTTTAATGATGCCTGGACACAGGAATAGAACCTGGGACCACATACTTAATATTACAATGCTATAACAACCTATTCGCGTCCATCACAGACTCTGCCTTATAATACGAGCGAAGAATGGCCCTGAGAACGGGACGACTCTTGGACAGATCAGTGGTTATATCATCGGCTTACTAAGTCAAAGGTCCCTGGTTTGATTCCCGTGTCCAGGTGTCATTTTTAGATTTACAGAATATACTAATAATAAAGTTAAATTATTTTTATCTTATAGTTTATATTGAAAATAAGTTTCTTCTGTTCCTCCCAACCAATAAGAGCCAGATCTTACTGCCCCTCCGTCACACCCCCGTCCAGATGGGCCGGAGAACATAGAAAGAGCACAAGAGAGATAAAGAAACCTCATATCAAAAGTCATAACGTGGCAACATGGCAAACATGTGTTGTAATCAATAGCTTAACTTGTAACGTTTAAAAGAGCTAGCTTGATATATTAATGTTTGTACGCCACCATTAGCGTGACATTTGAAATAACGATTGAATTGGATCCATGTTTGCTGTTCTGTATTATAATAATTAAAAAGGGATGATGTCTTATTTTATAAATTAAAAGTTCTGGTGTTTTATAGTTAGTTTTATTTTAAGTAGATAAACGTTTTTTGCTAGATATTTCACACGTTGTAGATTATAATAAAAGCCCGACTATTACTTTATATACATGATAATTCCCGACACGTGAGATTTAGAACACAGATTAAGATGTCATAGACTCTACCTACACGGCTCCTCGTCAGGAAGGAAAGTGAAGAGATGCCTACCCTGAAGGGGTATATCAAGCGACATTTCCTTCTCGAAACTTCCTAAAAGAAAAAAAGGTGTGGTCATCCAGGTGCGTTTCTGTCCATAAAACTGCGTTTATCTTTTTAAACAGAGACGTAGGAGGATGTCTCCATACCTTGAAACTTAACAACTCAACACAAATAAATCTTACTACCCGCTCTCATTTAAAATATCGTAATTTTGAATAAAAGTGCGAATAATAAAATTATTGATATATATGATTCCATATCATTACAAACTATTTATATCATCATCATCGTCACCTGTTACCAACCTGTGGCCGGGTCAGTTCAGTAAATTGCCCTCATCTTCATTTATCCTTCCACGACTCTTCCTCCTTTATTGCTTCCATTATTCTCTTTTCATATGCACACTTTCTGTTTTCTTCGCCTCCCATCTTTAGTTTGGTATCCCTTCCAGTTTTTACTCTGCATACTCCATCTCCATAATTTTATTTGACATCCTCTTCTTCTCCATCCTCATCACAAGCCCTTACCATCTCAGTCTTGCTTTCTCTACTATCTCATGTTCCCCACTCTTTCCCGGATGACTTAATTCCTAATATTGTTTCTCCTTGGGACATATTCATCACAAACTTCATTCCCATGCCCACTTTCCTAGTCTCTCTTACATTCAATGTCCCTGTTTCTGCTGTGTGTGACAAAGGGTACAACGTACTCCTTCTACAACACTTCAAGGACACTTCAAGGACACTTATCTCCTTACTACAATTACAATAAAATAATAAACTACAGGGCTAGGATAGGTTAGGTTAGGTTGGGTATTATCAAATGGGTCCCAAAGACTACAAGCAATGGTGCGTGTATTTTTCATGCGCAATATACCTTGTGCGCTTCTGATACTCTCTCTTTCTCTCCAGGTATAACTTGCCCCGTTCTTCCCCCGAACAGACAACACCGGCGATAGACGAGACCACTACAATTAGTGACTCAGCTCCAGACCGGCCCTGCGCGACTCAATTAGTCGAGGGTTGACAACCGTTCATCGATCCCTGTCATCGTGGACACGCGCAGGTGTTAGGCGGGAGAGTCTTACCATTAATCACGGGACAACCGATGTACAATGGGGAGAAGACTTAGGTTCGAATCTCGGCCGGGTGTAACAGTGGGTGTTGTTTGTTTTAGCACGTGCCCATTCCCTTTAAATGCTAATGCGGATACATTTCTATTCGAATTAACAAGCCAGTAATCCTTGTGTTAGTAGTAATATTAAAATAAAATAATACACAAAATGTAATCCAACCCCCCACCCCACCCCTCACACAAACACACACACAAATTGATAGGCGTGTTCTCTAAGATTAATGACTTAACGCTAGTTTTCCTTAGGGTATCTATCGTTGTGGTCTCCCCGTTCTCTTTACACACAAATGTAGGTGCACTTGCTCTATTTACGTTCTTCTCCCCTAATTCTTAGATCAAGCCGCTAGACAATAGCCCTTGTGACTAACAAATTAGACGTCAAGATTAGTTTGACGATGATGGGGTTCGAATCTGCCATTCATATACTGAGGTTTTTTTATTTCTTCCTAAATGGTTTTCCCGCTCTTTTTCATACAAATGCTGGTATATTTTTTCCAAACTATACCTTTCATCTTTTTATCAGATTAGTGTAATGGAAGATAAAATAGTATGTTTGCTGAACAAACTACAAATTACAAAATAAATTGTTTTTCCCCTGCTTGTCAAACTTATGGCAGATGTTTATTCCTTTTGTTAACCTCTAAGTCGTATGTTATCACTCTATAACTATTTCTAGGGTTATTCTAACGAATGTTCACTCGTTAATTTGGAGACTAGCTTGGAGGTAAATATGTGTGTTAGTGTGTTGTTCGGTGGAGCTCCAAGCCCCTGCTTGTTCCTAGTCTTCAACACGGGGACGTACTTAGAGTTGCCTATCCATGCTACCTCACGGCGTTTCCTAGACAAATAAATACCCCAGATACTGTTTAGTGCAGTGGCTTCCAACCTGGGGGTCGCGACATGATTCGGGTGGGACCGCAATGCTGGTTGAGGTTATAGCTTTACGTTTATTTTACAAAATGATTATAATGACTATATGAAGGTGTTAAATTTCAATAAAAGTGTAAGCGGATGAAAAGTGTTTAAATTATTGTTTGGTTCCTTTTTGTTACTCACTCTGACAGTTGCTCTCTGTCTGGAGTAGTCTCATGTTCGGGCGAGTGGTTTTACTAGAATAACTTACAAAGCATCCACTGGGATCGTTGATTATCTTTTGAAACACATATGTATAATTACTATATAAGTAAGTTATAGTAATTAAATCAAGCACGTGGGATTAACGATACGCTAGTTTAGTTTTTCGGTGATGGGTAGGTCAGGATTCAATTTCTCTTTGGGTATACTGTGTGTGACTTTACCTAAATGGTTTCTCCCTTTTCCCTCCATGCAAAAAAAAGTATGTTAATTTCCTCTCAATTCTACCTACCTCCTTCCCACCCCCCACCCCTCCCAAGTGTAATTAAATGGGTGGAGCCCGTACGGGTAGTAAGATTAAATGAAAATAATATTTTAAAAACTTGGATATGAACGCTTGTAGGTTATCAAAAAGTCGTGATGATCTCAAAAACGTAAATTGAGGTAAAACCCTAGCAAAGGTTGGAAACTAGTGGTTTAGTAACATCTTTAGGGGGACCTGACTGGGATTGAACCCATTCCAGACTAACTGTTTCACAGAAAGCTTTGGAAGTCCGGGGATTGAACCCGGGACCTCTGGATTTGTAGCCAGCCAGGAACTCTGACCACAGATGTGATCGTAGTATAATTACTAATAGTAATTATTTACACACAGGTGGACATTAGTGACTCTCAACCAATGTCTGCAATAAAAATCTTCTTCCAGCATCATTCACAACAAGGGCTGGCAATTTCCCCTGATCTATCGATATATTTATCATATGATATATTGTAAGATGTATATATCTATAATATATCAATCAAATTACATCGATATATTGGTTGTCCCCGATAATTGGTCTGGGCAAAATGGAACGATGGTATTAAGTTGGCTTTGGTTCTGTGTATTTTATATTTTACTTAGTGGTTGAAAATAGCACTAATAGAAATAGCAAAATAATCGAATAAATTAATAAAAAATAAAGAATTTTTTTAAACTATATTTATATATGATATGTTAAATAAATGAATACACTTTCTTAATCGACGTATCTTTGCCATCCTAGCTACCACCAGTAGATGGAGTAGGTTCAGCTCTGTTGTTGTTGTTACTTTGAGATACTGATGGGAGAAATGTTGGTGGTGTTTGTTCCAGACCCTGACCAGGCACAGGCCCAGGCCGGCCCCCCGCAGTCGCCAGTGGCTCAGGAGCTACGCCCCTTCCACGCTACCCCACACGCCCAGTCTACTCTCCGTGGCCGCTGATGAGTCCGCTTCGCCCACCTTCGGGGAGGACGAGGTGAGATATATATATAATATAACACACACACACCGCGTGCGGTCCAAGGCGTGAGGCTCCCGGAAAAATGGAACAGGTTTTCGACCCAGTTGAAATAAAATGGCGGACGTACATTTTAACTACCCCATATGTTAACCGGAACGTCTGAGTTAGATTCACACGAAATTTTAGAACTATCGGTGGAGTAGATTTTGTGTGAAAGAGTAACAGCCATCAACTTGTTTTTATATACGTACTAGCAGAAGTACCAAGCGCTGCCCCGGGTAACCACGCAATGCATTGTGTAGCTACCAGGGGCAACAACCTCTTCGCTTCCAATATACAGAAAAAAAATCTCTTCATTTTATTTCTTCCTACCCAGTTTTTAATAATAATAATAATTATTATTATAATTATACTTAGCACCGCGTCTTACTACCCGTTCGGGTTATACGTTCAATTTTTAGTAAATTTAAAGAAAAACTTGGTTAAAATTTTTAAATTCCAGCTTTGAGATGCACATTTTTGTATACAGGGGCCACTAATTTTAAAATTTTAGACTTCTGCTTGCGATAAATATCACGCAATGGTCATGACAGACAGACAGACAGACAACTCTTCAGTTAATTGATATACATGGATAGAAGATAGAAGAAGGTAATTCTAGCATTGAAAGAATCAAATTTTAAAAGAAAAACTAACTTTATCATCAGAAAATAAGTTCTCTAATAATTTTTAAAATGTTTTTCAACTTAGCCTTCTTAAAGGCAGGTACCGCCAAGAAATTTAATAAAGCCAACCCTTAAAGTATTTTTTTTTCCAACTTTTATACTTGAAAATTTATTAACATCAAGAGCACTTGTACTTTATACAGAATTTAAAACGAAAAAAATTCTTTAAAACACTTTTAGAATGTTTTTTAATTAAATTTCACTTATTTAGCCTATCCTACCAAAATAATAACAATTACTACAGGAGAATATAATAATAATAATAATAATAATATATATACATATAATAATAATATAATATAGATTGTTTTTGTCAAGAATTAACATCTAAAATAAATTTTTTTCTTAATAGCATTATAATATATGTAGGATTTTAGTAAGAAAAAAGGCCTTTAAGACAGTCATTTATTCAAAAATTAGTGTATTCACATTACATACATACATACATAATACATACATACATACACTACATACATGTTTTTCTTATGAATGGATATGTATAACATCTATAAAAAGTTGCTAGATCTTCTTTAACATATTCATACTTGGAGAGAAAGGTGGGAAGAATGGCGGAAGGAAAGAGGAAAATGACGTCATTGTGTACTAAACTGACCTGTTTGACACCCTAGCTCAGCCTATAGCTTGACTTTCTACTGATCTAAGGGCCCCGGGCTCGATTCCCGGCATGGCCAAAAACTTATCATTGATGAACATATGGGTTTACCCTTTCACATTGGTAAATTAATAGCTGGGGACTGGATGTTGTGCCTGTCATAGCCTTAAGTTAGATTATAAGGCATATGAAGCTATGACAGGGCTAGCAAGCCGGTAGTGGAAAAATATATGGCATGAATAAAACACTGACCTGGACCAAAGGCTGGAATTAGTAATGATGGAAAACTAAACTAACCTGGCCATATACTGGAAACAGTTCATAATGATGATGATGATATTTTTTTTAACAAAATTCATGTTGTAACTGATAAAGACTTTAATATGTTAATAGCCTAGACATTGAGGAAAAATACAGAAATATAATACTAATAGTCTAATGTTTTTGAGATGGGAGGTGGGTGGGGCTCTTAACTCCAAGCCTCCATTCCTTTACAACAGGCTTTTATGCTAACTGGTACCTACCAGCACATTTTACTTTTAGGCCTCAGCATTTCGGCTTTAATGATTTTACCTTAGTGTCAATGTCTTTAAGATAATTTCTCAATATATATAAAATTTAAATTTAAAAACTGAACCTTTAAATGTACTATAAAATGTACGAAAAGCCACTTTAGGTTCTCTATTTGTCCAAAAGATGGTGCTGACTACAATACCAAAACAGCACAATACCTTTGGCTCAACACAAACACAAAAGAGTTACTTAAACACACCAGAATTGACACAGAATAAAAACCCTGGTACAGTAAAAAAGTCTTCGTTTTGAGGCCATATAAAGAGAAGCTGTACAACAGAGTTCCCTTTCACGGGAATATGTTGACCACTCTTACTGATTGGCTCATCTAGAACAAACCTTGGTCTGAAGGATTTGAGCAGAGAAAAGGATCCTTCAAAGGGCGGCGGATGATGGGCCACCTTTCTGTTCCATTGGAACATAGCTCCGCTATTTCAATTGTCTAAGGATTCTTGTGTTTAACCTGCTTTGTGTTTACTTTAATTAAAGTTCTACATTGATCTCTAAGTTAACAGTTCAGTGATTTCTAACGTTTCGCCAGGTTTGACCACATTCTTTTGTCTTGAGACCATCACAACCCCTTGATTACTTACAAGCGTTCATATCCTAGTTTTTAGATTATTTTCACTGAATCTTACTAACCGTCCAGGCTATCCTAATTTAATTACACTTGTGGGGTGAGTAGAATTTAGAGTAAATATACCTATATTTGCTTGGAGGGAGAAAAGAGGAACCATTTAGGAAAAATCCACCTCCAATAGCCTCGGTCAGAATTTTAATCCTGACCTCATCACCGACAAGCCAAACTAGTGTGACGTTAAGCTCATGTGCGTAATTTAATTAATATAAATTGTTTGTATAGTAACTATATGAATGAGACCTAAGCTGTCTCAAAAGAGAATCAACGATCCCAGCGGGTGTTTTGTAAGTTATTCTAGTAATGGCTCTCACCCGAACACGAGACTACTCCAGTGGACTAAGTCAGAGAGCAACTGTCGGAGTGAATAACCAAAAGAAACCTAAACAATAACTTAAAACAACTTTCATAATTTTAACAGACTTATAGTTCTTTTGGAATTCAGAACTTTCCTATAATCATTATAATCACCTTAAAAAGTAAAAGTTTAAGGTCAAACCTCAACAAGCATTGCGGTCCCAACCGAGACATGCCGCGACCCCTAGGCTTGAAACCCCTGAAATAGATCGAGATAGTTTGAGTCTTGGGTGGGATGTTTTATATAGAAAAAACATATTTTTGGTTCTAACAATTAAAATGTTGCTTCAGTAGATAATGTTCAGTTTAATCTTATACGCAAAGTGATCTCAACCGTTATTTTATTTTTTTATGGCTATAAAACTATCTCCTCCTTAGAGTGTGTTGGCACAAAAACCAACATTAACATTATAAACATGAATACAAACATAGAGATGAGTACGATAAAATAAAAAGATGGGAAAGTCTTAGTAAACGATGACAAGAAAGGACCAATGGAATGAAGAGTTACGTTATCAAAGATGAAAACCAAAAATATTCTAGTGATATTTTTTTGTCACAGCTCTCCAATGAAGAAATGCAAAGTAGCTGACAATCATCATCATCATCAACAACTGTTTCCAGCCTGTGGCCGGGTCACTTTAGTAAAATGCCTCCATCTTCCTCTCTCCTTCCACCCCTCCTCCTCCTTTCACTTGAATACTTTCTGTTAAATGTTTCTCCCAACTCTTTCCGACAGTGATGAAAGTTAAGGAGTTTTTTTTTTTCCACGTTTGATTTGATTAACAATTAATTTGAAACTGATTTCAAAAGCTGAAAACCTATTTTAGTCTAAGATAATATAGGTACTGTTAGTAAAGGGATGAGATTAAATATTTTCTGATTTAATGTATTCTATTTTAATTGAACTCTTTTGTTTTTATTTTTGTAGTATTTTATAACTATCACTATTCCAAACACTTTCTATGTAGTCAATTATAATTATTTTATTATTAATAATAAGCTAATTCAATAGTTTTTTTTTAAAGTGCATTGGTGATAAAATTACCTGTTAATGTAAGAGATAAAAAAAGAGTAAAGTAAATAGAAATAAAATATAATCTTTTTTTTTAATCACAGAATATAAATCCCTCGAGAGGGATGTAAGGGGTCAGAGGGGGAAAGGGAACACCCATCCTGTGATATCTGATAGTGATATTTAACCCATCTGTCTCAGGTCAGAGTCGTAAGCACAATACCATGTCTTGTTGTGCTCTGTGCGCAGGTGTTCTTTGACAAGCCTATCCAGCCAGCGGCCGTGACCATGCCGCCCCAGCAACAGCCTCCTGGGGACTCTGCGGGGCCCTCGACTGAACCAGCGGGAGGGGAGGGGGGGTTTGCCATGAGCAGGGACCAACTGGACCACCCTTTACACCTTCGAGACCAGTACACCACCAGGGAGAGGTGAGTGGGACGAGGACCCTCGAGCTGGATGAAACACTTTACTTGAACAGGCCCGTCGAGCCTTGGCAACAGCCCACCAATTAACACTACCTTTGGTAAATTCTCTATAATTTTTATATGGATTTTATAATATCTTTTATTAACTGTGATCACCTTCAAGATGCACCCTGAGAACTATCTGGGGGATATTAAAATGAAACCTTTGAATGGAAGACTTTTGCATAAAATGAGAAGCCAGCTGAATAACTAAGCACAATGATATGATCATATGTTGTATCTCCTCTTCCCTTCTTCTGAAGCATTGGGTTGCATAATGACTGCATATATTTCCCTATAAAGCACAAGTCATTCTGTTATTATTATTAGCACCGCGTCTTACTACCCATTCGGGTTATACGCACTTATGCCAATGTGTAATGGTAGGGTGATTGTGAGATGAAATGAAGGACCTACAGTTTAACGTGGAATCCGAACCACGGTGAAGACCTGGCATTCCCCACATTCACAAGTCATTCTGTTACAAACACCAGTAGTATAGTATGTCTGATGTGTTGGGCCTCCAAAGAACTCACTAAATAACTTGGCTGGTGTGGTAAACCTACAAGGAGATCACTAAATAACTTGGATGGTGTGTTAAACCTCCAAGGAGATCACTAAATAACTTGTCTGATGTGTTAAACCTCCAAGGAGATCACTAAATAACTTGTCTGATGTATTAAACCTCCAAGGAGATCACTAAATAACTTGTCTGATGTGTTAAATCTCCAAGGAGATCACTAAATAACTTGTCTGATGTGTTAAACCTCCAAGGAGATCACTAAATAACTGGTATGATGTGTTAAACCTCCAATGAGATCACTAAATAACTTGTCTGATGTGTTAAACCTACAAGGAGATCACTAAATAACTTGTCTGATGTGTTAAACCTCCAAGGAGATCACTAAATAACTTGTCTGATGTGTTAAATCTCCAAGGAGAGCACTAAATAACTTGTCTGATGTGTTAAACTCCAAGGGGATCACTAAATAACTGGTCTGATGTGTTAAACCTACAAGGAGATCACTAAATAACTTGTCTGATGTGTTAAACCTCCAAGGAGATCACTAAATAACTTGTCTGATGTGTTAAACCTACAAGGAGATCACTAAATAACTTGTCTGATGTGTTAAACCTCCAAGGAGATCACTAAATAACTTGTCTGATGTGTTAAATCTCCAAGGAGATCACTAAATAACTTGTCTGATGTGTTAAACCTCCAAGGATATCACTAAATAACTTGCCTGATGTGTTAAACCTCCAAGGAGATCACTAAATAACTTGGATGGTGTGTTAAACCTCCAAGGAGATCACCAGATAACTTGGATGGTGTGTTAAACCTCCAAGGAGATCACTAAATAGCTTGTCTGATGTGTTAAACCTCCAAGGAGATCACTAAATAACTTGTCTGATGTGTTAAACCTACAAGGAGATCACTAAATAACTTGTCTGATGTGTTAAACCTACAAGGAGATCACTAAATAACTTGTCTGATGTGTTAAACCTCCAATGAGATCACTAAATAACTTGTCTGATGTGTTAAACCTCCAAGGAGATCACTAAATAACTTGTCTGATGTGTTAAACCTCCAAGGAGATCACTAAATAATTTGTCTGATGTGTTAAACCTCCAAGGAGATCACTAAATAACTTGGATGGTGTGTTAAACCTCCAAGGAGATCACTAAATAACTTGTCTGATGTGTTAAACCTCTAATGAGATCACTAAATAACTTGTCTGATGTGTTAAACCTCCAAGGAGATCACTAAATAACTTGTCTGATGTGTTAAACCTCCAAGTAGATCACTAAATAATTTGTCTGATGTGTTAAACCTCCAAGGAGATCACTAAATAACTTGGATGGTGTGTTAAACCTCCAAGGAGATCACTAAATAACTTGTCTGATGTGTTAAACCTCCAATGAGATCACTAAATAACTTGTCTGATGTGTTAAACCTACAAGGAGATCACTAAATAACTTCTCTGATGTGTTAAACCTCCAAGGAGATCACTAAATAACTTGTCTGATGTGTTAAATCTCTAAGGAGATCACTAAATAACTGGTCTGATGTGTTAAACCTCCAAGGAGATCACTAAATAACTTGTCTGAGTGTTAAACCTCCAAGGAGATCACTAAATAACTTGCCTGATGTGTTAAACCTCCAAGGAGATCACTAAATAACTTGGATGGTGTGTTAAACCTCCAAGGAGATCACTAAATAACTTGTCTGATGTGTTAAACCTCAAAGGAGATCACTAAATAACTTGTCTGATGTGTTAAACCTCCAAGAATATCACTAAATAACTTGCCTGATGTATTAAACCTCCAAGGAGATCACTAAATATCTTGGATGGTGTGTTAAACCTCCAAGGAGATCACTAAATAACTTGTCTGATGTGTTGAACCTCCAAGGAGATCACCAGATAACTTGGATGGTGTGTTAAACCTCCAAGGAGATCACTAAATAACTTGTCTGATGTGTTAAACCTCCAAGGAGATCACTAAGTAACTTGTCTGATGTGTTAAACCTCCAAGGAGATCACTAAATGACTTGTCTGATGTGTTAAACCTCCAAGGATATCACTAAATAACTTGCCTGATGTATTAAACCTCCAAGGAGATCACTAAATAACTTGTCTGATGTGTTAAACCTCCAAGGAGATCACTAAATAACTTGTCTGATGTGTTAAACCTCCAAGGAGATCACTAAATAACTTGCCTGATGTGTTAAACCTCCAAGGAGATCACTAGATAACTTGTCTGATGTGTTAAACCTCCAAGGAGATCACTAAATAACTTGTCTGATGTGTTAAACCTCCAAGGAGATCACTAAATAACTTGCCTGATGTGTTAAACCTCCAAGGAGATCACTAAATAACTTGCCTGATGTGTTAAACCTCCAAGGAGATCACTAGATAACTTGCCTGATGTGTTAAACCTCCAAGGAGATCACTAGATAACTTGCCTGATGTGTTAAACCTCCAAGGAGATCACTAAATAACTTGTCTGATGTGTTAAACCTCCAAGGAGATCACTAAATAACTTGTCTGATGTGTTAAACCTCCAAGGAGATCACTAAATAACTTGTCTGATGTGTTAAACCTCCAAGGAGATCACTAGATAACTTGCCTGATGTGTTAAACCTCCAAGGAGATCACTAAATAACTTGGATGGTGTTTTAGGCCTCCAAGCTGGCGTAGAACTCCGGAACGAATGGAAACTGCCAGCGAGTCCGGTCCGGAAGTCGGCTGCTCCCGGATCTGGAGCCGTGTCCTGGACAGGGTTTTTGACAACTCTGACAGAAGAACTTATGGTATGGGTGTCATGGGCCGTTTCTTCGGGTGAGTTGTATAGTATTGCTCCTCTAGAAAAATGAATGAATTATGATTCATCATCATTTGCCTACACATAATTTGTTAGAGTTGAATTAAATTGAAATTTTAGGTTATTTTGTGCACTTACTTGATTTTAATTTGTTAATCTTCAACTCTGGAGCCAGTATTGGCTATCAGTAACCTAAATTAATGTAAAAAAAAAGAAAGTCCAGATTTTAAAGTATTGCGACAGCATTCCCAGGAAAACACAATATGAAGAGAGAGAAAATAAAAATTAATGCACACATTTCGGATTGAACCCCAACCTCCTTAACAGAGTCAACAAGACTATCCATTTAATAAATATTTCCAATATTTAACTTTACGCTACAAGCGTAAAATAACTATGCAGCAAATATATATTAAATTCATATTGGGATGTATATCAGAAATCATACATTCTCACTGGTCATCTAGAAGGAGTGTAGTTAGGTTAAAAGCTTTTTTTTTGTGGGAGAAAGAAAGGAAAAGTGGAGCTTACAATAAATAGCATTATCTTAAAAAGCTAGGCTATTTTGTTATTGCAAACATATTATTCTTGTGTCAAATTATATTAATACATTTGGGAATTCTATAAATTCTTGAATTTATTGATTTAGTTTAGTTGGCAATGCACCATCAATTGGTTGTTATAAGATTGTTCATTTGTCGATAGAAAGAGTGATATATCTTATGACCTAGGTATTTGATCCAAACACCTGTGTTTCTACAAAACCAACGATAATACTTGACTCGTTTTAAAATATTTTAAACCTAGTAGAATATTCGTAACCTTAACCTTCTTTGGAAGGGGTGAAATTTAAATTGAGAAGGCTACAGCCCCCACCCCACTCCCATAGTCGTGAACAGACATAATGTTTGTGGGGGGCTGAGATAATATTTTCAACAAACTCACATGGAAAGGATGAAGACAGTACTGTGAGACCCTTTGCTGGTGCACTTTTACAACTGTCAATGGCAATTGACTGAAAGAAAAGAGACCATATTGTTTTTTTCTTTAGTACGCTTTCTAACTTAAAACACAACATACATGATTGCTAGTCTGGGTGTGTGTGTGTGAAGGGAACATTTAAATGTAAAGTGAAGTCAAAGCAAAGCTTGAACCATATTAAGAAACATTGAAGGCTAAATCACTGATAAAAGTTTTTATTTTCAATAATAATAGGTTTTATAGATATAGAGAAATGTTTGGATGAAAAAACATAGACAATTCTGTTTCAAATTTAATAAAAATGTATTCATTCACATATTTTCGGGGGTGCAAAGGCTAGTGTGGGTGTCGTCCAAGCAAAGCTTTACACACCCTTAATCACTACCATAGTTCAAATATGAGGATTAATATTGTGTTGGGGAAAATCTCATATAAACAGTCAGAGGGGCTCAGGCCTTCCTGGCCCCTTTGCGTTCACACCTATGACAATCTGATTCCTTTCCTTTCCAACGCAGGCGTTCGATCAAACGCCAAGTGGCGGCCCGCGAGGACATCCAGGAGCAGCTAGAAGACATCGAGGACCACCGTCCGTTCTTCACGTACTGGGTGACGACGGTCCAGGTGCTGATACTCATCATATCACTGGTATGCTACGGGCTGGGCCCGATCGGCATCGATCTCAACCCCAGGTCGGGTCAGGTGCTGGTCACCAGCCTGTCCTTGCAGCAAGTGGACTACAAGGAACCTGCCAACTTCTGGATAGGGCCCAGGGCGGTTAGTCATCCCATTCATACCTTCACACAAATCTGATAGATAGAAAAACATTACTAGATCTACTTTCATATATTCATACATCAAGTCAAGTGATTTACATTGGTCACTTTTTGATAAACGAATAATTAGTTGGTGAGTGATTTGTAAAAACAAGTGGGACACACCATATGTATAGGTATGGTATGTGTTTGTATAAATATGGTGTGATCTACTAGATCTACTACTCTGGGCTCCTACCTCAATTATAGTCTACACCATCATAGCTTTGCGTCCTCTACTATCTTATGTACTCCAACATCCTCATTACATGCCCATACCATCTCCCCCTTGCTTCCTCTACTATCTCATGTACTCCAACATCCTCATTACATGTCCATACCATCTCAGCCTTGCTTCCTCTACTATCTTATGTACTCCAACATCCTCATTACATGCCCATACCATCTCCCCTTGCTTCCTCTACTATCTCATGTACTCCAACATCCTCATTACATGCCCATACCATCTCAGTCTTGCTTCCTCTACTATCTCATGTACTCCAACATCCTCATTACATGTCCATACCATCTCAGCCTTGCTTCCTCTACTATCTCATATACTCCAACATCCTCATTACATGTCCATACCATCTCAGCCTTGCTTCCTCTACTATCTCATATACTCCAACATCCTCATTACTTGACCATACCATCTCACCCTTGCTTCCTCTACTATCTCATGTACTCCAACATCCTCATTACATGCCCATACCATCTCAGTCTTGCTTCCTCTACTATCTCATATACTCCAACATCCTCATTACTTGACCATACCATCTCACCTTGCTTCCTCTACTATCTCATGTACTCCAACATCCTCATTACATGCCCATACCATATCCCCCTTGCTTCCTCTACTATCTCATGTACTCCAACATCCTCATTACATGTCCATACCATCTCAGCCTTGCTTCCTCTACTATCTCATGTACTCCAACATCTTCATTACATGCCCATATCATCTCCCCCTTGCTTCCTCTACTATCTCATATACTCCAACATCCTCATTACTTGACCATACCATCTCACCCTTGCTTCCTCTACTATCTCATGTACTCCAACATCCTCATTACTTGACCATACCATCTCCCCTTGCTTCCTCTACTATCTCATGTACTCCAACATCTTCATTACATGCCCATATCATCTCCCCCTTGCTTCCTCTACTATCTCATGTACTCCAACATCCTCATTACATGTCCATACCATCTCCCCCTTGCTTCCTCTACTATCTCATGTACTTCAACATCCTCATTACATGTCCATACCATCTCCCCTTGCTTCCTCTACTATCTCATGTACTCCAACATCCTCATTACATGAACATACCATCTCAGCCTTGCTTCCTCTACTATCTCATGTACTCCAACATCCTCATTACTTGACCATACCATCTCACCCTTGCTTCCTCTACTATCTCATGTACTCCAACATCTTCATTACTTGACCATACCATCTCACCCTTGCTTCCTCTACTATCTCATGTACTCCAACATCCTCATTACTTGACCATACCATCTCACCCTTGCTTCCTCTACTATCTCATGTACTCCAACATCGTCATTACATGTCCATACCATCTCAGCCTTGCTTCCTCTACTATCTCATGTACTCCAACATCCTCATTACATGTCCATACCATCTCCCCTTGCTTCCTCTACTATCTCATGTACTCCAACATCCTCATTACTTGACCATACCATCTCACCCTTGCTTCCTCTACTATCTCATGTACTCCAACATCGTCATTACATGCCCATACCATCTCCCCCTTGCTTCCTCTACTATCTCATGTACTCCAACATCCTCATTACATGTCCATACCATCTCAGCCTTGCTTCCTCTACTATCTCATGTACTCCAACATCCTCATTACATGTCCATACCATCTCAGTCTTGCTTCCTCTACTATCTCATGTACTCCAACATCCTCATTACTTGACCATACCATCTCACCCTTGCTTCCTCTACTATCTCATGTACTCCAACATCCTCATTACTTGACCATACCATCTCACCCTTGCTTCCTCTACTATCTCATGTACTCCAACATCGTCATTACATGCCCATACCATCTCCCCCTTGCTTCCTCTACTATCTCTTGTACTCCAACATCCTCATTACATGGCCATACCATCTCCCCCTTGCTTCCTCTACTATCTCATGTACTCCAACATCCTCATTACTTGACCATACCATCTCACCCTTGCTTCCTCTACTATCTCATGTACTCCAACATCGTCATTACATGCCCATACCATCTCCCCCTTGCTTCCTCTACTATCTCTTGTACTCCAACATCCTCATTACATGTCCATACCATCTCAGCCTTGCTTCCTCTACTATCTCATGTACTCCAACATCTTCATTACATGCCCATATCATCTCCCCCTTGCTTCCTCTACTATCTCATATACTCCAACATCCTCATTACTTGACCATACCATCTCACCCTTGCTTCCTCTACTATCTCATGTACTCCAACATCCTCATTACTTGACCATACCATCTCACCCTTGCTTCCTCTACTATCTCATGTACTCCAACATCGTCATTACATGCCCATACCATCTCCCCCTTGCTTCCTCTACTATCTCTTGTACTCCAACATCCTCATTACATGGCCATACCATCTCCCCCTTGCTTCCTCTACTATCTCATGTACTCCAACATCTTCATTACATGCCCATATCATCTCCCCCTTGCTTCCTCTACTATCTCATATACTCCAACATCCTCATTACTTGACCATACCATCTCACCCTTGCTTCCTCTACTATCTCATGTACTCCAACATCCTCATTACTTGACCATACCATCTCACCCTTGCTTCCTCTACTATCTCATGTACTCCAACATCCTCATTACTTGACCATACCATCTCACCCTTGCTTCCTCTACTATCTCATGTACTCCAACATCGTCATTACATGCCCATACCATCTCCCCCTTGCTTCCTCTACTATCTCTTGTACTCCAACATCCTCATTACATGGCCATACCATCTCCCCCTTGCTTCCTCTACTATCTCATGTACTCCAACATCTTCATTACATGCCCATATCATCTCCCCTTGCTTCCTCTACTATCTCATGTACTTCAACATCCTCATTACATGCCCATACCATCTCCCCCTTGCTTCCTCTACTATCTCATGTACTCCAACATCTTCATTACATGCCCATATCATCTCCCCCTTGCTTCCTCTACTATCTCATGTACTTCAACATCCTCATTACATGTCCATACCATCTCCCCCTTGCTTCCTCTACTATCTCATGTACTCCAACATCCTCATTACATGAACATACCATCTCAGTCTTGCTTCCTCTACTATCTCATGTACTCCAACATCCTCATTACATGAACATACCATCTCAGTCTTGCTTCCTCTACTATCTCATGTACTCCCTGTACCTCGACTCTTTCTTGGACATTTTCATTTCTTATTCTGTTTCTTTTTGTGACAGTTATTTTCTCCTCAAAAATGTATTTCACATGGCCCCCTTTTTGTACAATAAACATATAAGAAAAATGTTTAGTGAGTTTTTTTTAAACTTTTATTAGCATAGTATTTAAATTATAAACACGTTGTTGTTACTAAATGGTAGTAGTCTTATCTTGACTGATTACATATAAGCTTTGTCATTATATACCTTGTCAGGTAAATTAAGAGTACATGAACAAAAAAATAAGGCCCTTTTTATTTAAAAGCTACCATATTCAAAGATTTACAAAGATAACAAGCATATTTTTTAAAAAAACTTGTTCAAAAAATTGATAGAAAACTTATTGTAGAGTATAATAGGAAAAAGATTTGATGCAGTAAAACAAGAGATGACTTGGGGGTTGGAGGCCCCAAGAACTGGGGACCTGAAGAAAACTACCCCATTTGTCTCCCCTCTCTTTGGACAACCCTGATGTTGCTATTAGCGCCTGGTACTGAACTTAGGATGGACTCTAAACACCTCTTACTCTCACTTGGATTCGAATAAAAGTCTTCCTGAGGTGTTTTGTCATTTATCTGGAGCACAAGGCCTTAGATATTTTGACCCCAAATGACACCTTTACAATAGTAATTATCATTTTTTTCTTTTTTTTCTCTCTCCCTCCACTGATTGTGCTTTGTTTGTTGCAGGCGGACCTGATACATCTCGGGGCCAAGTTTGCGCCGTGCATGCGGAAAGATGTGAAGATCATCAAGGAGATCGAGAAGGGGAGGGAAAAAGAACGCGAGACGGCGTGTTGTATCCGTAACGACGATTCGGGCTGTGTTCAGTCCTCCCAGGCCGACTGTTCAGTAAGTTGGAGCAATTTCGTTTGCTTCTGCCCCCTTTACCCTGTCCTGTTGTTTTTTTTTTTTTTGACAAACCCATTTTGACTTTGTTTTGCATCAAAATTCAGGGACTACACCCTCCTATCACCTATGTTCTCCCTTATTCAACTAAATACACTGCCATATTACGAATACCCCTTAACTATTTTGCATATACAACATTTTACTAAAAAAATACCCACTTGATGTGGTGTTTTGTTTTATTGCAATATATTATTTGGTTAGATATAGGAGAACTAGCCAGAACACTATCTGGATAATGCTGGATTAGAAATTACTGTTGTTATAAAACACATTTTAAAAACAAATTTTTACTGATACATACATATTTATTGCTCAAATATACCTGTGGTAAGGAAAGTTTGTTTCAAAAATGTGTTTTGTGTATCAAATTCTACTCCAGCCTCACTCCGGAAATAGTTCTTGCTACCTCTCAAACGTTTAACCCTAATCTAGCCCAGTGCTCTATTTCAAGATAACTTATGTAATAAAATTCCCTACATTGTGATTCGTCATTTTTTTTCTTTAATCCCTTGTAGGGAAGGATATTAAAGGTTACTTCAAGTTGAAAGAATACCATTCATCATGTTGTTTTTAAATACAATTACTCATTTTATTACATTGTACACGTTTAATAAAGTATTACTTTCACGAGAATGCAACTCTTTTTGAATCTCCAGATTTTTTATAAATTACATAATTAATTACATAATAAAAAACAATAGTACTCACATTTTATTCATCATTAGAGCTACATAATTTTTTTAACTCTTTAATATTTGCAAACTATAATCCACTAAAATCTAGATCAATCATAAATATCTGTATAAGTTAATGAACCAGAAACAAATTAAAAGATCCCATCCATCATCACTTCGGTAATAATTGGATACATTTGAAAGGTGTTCATTCTGAAGTATAATAATTATTAAAAATCACAATGGTTCTTTACATTGTTGGCCTGTTTGTATCTTTTTTAAGAGTGATCTCATAAGTTGTTGATATTCTGCTTTCTAAAATAATAACTTACAAAATGTTGCTTCATATTTTTTCTGTTCTTGAGTTTTTACACTTAACAGTTTTATAAATAAAGCGTAGTTAAATAGTTGACTTAGTTATATTTCAAATCAGTGTTATTAAGCATGTATTAAAATAAATTGGTTAAAATTACAAAATTAAAAATCAATACAATAATGACAAATGTAAATGCTTTCTATCTTTGGTTGCAAATGCTTATCACCAGCTGATAAAAGCTATCAGTTGTATATTTTGCCATTAAAAAAAAAATTGAAATACAAATAATACATATCTTAACGAAGGTGTCCTCCTTAAGCCACGTAGCACTTTCTTACTTTTTTTTTTCTCCCACACATGAAACACCAAGTAGACCTTTAGCCTGACCCCTTCCCTCCAATGTGTGTTACGTAACTTTTTCACACCAAGAATGACTGTCAGTATTTCATAGGAAAGCTTTCGTCACACTAAAAGAGGGTCTTAGAATCTTAAGTTATCAATAATTATGTTTACTAACAGTGTAAACATAAACAATGATATTATTTTTTCAATATTAGAGAATTAAAGTGTAAAATTAAATATATTTTACACATCCTTTTTGATCAATTAATAGAGATAATCAGATCTAATCAAATATAATAATATTCAAAATGTATTTAATTTACACGATGTTTCACAGTAAATATCTGTGTGGTGCGACATCTATCTTTCTCTCTCTACCGGCCACCCAGGTAAAATCTTTTTGAAGGATAAGGGGGAAGGGACGATAGCATCACGTTACTCAAATATTCTGGAAGCAAAGTCTTCGTAAACAACCCTGTTGAAAAACGGAGATGAGAAAACTAGCGAAATAGTCCCCGAGCAATCAGGACCTGTATTCATCAAGAGAAAACATATTATCTTATTAGTAACTGAATAAGAGTCAGGACAGTAACTATTTCCCGCCGGTCCTCAGATTGATCCAATCACATTGTAAACCTCCCAGTTGCCTAAGAAATAGCGGCGCATGTAATATCGGCTAGCATATTCACCCCGTTCAGTACAGCACTGAGACTGAATAAATAGTTCATTAAGTTTACATAAGTGATTTGTGAACTCTGTCATTATAAAATGTAGCACCCTCTGCGAACCATGTGCTCTGGACCATAACATTACAAATATGTCTACCAGGGTATAATAGGCTCGAGAGAACATTACAAGATCTGTGTTACGGAACACTGTTCTGAACTCCCCCCCCCATGTAACACATTGTAGACATTAGAGCTCCCCTCCCCCTTATAAACAGTGCTACCACGTGGTTTATGGATGTCCTCTAATGTTGTGTACGAACATTTCTTGAAAATAAGACTTTTTTTATACAATAGCTATTGACAATAATTTAAAGTATATATCATGATAAATGCATTTAAGAAATATTTAAACACTAAATACTTATTTTATACTACACCTAGACTTTCCAATTCAACTTTCTAAGAGGGGACAATATAGATTGGAAGTTGAGGAGTGTAATTTTTTAAATTATGTTTTGTTAAAAGATTTGGAATAAGTAAACAAAACTACCAACGATGGTTGTTTTTTTTCTCAGGGTGTAGGAATAACTTTGCTCTTCCAAACTTTGCTTTATAGCCAGGCTTTGGTAAACAACTTCCAATCTAAGGGTCTCCTATCTTAATGTGTTTTGTTTACTTAGTGAGAGTTATGCAAACTGGGTCACCTTTTTGGTTTAAAAATATTAAAACCGAAATTAACTGCTGTTTAGGAATTTACATAGACTTGATACATAATTATTAAATATTCTTAATTAATATCCTTGTGATTGTTTCCCCAGAAAAAATAAATAAAAAATTGTTAAATACATAATAAGATGTTTTTAATAAAACTATGGTAATCTGAATAAAAAATTAAAAATAACTTTTTAAAGCAGAGATATTTCGGAAAGTGGATCGAGACAAATGTTAATTTTCTTAATGTGGCTGTTGGCAATCTGATCTTCAACTGTTTCTATTTTTTATATGGTACCTGTTAGTGACAGTGCCTTGGCAATTTAACTAGTTGAGGTTTCATAATTTCAAGACATTTCGTCTGAAAATAAAATGGGAAACCACTGTAGAAAATAAAAACTCCTCAGTTGACTTGACTGAGTAGTTAAACCTTTAACCTCCAAGATCAGAGCTAAGCGCGCTAGCACATGCTTAGCTAATGTTGGTACCTGGTATTAAAGGGCCAGTTTGACATAGAATAGGAGGAGAAGCCAGGGGGCTACTGTAGATAGCTCATTGGCACGCTCATAAAAGGGTCTCTTGGTTCAGTTCCCAGTGTCATTTTCAAAATCTATGAATATGATGTCTGGTGTGGCTATATTCGTAACTAAAGATATTTTACATATTTTAAGCGTATCTTTAAGAAAATTATTTTGGAAGAAGGGACAGGAAAGGTGGATAGGAAACATAAAAGTGAGTGAACCAAATGTAGCGATGTAAAGTGTGAATCTGTTTTCTTGTTTTCACTGTAAAAAGCCATATTGTGTTTGTTCCCTTTTATATATTTCTATCCACCTTTCCAGAACCTTTTTTCAAACACATGCATATTTTAAGCTTCACTATTCATGTAATTAATCAAGCGTTGGCTCACTCCACCAAGTCAGCTAAGTGACGCACTTTGAAAACCAAACCCAATAAAGAGGCCAACAACCTCACTAAGAATGTACACATATATTTTCAAAAAAATACCTCACTCGGTCGAATATTCCCACCGCCAGGTGATCCAACTTGCTCAACTCTCGGTGAGTAATCAGGGCTTTTTTTTTTGTGCTGTTGCTTATTTTATGTAACCAACGGTATTTTTCTTGTTTCCTTTCAACCAACTGGTGCGGGGACTAAGACCAACGGTACGTGGCATACCTCAACGCAAATATCTTTTGCTTGTCAAAATTGATTTACAGTACATCATGGGAATGCTATTTATGTTTATTCTTTTCTCATTATTTTTATTATTATTATTTTTGACACTTATAATGCTCTGCTCTCTTTGATCTTCTTTTTGTAATTTTATTTTTAAGGTTTTTACATGATATTATTTTGGTTTCAATTCAATATTATGGCAAGTGCATTTTTTTTAAATACCTCTTAGATTGGCATGGTTTCTAAATAGTGTGAACTTACCCTTATTGTTATGTCCAGTGTGTGCATGATATATTCTTCAATCAAAATAAAAACATAGGCCAGGAATGGGGAGATATAATTTAGAGGAAATGTATCAGCATTTAAGAAAAAAAAACTTTTCATTACACCCATTTGGGATTCAAACCTTGATCTCCCTGTCGTTTTCAGTCCGGTTTGTTGAATTAGTGATTCCTTGGATCTTTCTTTAAGGAACATAAATCATTCAGGTAGAGGAAGAAGATGAAGCCAAATCATTATAGGATCTTCAGTCATTGAAGTCACTTTTTTTTTAAATTTGTTTTGTATCTAAGTGAGCTTTAGTATTAATGGGTAGGCTCCAAAATTTCACCGGTTAGTTACAGTTGTAATATGTCATTACTCAGTTCCAAATTTCTATCCAAACATACAAACTAACCTAAAGGCTAGATCCATTTTGTCTCCTTTGTTTTTGTCTTTCTGTAAAATGAATACAAGTTGAAACTCTCCGGCGTTCTGTGCTCTGGCATTTTTTTAAATCTGCAGCCATTAGTTAGAGCAGCAGCCACCAGGACGGTGTTATTAGCAGTACAAAGGAACCAAAGTTGTTACATCTGCAGCCGAGTGTTTTGATTATACATTCTTATCTTGGCTTGTATTCTGGCTGTATTTTAGCCCTTAGTGATGTCTTCCAAGAGACCAAGAGTTGTGAAAGTTGGTGTATTATTCCCTGATTTAGGCTTCATTCCACCTTGTATGACATAGCAATAAGTATGTAGAGGGATATGGCATGCCTAGGTGTAAAGAGTGCCTATATAAAAAGTTCTTCGGATTCAAACTCTGTTGTCCAGAGCTCATTTTGTCCCAAGGGTGCCGGAATAAAGCTTTCAACTTGTGCTTTACAAAATTCAATGTCTGGCAGTCCAATAGAAACTAAAGGTGCAAGGAATTTGGATATTGAAAATTAGAAACAACCCGCTTCGGTGGCTGCATGGTCTAACGCGCCACTCTCGTGTTGGACTAGACGGCCTAAAGCGGGAAGATCAGGGGTTCGATCCTGGTCAGGTGGACTGAGGGTGGTTTCCCCTAAATAGTTTTACACGCAAATGCGCTTACACTTCCTCTAAATTAAAAACTTTCTAATCCCTAACACATTAGTGTAATTAATACATAGGCGTATAACCCGAACAGGTAGTAAGATGTGGCTAAAAAAAATAGACACATTTTTTTAAACTCTGTATGTACTAAAACAACACAATTCTTAACTTGTATGACCAAGAAACGGCCTTAACAAGATTTTTATGGGGGGTAAAGGGGTGTAGCGGATATCCCATAACGAAGTCCCTCAACAGGAAATAGCAAGACTTTTTTTTTAAACATCCCTCTCGATATAATTTAAAGTTTATTTAAAAACATAACAAAGGTTTAAGTTACTTGTATAGTTTTTAAGGCTCCAATAAGTTAATAGCCTAGGCATTTAAATATAATATAAAAATAAATAAACTATTAATATTTTGTGGGGGAGAGTGAAACCCCAACAAACAACCACCAAACCACCCTTGCCCCATCATCAGTACCAGCAGGCTAAGAACAATAACCAGTTGCTTTTCTTGAACGATGAAGTAGAGAGGGGAAAGGGTTCTCATGAACAGAATCCAACCTATTACTCAAAATATTTGGTGCAAAACAGTTAAGATGTGTATTGAAAGAACCACCTTACATTGGTTTGTGCATGTTGAGAGGATGAGTGTGGATCGAGTGGCGAAGTTAGTATATGAAGGTAGAGTGTGTGGATCAAAGGAAGAGGTAGGTCTTGCAGAACCCGCCGCATATGGAGCAGGACTCGTCGCTAGATCCTTTGCTCGGTGTTGAGCAGTTTACGCTGCTGTAAAATGACGTCACTGATGTCTTGGCTACTGGTTTCTCTTGATAGGCCCCGTGCTATTTTCCTTGCTTGGTTCCTTGTCGGCTCGAGAGGTGAGCCAATCAGAGAGAAACCTTCAGTCACGTGACCAGGCACGACGATCGCCAGTGCAGTCAGTGATGGAGGTGGTTACGTCCATGTGGTCGAACTGTCTAAAGCGTCACTCTCACAATAAACTGGTCAGCTGATTATGGGAAGCTCAAGGTTCAAATCTCGGTTGGGTGTATTAAGGGTATTTAAATTGTTTCCCCCCTCGCCTTTCATGCAAATGTGGGTACACTTTCAATAAATTGAACTTACCTCATTCTTAACACAATAGTGTATAAAGTACAAATGCTTATGACCTGAACCGGTGTTAAGGTATGAGGCTAAAATAATATTTCTGTAAATTACCAAGAGGTCTTGTTTTGATAGGAAACAGAGTGTACCTCATAAACTTTAGTCTACCTCCCGCCATATTCCTGTGCTGCTGTTCTTATATAACACAATTACAAGTCAGTTGAGAAACACTCCAGTACCAGCTGCCTTCCGAACTGTCCGACGCTGAAGTAAACTTTAAACTTAACTCATTAGTCACCCTTCTATTTGTCCATAATAAACTAACATAGTGAGTTATGACTCGCCATGCCTTCATCAACTGTTACATGGGAGGTTACTTAAATATTTCGTGGTATGTAAACCAGTTACAGCACAAACTTTCTGGCAGGAGTAGTGAACATCGGAAATAAATAAATAAAAGGTATTTTAAAAATAGATAGCATTTTACTTACAAAGTTGTAACAAACCAGGAAAAACATGGAATAACTTTTTGTCCAGAAAACAAGGAAAACACAGGACTTCTGCAAAAAAAACAAAAAAAAAAACTCACTCAAATATCGTGAATTTGAGGTATTTAAGTTAAAGCTTTAAATGGTAGGTATTTGGAATAAGAAAGGGCAAATAAGAATCAATCTTGATGATTTAAACACATGTCTTACTGCCCATCCCATCATTAGTGTGTGCAGGGTGTAACAAATGGGGGGGGGGTGTCAGTTGGACGATGAAAAGGGCGGTATCGATCCCACCCCCCTCGAGAATATGTTTTATTCTACAGCACTATTCTTTGAAAAATAGAAAAATAAATACATTATTAATTACAATTTTAATTTCCGGCTGAAGGGTACCAGTTTTGTAAACTGGTCAGTAATTTTATCCAAGTCTGTATCCACAACCATTAGCATATCTATCAGGCAGTTTTATGGTAAAAATTTGATTTTTTTTTTTCTCCATTCCATTTTTTTGGGGGTGGGGGGGGGGGAGTGCAATGACACCCACGCTGCGCATGCCTCTGCCTCTCATCTTCTTGATACATCGAGCCACATAACCACCTTCCTTGATACATCGAGCCACATAACCACCATATATGTTCCCATCAAGCTCAAACCATCCTCCTATAGTTACCAATAAATTACATCACTTCAAACTAGTCAAATTTATAAAAAAAAAAATATAAATTTTTCTTCTATTATACTCTCTAAAACGTCTGTAAATATGGAAATTTCTTCTGGAAAACATAGGTATTTTTTTTATTAATAAAATGTTGGCACCTATGAATTAACCTAAAGATTTTCAAATTGATTGAATGTGATTAAAAGTACAATTTGTTTTTTTACAAGGAAATCTCTTAATAGCGGACACCTTTCAGGATAAGAAAAATCTCTGTTATTAAGAGGTGTTTGTTATTTAAAAAATATTTAAATATTTTTAAACCATAATTCTTGAACACAGTTTAATCTACATGAACCTAGATACTGTGAATATTAACTACAACAATTTAATTACTGCACTGTGGAGTATTGTATGCAGAATAACTATGACTAATTGATACATTTTCTATGTATAATACTGTACAGATTGCATATTATACAAAGCGATACACAAATTAAATTAAATATTAACACTATAGCTTCTGTACTGAATATGTGCACACAAGCACGGACAACTGCTGGAACACCCCCCTGATAATGGCTCGGTAGGGTCGGAGGTATGACCTTTTAAATACCACAGACTGTTATGCATAAATATGCATCATTTGAAGTGTCCGTGTCAGTTATTGAGAAAGTCCGTTATTTGTAAGTTGTTTCGCCGTGAGTGAACCCGTGTTATTCTGTCAGGGACATATAAGCTGTCCGTTATAAAGAATAATCCGATACTCAAAGGTGTACATAGCAAACTACAAAAAAATGAAGAGCAACTTATAATGTTCGCATTTAGTCTAATATATTTAATAGTATATTAGCAGGGACGTGCCGAGGAAATGCAAAGGAGTGCGTGATCTACAACATGTACTGTGTACCACCATTGACATACACAGTGGAAACGTTGGTAATGAAGGAGCAGGTTAAGAGCACAGTTCAAGACGGTGAGATGATATTTCTGAGAAGTAGTATAAGAGTGAAAAGAATGGATAGAATGAGAAATGAGAGGGTGAGAGGAATAATTAAAGAAGAACCAGTGCTTGACAGTATAAAGAAGTCATGACAAAGAATAAAGGAGGAGGAGAAGATATCAAAAAAAGATGCTGGATATTGAAGTGGAGATTAAGAGGTCAAGAGGAAGCTCTTAGAGGAAGTGTGTAGGAGAGAGGAGAAGGCTTGGTCATGGTGGGGAAATAGGAATGCTAGAGAGGTTTATGTTCCAGTGGCTGGAAACTGTTTACGATGATCATGATGTTGATGCTTAGTGTAAAAGTGTATTTGGTATTCATTAAACGGTTCATGATACAGTAATAACATGTTAGGAAGAACATTATCTGACACTTTTAAAGTAATACTAATCATTTTTACAAATGTCATCATTGATGTTTTGCTCTCTTTTTTTAAGGTCCGTGTTTCACTATTTGTTCAGGTTATATGCATATTTAGTAGGTACACTAATGTGTTAGGGATTATGAAGGCTTGGTTTAGAGGAAGTGTACTCACATTTATTTACGTGGAGAGAGTGTGACAAACTATTTAGTAAAAACCACACTCATTACATTTGACCAGGACTCTAAAAACTAGACCTCCATGTAAACGGCATGCCAGTATAAATACGAGAATGACACCTTAGACCGTTAGACCATCTCTTGACACCCCCCCCCCCCCCCCCCTACCATCCTCAATAAATATGATTGCATTTTCCAAAAACTAAAAAGCTATTCTTGTATTCTTGCTCTGTTCTCCGTGTTGCATGATTTAGTATTTTGATGTATTTGCTTGTATTTTAGAAAACTTACCTATGTGTAAAACAATTCAACCTTTGTGCATGCGCCTAATATATTAATTGCTAATCCATTACATTGCAGGTGGTAATACAAGTATGGTGTAATTTATATTAAAAATATTAATTTAGTTTTTAATTTGTCTATGACAATTATTAGAAGATAAGTTAACTCTCCCATAGTGATATAGTTTTCCCTTCTTCACTTCTAATTTTATTCAAACACTAATTCTTTAGTTAATATTGAAAATAGTAGCTAAAAAAATAATGTTTTTTGTTAAAATGTGTATTCACATTCAATTATGGGATAAGTTATTTGTATAGAGACATGTTGTAAGGTTTGGTCTATAATTATGTGGGGCTATACTGCTAGATCGACTTTAAAAAAAATATCTAATTTTTTAAATATTAACCTTTTTTTACTCCCTCTTAGGTATTTTAGGATTTGAAGGACAAATCCTTGCTTTGTATATTCTAAAGATTTTCCCCATGTCAATCCAACTACTAGCAACCAAAGCCATAACGATTCTTGTTACAGAACAAAATGTTGTAATTGGCCGTTCTTGAGCTTCCATTTTTGTTCATTTGAAACATGTGTCTTGTGGCAGTCGTGTTCATTTGAAACGTGTGTCTTGTGGCAGTCGTGTTTATTTGAAACATGTGTCTTGTGGCAGTCGTGTTCATTTGAAACGTGTGTCTTGTGTCAGTCGTGTTTATTTGAAACATGTGTCTTGTGGCAGTCGTTTTCATTTGAAACATGGTCTTGCAGTCTGTTTATTGAAACATGTGTTGGGCAGTCGTGTTAATTTGAAACATGTGTTTTGTGGCAGTCGTGTTTATTTGAAACATGTGTCTTGTGGCAGTCGTGTTCATTTGAAACATGTGTCTTGTGGCAGTGGTGTTCATTTGAAACATGTGTCTTGTGGCAGTGGTGTTCATTTGAAACATGTGTCTTGTGGCATGGTTTATTTGAACAGTGCAGTGGTGTTTTTGAAACATGTGTCTTGTGGCAGTCGTGTTATTTGAAACATGTGTCTTGTGGCAGTGGTGTTTATTTGAAACACGTGGCAGTGGTGTTTGTTTGAAACATGTGTCTTGTGGCAGTCGTGTTTATTTGGTTCTAATTGTTAGATAAGTTGTTAAAGCACATGACTACCAAGTTAAAGGTCTTGTGTTGATTTTTAATGGGGCTACCCAAACATTTTCAAGCACCCAGAAACTTAAGTGGGTATATGCTATTTCCTGGGTGGAGATGTCTGCCAGTAGGAGAACATAGAGGGGAGGAGGAAATTAAAAAATACAATATAATTTTTATTTTAAATCCTCCTATTAAATTTACACCATTAGATTCACAAAGATCCATTCTACGCTCTTATAACAGTTAAATTTAATTTCCCGGACATTTATCTCTTAACGATCAACAGAAATATGTGGATTGTTGTACTTTTAAACTCAGAAAATGTCAACTTGTAAAAATAGCTTAAAAGTTGATATTTTCACTTTGAAAGTAAACAAATCCACATACACACACACACACACACACATATATATATATATATATATATATATATATATATATATATATATATATATATATATATATTATTAACCTAAGCACAACATCTGAATGGCAATATTGTGGCTACCTAGGCATCACCCTTACCCTGTATTTATTGTGTTTGTGATATTACTGGTGTATATTTGATTCAGCGGTGACGGTAAGGGTGTTTCGTGAACTGACTGGGGGTGTGTTTGTTGTAGAAGACCATCTCCACGTGGAAGAAGTGGTCAGCTGGGGACTCAGGACCTGGGGGGAGAATCTCTGGATCCGTTTGCGGACTCGACCCAAGTAAGACTTGGCTCACTACTGTTATCGGTGTGATTTCACCCAGCTCATCCTGCTAGGTTTGATAGTTGACACCATCACTATTCACCCTCTTAATCCTATTCACACCACTGTATACAAAAGGAAAAAAGTTAAAAAAAAAAAATTTCAGCTACCAATTCTATCTGATATTAAAGTAGTCTTTGGTTAAGCTAATTTTAAAATTGTGTGCGGAAATGATTTTGCATTTTTACTAACAAATAGTTGCCCTCAAATTAAAAGTAGTAAAGAAGGCAGACTACACTTTTACTAGACCATATTTTTATTTTATTGCTATCATCATTATTGTTACTATCATCATCATTACATTTTAGTACCTGTTCAGGTTGTATGTATACATAAATTACGTTAGTAAAATAGGGATTAGGAAGGTAGAATTTGGGGAAAAATCTATCTGCATTTGCGTTGAGAGAGATGGGGAAACCATTTAGGAAGAAACACCCTCATATATACCAGTATTCAAACCCTCACCTCCCCGTCATTGGTAATCCATTCACACAAAAGAGCAAAGCACTTGACCATGCAACCACAGATGCAATTAATGTTTTGTTAATATGGTATTTAAAATTTTAAATATTAATAATAGTTAACAACACGAGTAAATTAAATGAAAACGAAACAAGAAATCAGGCTCGGTAATTACCAATCAAAATCTCAAAAATCAATCCAGTTACAAAATCAGTGTATACAAAACCTTAAGCAAAACAATTGCAAGCTAATCTTTTATCAAATTTACATGCACTCAGTTAGTCTTTGTGTGACTCAGATTTTGTGAGGCACCTGCCTCTGTGGCGCCGTACGAATGGCCCGACGATATCACCAAATGGCCCATCTGCCGCAAGACCAACTCTAACCCGCAGATGCGCTCACGCTACAAGGACAAGATTGCAGACCATATGGTGTGGAGGTGATCGGCCACCCTGTTGCATAGGCATCCATGGCATGTGCCGTATCACCACCAAGGAATACTGCGACTTTGTGAGGGGCTACTTCCACGAGGAGGCTTCACTCTGCTCGCAGGTGGGAAGCAGATTAGGCTTAACTTTGCTCGCAGGTGGGAATCAGATTAGGCTTCACTCTGTTTGCAGGTAGGAATCAGATGAGGCTTAACTCTGCTAGCAGTGGGAAGCAGATTAGGCTTCACTCTGCTCTCAGGTAGGAATCAGATGAGGCTCTTAACTCTGCTCACAGGTAGGAATCAGATAAGGCTTAACTGTGCTCGCAGGTAGGAATCAGATGAGGCTCTTAACTCTGCTCACAGGTAGGAATCAGATGAGGCCTCATTCTGCCTGCAGGTTATACCAAAATAGATTACACTATAGCAGTGTCTCTCAAACGTTTCCCGACAGCGGATTACGTTATAAGCTTTCAACCCTACAATCCTACTAAATAATATTAAATTCAGTGAAAAATAACAACCTAAACACAAGAATCAAACCTAGCATTTCGATTCCCATGTCCAGGTTGTCACTTTTTGGTTGATTGAATTCAATTCAGTCATCAGGATTGATTCTCCAAACTATCATCATGTATAAGTTTGTGGTACACAAACTCAATTTAAATACTAGTTTTTTCTCAAGTGTTAGTAATTTTACAATTTGGTATAATCTTCTCTTATCTCCAGGTGTCCTGTCTTGACGATGTATGTGGCATGATCGCCTTCTTCTCGCCCGAAACACCCGACCAATTCTACAGACTCTGGATGTCTTTATTTCTACATGCCGGGTAAGTTGGCTTATTTCAACATAGTCACATAATAATAATAATAATAATAATTCGCTTCAATCGAAAATTCTAATTTATTTTGAATAAAAGTTTATCTTCAAAAAATTACGCTTTAGGCAATAGAATATTCGAGCAGAAATTTCTAAACACTAGAAACCAATTGGGTGTATAACATTCCTGGGTGGGGCCCTGTCAGTAGGAGAACATAGAGGGGAGGAGGAAAATACAAAAGACAGTACAATTTGTATTTTAAATCCTTCTATTAAATGACACCATTAGATTCACAAAGATTCATTCTACGCTCTTATAACAGTTAACTTTCGTTTCCCGGACATTTAGCTCTTAATGATCAACAAAAATATGTGGGTTTTGAAGTTTTTAGAGTGAAAAATGTCAACCTTTAAACTATGTATACAAGTTTATATACGTAGAGGGTCGTAGGAAATATTTTTGTGTTAATTCCCGTAAACAACAAACTAGTGAATTGTTAAAAGTTTTATCAATATTTAATTTAAGTTCAAGATCGGATTGGCGACATCTCAGATACATAGCATATAATATAATTACACATGAGATTCTGTTTCTGAATAAAAGTAGATCCTCTATCTTATGATACTTCAGTTACCATGGGTTTTTGACTCAAAATTAATTTTAATTTCATGCCATTCATGGGAGGACGTACTGGAAAGAGATGTGGAAATTAATAAAAAAAAACACAAAACTACTTTTACAATGAAAAGAATACCATTTTTCACACTCAGCAATGCTACCACTGTACAAAGAGGTAAAGGCTTCTTAAACCAAAATCATTTGCTAACGTTCAATTCTTTGATTTAGAAAATCTCCATAAGATAGTCGAAAAATGGTTACTTAGCTTTTTTTTTAAGAGTAAAAAAGGTAATAAAAAGGAAAATGGGAACGAATTACAAAAAAAAAGGCATATAAAAGGGTTCAAAGATTAAGGTTACTCTCTTCCTAAAAGGATATCTAGTCCATTCTACTCTCCATCTTAGTACCAGAACTACGGCAATTTGTGTAACACTTCGTTGAAAATAAGCCACTTTTGCATTTTCAGAATATATGGATTAAACAGCCAAGCTATTATACTTGCTAGGTCCAGTTAAGAGCTATCCTGGAATTATTCCATGCCGAGGAAAAGTCTTCACAATTTCCACAGTCCTGGATAGCTTAGGGTTTAGATATTGGCCTCCCTATTAAATATCATAATCGAGTTAAGGATCTCAAATGTGTTTCAACACTCCAGAAGGATTTAACATATCAATCATACACAGTAAATACACCAAAGAAGTTTTATATATATATATATATTTAATGGAAAACTCATTACTTTTGGAAATAAATGATAGAGGTATGGGAATGTCATTTTTTAAATGTGAAGAGTGCCGAAGATAATGTTTTGTTAGCTGCCCCATTATTAAATTATCCAATAAGTGCACACACGGGAAAAGAATGGTTTACAGAAAAAAATAAGTTCACTAAATTAATTTATACTGACATTTCTTAATTAATCCATACAAACATTATATATATGTCATTTAATCACTGTATTTTTTAAGTTTTTTTTTTTTCAAAGCACCACGTCTTATTACCCCTTCGAGTTATATGCTCATGTAATAATTATGCTTATGGTTTAAGGGATAAAGAATGTTATATTTGGAATAAGTGTACCTGAATTTGCTTTGAGGAAGAGTGGAAAACAGTTTTGAAACCAAAACCTCATTATTCCTGACCGAGATTCAAACCTTGATCTACCCATCATTGGCAATCGAGTCTACCGCGAGAGTAACACCTTAGACCACGTTGATACTGAAGTGGGTTAAAGGTTATTAATAATTAAAAAAAAAAACCTTGATGTCAGCTTGCGATCGAGCCATACCGACCGACCAGCCACCGTTTGTTGGCGAAGATATTGCTAACTTTTGTGAATAGAGGCTGTCACGTGGTCAGTACAATGAACTCTCCAACTGTTTATCTCAGTTTTCTAGACTGGAACCACTAAGTTTTTGTTCAAGTAGTTCCTCATTTGTCCTTACGAGGTTGAGTTGACCTCGTTCCAAACCCACTGCCTCACAGAAAGAGCTGGAGGGGCCCGGAATCGAACCCGGGACCTCTTGATCTATAGCCAGAACCACCGACCATTAGGACACAGAGGTAGCCCCTATTAGATAATATCAAATATTGAAGAAAGCACAAGAGGAAGCACAAACACAATTGAAACCTGGAAACGTCTCCTCTTAACCGGTAGATTTATTGTTCCAGAATCTTCCAGCTGGCCATCACGCTGGTCATCCAGTACTTCCTGATGAGAGACCTGGAGAAGTTGACAGGGTCCCTCCGGATCATGATCATCTACATGGGCTCCGGAGTGGCAGGGAACCTGGCCAGCGCCATCTTTGTGCCGTACCGCGCCGATGTAAGTACCACTTTCCTTTGATAGTCATCTTAACATTTCATTTGGCCAACAGATTGACTGTTTATTTTAGTTTTTTTCTATCACTGCATCTGACTCTAATTCGGATTATATGCTTATGTAATAATTATACTAACAGGTTAAAGATGAGGAATTTCGAATTTAAAGGAAGTGTTCCCGCATTTACGTTGAGAGAGAGTGGGAAACCATTTAGTTTAAAAAAACTCACTACACCCGACCGGAATCAAACCACTATCTCCCTGTCATTGGAAGTTTAGTCTCTTGCGAGAGTTGCGCCTTAGACTATGCGGCCTCCGAAGCAGGTAGAGTGATATTTATTTGATTGGTATGTATAACAGCAGAGGTATTAATGGTTTAATCTAGGGGATAGGATTAAGAACATATTTACCCAAAGTGGTAGGCACACAGATAAAAGATCTTTTAATTTGTGTGTAGCAGCCAGAAGCCAGGGTTCAAATCTCAGTCAGCTTTCCCTCACCCTCAATGTAAATGGGGAGTTTTTACTTCAAAATTCCACCTTCCAAATGTGGTAGGATGTGGATTACAGATACAATTGGCAAACTATCCAATTTTATAAACAAGATGAGTGTAAATTTGTATTAAATACACCAGCATTTGCATTAATAAAGGATAAAAAATACACTTAAAGAAACAAAAAATTTGCAACTCTACACAAACTAGTGTGTCTGTAGGTATAGTCATTATATAATAATAAAAACTCTATGGTGTCCGCTCCCATAAGCGAGCTATACCGACTGAGTGGCTGCCGCATACCACATGTTGTCCAAGATAGGGCCAACATTTGGGAACAGAGGGTGTCATGTGGTCAGCACAACAAACCATCTGGATGTTAATCCAATTATTTTCTATACCGAAGCTGCTACTTTTACACTCAAGCAGCAACTCAATAGCTTTAGAAAATATATAAATAGTTGTTGCTGTCAACATACTCAAAATAAAACTATTTTTGATTAGTCTAATGATATTATAATAATATCTGTAAATAGTGACATTGACTTTACTAGCTTTTGTAACTGGCAGAAATAAAATCAGTCTGACACCTTAGCTCAGTTGGTAGCATGTGTGCCCACTGAGTTAAGGGTTCCGGGTTCAATTCCTGGCATGGCCAAAAATTTATCATTGATGACAATACGGATTTATCCTTTCACATTGATAAACTAACAGCCGAGGACTGGATGTTGTGCTTATCCTAGCCTTAAGTTAGTTTATAAAGCTCTAGCAGGAAGTTGAAAATATATGGCTTGAATAAAATAACTGGCACAGGCCACAGGTTGTAAACAGTAATGGATGTCAATTAAAGCAATAAAATCAATTAATCTTGCAGTTAGTTTGCTGCGGCTTCTCCACTTTTATCCATCCTGGGTCAAATTTTTACCTTTTTGTACCTTATTCTGCCAAAATAGTTTGCTATCTGATTCATGTACTCCAGTCTTGGTTATGCTTTAACATTCACACATTCTGTTAGGTGTTAAATTAATGGTCTGGGGTCCGGTTGTTTGGTTTCCCCTAAAATTATTGGAGGTGGACCACCAATAAATAGTATTAAGCTTTAGAATAAATTCAAACTAAAAAATTTTTAATCTCGAATCCGATATTTTTTTGAATCCCGAATATTCTTGGGAATCCCTTAGAATCATAATAGATCATCCCTTATATTCTGTAACTGGCAGTGTGTAGTAATCAGCAGGTGTATAGGTCGGGAGTGAAATACCCCAGAAAATAAACTGTCACAATTTTCCCTCAGGTGGGTCCATCCGGCGCCCAGTTCGGTCTTCTGGCCTGCCTCATCGTGGAGGTGCTCAACGCGTGGATGATGTTGAAACAACCGGAGCAGGCTCTGCTCAAACTGATTGGCATCACTCTAGTCCTGTTCCTGTTTGGCATGCTGCCCTGGGTGGACAATTACGCACACTTGTTTGGCTTCATCTTCGGCTTCTTGCTGTCGTATGCGCTCATGCCCTTTGTGTCGTTTGGCGACTACGACCGCCAGAAGAAGGTGTGCCTCGTGTGGGTGTGCCTTCTGTCATCGTTGTTCCTCTTCACAGCGCTCGTTGTGCTCTTCTACATCATCCCGGTGTATGACTGCGAGGTGTGCAGCTACTTCAATTGCGTGCCACTCACCACCGACTTCTGCGCCAGCCAAACATCAACTTCATGAGGGAAGAGCCCGTGGTATGACGACAGTGGCTACGGTTGGACCAAACCGTACGCTTGAACTTTGCCTACCGCGGTCGCCTTCGTTGGTGTCCGGGCTACCGAACAAATGGGTTTCAAACTCTTGCAGAGATGATGGGAAGGTGAAATCCGATCAATCAATAGGTGTGTTTATTTTTAATAATAAAAACCACCAATACTTTACAACAACTAAAAAGAGAAATGTGGCTTTTCGTTACAACCGAAATATTCGTCAATATCGCTTACATCCTGAAATCCTTCTTGTATCATGTCTGGTGGTGTTGATTTGTGTGAAATAAAATTCAATTTTAAATACAAAACACATGCAAAAAGCAATCAAATATTGAAAGAATAAAACTTGTACAATGTTTTTATATCTTAAAAATATCTGACGCAAAATAGGTGAATAATATAATACATGTGTGTGCCGTAAGCAAGAAACTTGTTAACAATAAAACAGAATCATTTGTGAAGTAAGTACAGTAATATTAAACCTAGATGTTACCCCTTCATCCAAACAGTTTGTTATTTTTTTTGCTCTGTCTCTCTCTATCCAAACATGCATCGCTACCAGGGTGAGAAACCCTCAAAACAATGCTACCAACACAACCAATTAAAGCTATTTAATTTATAATGATGGCCAACTGTATTAGCGACACTGGCTATAAAAGTACACCTGTTTTTAGTACATTTGGAAGTGATTTACGAAGATTTATTTTTATTTACTTTTTACCCTGGTGTAGTTGTGTCATAAATATTGTGAGTGGGTTGTTGGTTTGGCTATACACTGCGGGTACTAAGGTGATGTTTTTTAATGATGACTGTTCAAGTGTGTTGTAAAACTAGCATAAATTTGGAGTAAAGATGTTTACTTTACTTGGATCTCTCGCATGTGGGCTTCGAATAAATGGTGCAATATCCTTCAATGGGTTTTTAACACCTACATCATTTTTCAAGTAAATTACAAAATATTATATACATAAACTAATAAATCTGATAACAAACTTAAAACAAAAAATCTTCTTTGCTGTTTCATTACACTGAGATTAAAGGTTTTGAACTTTTTTATTAATATTATATATATATATAGGACCATTAAATGTCTTAATAATGGGGCTTAAGGTTCAAATTTGTAATGTATAAATAAAGTATAGTATCTTTTCTCAACAAATGTCCTTGCACATGATCAACACGGTATAATCTGTAACTTGAAGAGGAAATATTCTCACACTGATGTATTTCTTAAGGGAAAGTTAGTCTTTGAGCTTCAAATTCAGCTAAAACAATCCTCAGTTACTATCTTATAATGTTCTGTTCAAATTGATTTTATCGCTTTGTTTAGAACATCTTATCTTTATCTAATAACTCTAACATTTCACGTGAAATACCGTTAAAAATGAGCTGATTTAATATTTTTGTAGTTCTTTTATTATTATAAACTTAAAATGTAGCTAAGTCTGGATAGAAACAAACACATTTATTTCTTCATTTATTCTTAAACACTTGTATACTTCTCGCTTCTTCAAACATCCACAGTTACACATTGTTTTTAATTTTCAGAAATTTTCTTTTTTCTATAAAGAGACACATTTAAAACACACAAAACATAAAGAAGGATAATATATGAAACTACATGAACTACATATTTCAAATTCTTCAAGGAGCATGTAGTTCTATATAATATATTTATTTGTGTTTTGTGTGTTTTAACTGTGTCTCCTTATATGAAAAAGGAATATTCCCAAAAATTCAAAACACAATGAAAATATGGAAGTTTGCAGAAGTTGGAAGTGTAACAGAGAAAGAATAAAGATGTGTGTGTTTGTTCCTATCCATGCCTAACCTTCACTATCACTTATCGTACCTTACATTATTGTACAATATTTCTACACTGTTTTATCATATCATATATTTCCAGGCCTTTAGGCAATAGTTATTTTTATTAAAATGTAGTTTGACACCATTTTAATACTAGAGATACAGATACAAGATACATTCATTTCATCTTGATTTTATCTTGAATCATATTTTGAAATAGTGAACCCTTCTTAAATAACGCAGTATTTTTTAACATCTGCAAAGCATAGATTGGAATTATGCACGTGCAAAGCTATTTGTTTGGTTACATAGATTTTTTACTAATATCTTTTAAAAGTTGGCCAAAGTCCTTGACGCGTATCACAACAAAACTTGTGGTATTTTTTACAACTTTAATCTTGTTTCAAATATTGGAGATATTTTTGATTCTCACCCATAAAAGAAACTTAATCATATTATACAATATTTCTTATGATTATTGATATTGTCTTTTTTTTTTTTGCCTAGGTGAAATCCTTTGAGATATTGCACAATTTTTGTGTTTTAACATTTTTTTATTTTATTTTTTATCTGAATCAATCAACAATGTAATGTGCAGGCATCTTTATACATTTTAAATTAAATTATATTCAAGGTTTGACCTATTTAGTCTCATCCTTACATTTTTTATTTCAAAATATTTATTTTATACACAAGAAATCAATATTTAGACCCAAGATAGACCAAAAAAACATGCTGAAATATCTTATCAAAAGATAAGATTGTGCTAAGGTCATTTTTCCACGCACAAATGGAAGTCAAAGTGAAACTTGAAAAAATATGAAGAAAAGTGAAAAATAGTTGTTTTTTTAAATCTTCACTTAAATTACAAATACAGTCATAGTAATGATGTTGATAATATAAATCAAAACGTGCTAAATGTGTATGTTTTTAACACAAGCATTTGGCTTTAAACAAAAAATTAATGAAAGTAAGATGTAGCCTGAATATTATTTAAAAAAAGAATTAAAGCCCTGGACAAAATGATTAAAAGATAGTTGAATTTTGAACACGAGCCAACCACAAAAGCTATAAATGTTATTATGAAAAAATTTGATCAATACTTTTTAAATGCAACAAAAGTAAAGATATTCCTTATGGGGTTAAAATATTTGTTGTTGTTTGACCTTCATCGACGTTGAAGTAAATACTTATTGATGTTCTTGTTTGGCTTTGACTTTTCTAAACTTTGCACACCCTTATTAAAAAATATAATTAGTTTAACAGCAATTACTATAACATAATCTAGTCTGATTTTCCTAATCTTAAATATGTTAAGGTTAGGAAAAGTATTTTAGGTTATGTTATTATAATAAACACTAAATTGGTTAATTATATCTATAAAAATAGGGAAGCTTAGCATTCTATTTTCCTCTACACTGCCCATATTGGGTCGAGGTGATATAATACACTAGAATCACATGTGAACTATTTTCATCAAAGTTAACAATACTCTAATAATTTGTGATAATTTTGATAATGTTACATCTCTAGGTGAGAGTCAAGAAATGTTTTAAAAAGACACAAATAAACACCATGACACCTGCAAGGTGTGTATACATTTACACCAGAACAAAAGTCTATGCATTTCATTCACTCCTAAGGATCATATAGGGACTCATTAATAAGCCGATTATGTTAATCGTTATCGGGCATGTAGACAAAGATCTGGTCCTAGAATGCTCCCAATAAAACTCATCTTCGACAACTGTTTCCAACCTGTGGTCTGGTCAGTTTAGTAAAATGTCTCCATCTTTTTTCTGTCCTTTCACATTTTTTCTTCCTTTATTGGCTTCCATTCTTCTCCTCTCACTTGCAGATTTTTCTATCCTCACTACATGACCATACCATCTCATTCTTACTTCCTCTACTATTTCAAATACCCCCACTATTTCCCGAATAACCTCATTCCTAATCTTGTTTCTCGTCATGACAGCTAACATGTTCCTCACAAACTTAATTCCAATATCCTCCACTTTCTTGGTTTCTCTTACATTCAATGTCCATGTTTCTGCTGAAAATGTGATTATGTGTTCCCTAAAACTACATTTAATTAAAATGCAGTCGGTGACCTGGTGGTCTAGGGGTAAGGTGTCAGACTTCTATGCTGGGGGTCCGGGGTTCAATCCTTGGTCCCGGCACAGATTTATCTGATTTCCAAACCCTTCCTTCACCTCTGACAAGATATCTTGTGAATGTGGGGAATGCCAGGCCTCCACCGTGGTTCGGATTCCACGTTAAACTGCAGGTCCTTCATTTCATCTCACAATCACCCTACCATTACACATTAGCGTAAGTGCGTATAACCCGAATGGGTAGTAAGACGCGGTGCTAATAATAATAATAGTAGTAATAATAATAATAATAATAATAATTAAAATGCACTTTTAATGAACACTGTATGAAAAAATAAAGCTATGTACATCGAGTCATAATTTATAATAAGGGCTGCATCTAATATAAGTGGTCTTCTAAGTCTACCTATAGTTGTAGGTATTGTGTGTCGGCTGTAGCTCTCTATTTTCTTGGCCTGTTACATTCCAGGTAATACAGCTTGGACGCATTCAGTTAAGAACCGTGTGATGTTATTACAGGGCATGAATAATTCATCTGTCTCCCCCTAATCCCATGAAATTGAATCTTATATACATACCTGGTCATTATACACTATTTTGATAAACAATTAAATTGTATTATGTCTGGCTCGGGTGTGAATATTTACTTTAAAAAATATTTGTGTATATATATTTTTGTACTTAAAGTATTTTATAAGTAAAATACTAGAGATGAGTCAAATCCTATATTTCTCGAATCCTAATCTTTAAAAATGTATGATTTAAGTTGATATAAAATATTTTAAAAAGTCATTTAAGTCTTGGTGTCACCGACAAATGGCTATTTTTTTTGTCATGGCTCATCATCATAAACTGTTTCCAGCCTGTGGCCGGGTCTGTCTAGTAAAATGCCTCCATCTCTCTCTATCCTTCCACCTCTCTTCCTCTCACTTGCACACTTGCTGCTATCTGTTCCTCCCATCCCTTCCTTGGTCTCCTTCGTGGTCTCTTCTCTACATATTTCATATCCATTGATCTTCTTGGTATCCTCTCCCATTTCATCCCCATTACATGACCTTACATCTTCAATCCTAATCCTATCTCTTCTGGTGACAGCTAACATGCTCCTCACGAACTTCATTCCCACAGGCTCCACTGTCCTGGTTTCTATTTTATCCAAAGTCCAAGTTTCCGCTGCATACGTTATTATGGGCATTTCCTTACACTCAGGGGGCACTTTTCTTTTCCATAGTAGGTCTCTTAGTAGGTCTTTTAAGTAAGTTAATTATATTGATAAAAAAAATCCTTTTTTTGTGATTTTGTTGCTTTCCTAACCACACAAATCTATATAATTAATTTTACCAATTGCTTAAAATTGTTATTTGAGGTTAAGGTCTTCATAATTATTGTATGCCAGATACTTTTATGAAATTTTTACAATCTTTCGAATACCATCAGATTTCTGGGACTGAGAATTTAAGTAGTAAAACAAAAACAACACGATTTGTTAGATATGATATTAAAAAGGTCAAGCCTTAAGCTAGGGTTGTTACTTAACTACACCACCTAACCAGGGAGTCTACCATTCATTAAATGAGATTTTGGTCATGAAAATCATTAGAAATTCATGACATTAGCTTTTAGGTCATGAATTTTGTGAGCCAAGTTCTTTGTACTGATAAGAATAGTATTATTTTTTTATACTGTGCTCAAAATTAGCTTAAATTTACAACTATTCTCCCATTCACTCCATAGTTCAGAAATGAGAAATTCTTAAAAATTAGTATTGATGAAATTTTGAATGAAAATTTCAGAACTTCTTATTGGTGGCTGTTGGGATATTAGGAGCCACTTTGTTTTGACATAATTGTCTACCTTCTTCTGTGACTTTTTTACTTTCTTTTTTTTACATAATTCGGTAGACACCCTGATGACATATGTCTTGTTTAACAGTCACTTTATTTTTTTAAATATTGGATTATGTGTAGAAAATGGTTCCAAGCCCAAATGAAGAGGAATATGTAATGAATGTATTGTATCGTGCTTAATAGAGTGAAGCTTTGTTAAATCTCTATCATGACTCTTTCAGATTGACAAATGAACTTGGAAACCAAACAAACTAAAAAAGGTAATATAGCTTTTATGATCCTCAAAACAAACCAAAAAATCTACATTTTATGTCGTTGCTATCGGTTTTTTGCTTGTACACAAATTTATACATACTCCTCTTTATTCTCATCCCTAACTCTTGCATCCTTTTCCACTCAAATCTCACCATTTCCATAGAAAAAATAATTACTGGACCCCTCTGTTAATATATTATACACATTATATATTATATACTATGTGTCAGATCTCTAGCATCGACTGGAAAACAGACTTAAGTCTAACTTGAATCAGAAATACAACAAATACTTTGCAAAAAAAAAATGTTTGCAATGTGTCTTTTTTCTATTAAATCTTTTCAAAAAAATAAAACTTAAAAAAAAACGCATTTAACAGCAAAACCATACACACAAGTGTCTATATATATTAAAAAAAAAGTATATATATATAAATTTCAAGAATGATAAATAGACATGTACAGTTTGTGATAATTTTTTTTCATCATCAACTCATTATCAATATCACCACCAAATCATCCATAGTGCTTTTTTGAGCATGTGATATATAAATATAAAATATGTAAAAAAAAATCATATAACTCTTTTTAATTATACATGGTGTGAGAATTAAGCAAATTACATAAATACTTTGTAATCTCGTCTTCTGCTAAGCGTGTGGCTTTAAAGTGCGCACAGAAATATTCTATAATAATTTAATCTGAAAAAAAAAAAACTGAGCGAACAAAGGACAACTAAAGTCAAAAGTGTTGGATAAAAGACCAGCTGTGTTACCGTAAGAATGTGTTTGTTATGATATTGATATCAAAGTTTCCTTATTTACATATGGTGTTCTATCTGTATATTTGCAGAATTTCTTGTGAAGAGGGAGTATGGGAAAAAATGCGTAAGGGACACATTTTACAAAATCTTGTCTTGGTTCATTATATATTCTGAAACTGGTGTGACACTGGGATCTTTTGAGTGAGTGTCAAAAAAAAAAAAAGAGAAAAACTAAATAAAAAAATATGAACACTCCTTTAATAAAATTGAACTGTACTTCTTGTGTGAGACAGAAATATTTTTTTTTTTCCCTTGCAAATCTTAATTCGAAAAAAAATTTAATAATCTGGGAACATGTTAAAAGAATTATTTGTTTACAAAAAAAGTAGTATTTTAAAAAAATAAAATAAAAAATCAGGGAGTTGACTCTCTGATAAAATGTACAGGTTCAGTTCTGAAAAAAAAAAACTTTCACCTGCCAAACTCATTCAGTATGATTTTTATTTGTTATGATGAAATGGCGTGTGACTTATTGGTTATATAAGTTTAGAAAGATGATAAGTTAAATTTTGTTTTGAAATATACTTTCAATATTTATATAAAAAAAAAAGTGGCTCATGTGTTTATGTGTAGAAGTCATTATGTATATTATTTCCAGCAACCCCTTGATAAATACTCTCTAATACTATCCAAACAAGATTTACATATTTTTATAATATAAGCAGAGCTTAGTGGTAAAATGATGTCAGATTAGGTACACAATACACACAAACTTTTTATTTCAAAACAGAATGATTATACATGTTACAAATAAACAAACAAAAAGTAAAAATGGAAAAGGAAAGATAGAAGTATCCAGAAATATGTCAACCAATTACCAGTGAAGGGTGACGTATTGATGTCTGTTCCGCCTAAGGAAGTACGAGTATTCAGGTTAGAGTTTTATTTGAGTTGTAATAGTTTGGTTGTTTTCAGCATCGCATCTTAATACCCTTCGGGTTATACATTTATGTATTAATTACGCTAGGTGCTTAGGGATTATGAAGGTTACATTTAGAGGAAGTGTACTGACATTCACGTGGAGGTAAAGGGGAAAACCAATTTAGAAAAACCACCCTCAGTACACCCAAACAAATCTCAAGCCACAATTTCTAGCCTACTGTGAGAGCAACATGTTAGACCATGCGACCACCAAAGTGGGTTTTTGGTAGTTATTTAAACTCTTCTGAAGTCCATCTTTAAAAATTTTAGTTTGATTCAATTTTAAAATATTATTCTTTAACCAACAGTTCCTTAATAAATGATTTAAATAGATCTATATCTTGTACGGCTATATTAAATCTAAACTAGTTGAAAAATGACACCTGGTAATTGAATTTGGGAATTTTGCTACGGGACATTCTTTACTCATTGTCCAAGTCATAATCTTTGATGTAAACTCAAACGATAATTGAAGAATAACTTAGTGGTAAAATATTGTGTTAATAAGATAAAAGGTCCAGGGTTTGATCCCAATGTCCGATGTCATTTTTAAACTAGTTTAGTTGCCGTATAACTCCAAGGCAGGACACGATACAAAATATTAATTTCCACCTATTGTATATATTAAATTTAGCTAAACAATTTGGATTTGTAAGATCATAACTTTTTTTTTTCCACGAATAACTTAGTGTTATTAAAAAATGTATGTTTATTTTTATGTTTTTATTCCTGGGTTTATTACATAAATTCAACCTGAAATACAGTGCAAATAATGTTATATATCGCTAAAAATCAACTAAAAACATCAAGTTTTTTTAATTCAAAATCGATTCAAACTCAACTCTAAGTAAATAACACATGCTTATACACCCCTTATTGGCAAAACTGAATGCACCCTTCTATCCCCATTAGAATGTAAACGGCGGAAAGCAGTGCTTGCTACCCCTTATGAGTCTTTGTGCCATTAAAGTGGTGAGCATGATGAGACAAAGGCTGAGTAGGTCACCACGCGCAACTTGCACCTTTTATTTTTTATACATTACCTACATGTTAGACTGCAGAAGGGAAGTGATGCACCCTGAGAATTTATAACTATGTGTTTTGTTGTGTTTCAATTGTGAAATTTGAGGCCAACAATTTTCTGGTAAGTGTCTGGTCCCGCCCTTCTATCCTCTTTTCAATGTTTAATTTAAAATAGCAGTTTGGTGCCTTTTTTCCCTTTGTATACAAGTGGCCGTTACTAATATAGCTATATAGCTAGCTATCCATTTTATAAGTAAGTTCGCACGTCTCTTTTACTGCTTTTCTATCTTCAAAAATGTTGTTGTCTCCTCAAAATTACGTCATTGTAGGTCATACCTGTCCTACATTTGTATACGTCACTGCCAGGAACACCGGAATCCAATTTTTCAATTTGAAGGGAAGTCAAATTGAATAAATTAAATATCCTCAAATTTTGAATATTTTTGGTTAGTTGTTTTAATAGGGTGTCTACTATGTCATGAAAGTCACAAGAAAATTACTAATTGCAAAAAAAGGTCATGAAAATCCATGAAAGGTCACAAATTTTCGATAGTCTTGACATAAAGTCACGAATATATTTTTGTTTATATTTCACGCACATCGTAACAATGCGAACTCGTCGAATGCCGAGCCACCCATTACCCATGCTGCCATGCGCTAGCCGCAAGTTGCCTATTATTTTTACCATGATACCAAGGACAAGGTTAATGTTCACCATCTAGTTAAAGTTTAATGTTGAGTGTGAGTGCATTACGCCTTAATATGCATTTTATAATGTTTAAACATTTACCGAAGAAATTTTGTGGTCAAAAATGTCACTAATTTTTGTTTCTCCAACTCAGTAGACCCTTTTTAAGCTTGGATATTATAGTGTAATTATTTATATAGCTTTATGCACTTAAATGACTTGGAAAATGTTTTATTGCACAATTGTTTCTAATATTTAGTTTAATTCTGATAAATCAAGTCACTATCACAACAAGCAATTCAATTATTTCAGATTTTTTCAATATTAATATTGTCTTGTACTGAACAGAACAGCTCAGAAGGACAATTTACTAATATTGGTGAAGATTTATAATGGTCAAGGCCAGATTTTTTTTCGGAGCATAGTCAAAAGATGATATTTGTTTTGAACCCAAGTCGAAGTTTCAAATCTTCGCACATTCTTACTGGAATCTTCCCACAATGGTGACATCTACTTATTTATATCTGTCAACACTGAATCGACTTATATATTGAAAATTACACTTAAAACATGGGAATTACTTGAGAAAACTTGAGACCTTTACTTGATTAAGGGCCCCAATGTTCTTACAAATTAGTTATCTTTCTCAATCCTCGGTCCCGGCACAGATTTATCTGGTTGCCAAACCTTTCCTCACCTCTGACAAGACGTGTATTAATCACAACTTGTGAATGTGTGGAATGCCAGGCCTCCACCGTGGTTCAGATCCCACGTTAAACTATAGGTCTTCTATTTCATCTCACAATCACCCTACCATTACACATTAGCGTAAGTGCGTATAACCCGAACGAGTAGTAAGACGTGGTGCTAAATAATAATAATAATAATAATAATAAAAATAGTTATCTTTCACTACCCTGAACTCGGGGTAAAACACTCATAATTAGCTATTATTTTGAGGACTTGATGGATGGTTGCTTATGTCAAAGGTCCCAGGTTTAATTGCTTTGTCCAGACGTCATCAGTTTATATTATACTAGCTAAAGTGCCCGGTTGTATAAGAAGAATGGGTAATTGAATTATTTGGAGATTAATAAATTTATTCATCTTTCATTAAAATGCTTAGTTAAAACATCACAGAAAAATTAAATCATGGGACTAAAATATATAATTTTATATTCCCCTATTTGAAATTATAATTACAATATAAATTAATAGATACCTTGTGACTAATAAATTAATGAAAACAGTGAAATAAAGGCATTAAAATAACAAGAGTCAATAGGAATTAGAATGTATTTTTAAACCTCCATCTTTTTTAGAGAAAGAAGAAAAGATTTCTAAAATTATCCAGCCTGGAACAGTGGCAGCGGAACCTTATTTTTGTAAGGGGTGGGGGTTAACCAGAAATATGTGTTTTTGAGGGACTTGAGCTCCCGACCCTCGAAGCTTAAAGAGGTGGGGGGTTTTCCCTACAAATGTTTGACACTTGAATCTATTTGGGGTAGTCCTCCTCCATAATTATACTTTTATTTGGTATTTAGAACGATCTTCAACTGGTTTTTATTTTCGAAATAGATGCCACCAGAAGGTATTTGTATTTTGTTTTTAACTGTATATTATTAAATAATATAAGAGGAGAGGAAAATTAAATCTAAAGGGGGGGGGGGATTATTTTCAAGGGGAGATGGGATTACATCCTTATTTAAGTAGTTGCTAAATGTAAATTTTTATACTTCAAAGTAACTAATCCCTGCCTAAAATTACCATAAAAAATACTCCAGATAGCTTCTAGAGGTATTTAATGTGTGTAGGTTTTCTTTGCCTACAGCATTTGAGGGACTGTAAGCCTCATCTCTCCACCCCAACACTCTCACACACTCCTCCACCCCTTAGAAATATTAAACTTGATACAGCCTTGTTTGTGCTTCGGCATTTTTTGTGTCATCAAGTGTGTAGTCTTATCACCGTATGAAGGACCTTACTTGAAAGTTCTAAAGGCTACTAAATATACTGTTATGTATTTGTACACCATACCTTGCATTCTACAACTGCCCCATAGTGGCAACACTGGCTAATCAACATTTTTATTGTATATCTTCTGTGATACCTATGTTTAGGTTTTTAAGGTCACCTATTATATTATAAGGTACAGGAAATCAAGTTGTTTGTTGGTATCGTCATTATCGTATATAGTTTACTGCTACTGGCAGGGTCTCTATAAACCTCCCACCACCTTTCTTCCTCTTGGCCTCCTGTCCGCCACCGCCATTTCAAGCATCCTTCTTGAAATCCTCCCCTCTTCCATCCTCTTTACATGTTCATACAACCTCAATCTCACCTTTTACATCCTGATTTATTATCAAATAAATTCCTCCACCTGCATCGGTGGTCATATAGTCCAAGGTCTCAAACCACAATATAATGGATTGTCGATCGATAACGAGGGAGGTCGAGGTCTGAAATTTGAGTCAAGTTCACTACTTGGGAAGGGGGGGTAGAATATTTTCCCCATATGGTTTTCCTAACCTGTCGCCAAACTAATGTCGGCTCGTTTCACCTTAAGAAACCCTCCTTAAGCTCTTCCCATCTAGAATAGTTTGTTAATATTTATTTTTCATTGTAGCTTAGTACCTGTTTGGGTTACACACAGCTTGATAATCAGCTTAGGGTTGAACGTATTAATAAATTATACAACAGAGTCTACCGCTGACAAGAGCTCCAAGTTGTTAGTCTTAAGCCACGCTAATTAGTCACACACAGACAATTTATAAGGATACCCAATATTATTTGTATCACGCAATAACTTCTAACTAACAAAAGCAGGGCTCTTAGCTGCTGGTCTTGCTGCTTCCGAGCGGTTGAGGAAGATACAAGCTTGAATCTTTAGTAGAGATTTAAAACTTAGATCTTAGCATGTTGAGTGTCGGTGATGCTTGGATTCTAAGGGATGTACAAGTTTCTGTGCTGGGTCTATTATTTCTGTTACTGGTTCTAATTCACAACTGAATACAAGAAATATTCTAATGCCATTTGATAAATGGGACATAATTAACTTCGGGCTAGTCATGTAAATGTGATATCATTAACTACTAGCTAGTCATTTAAATATATCATTAACTTACTAACCAGTCATGTCAATATATCATTAACCACCAGCTAGTTGTTTAAATATATCATTAACCACCAGATAGTTGTGTAAATATATCATTAACTACTTGCTAGTCATAAATATATATATATTAACTAATAGCTAGTCATATAAATATATCATTAACTGCTAGCTAGTTATATGCATATATCATTAACTACTAGCTAGTCATGTAATATTAAAGTCCTATTTTAAGCTATCTAAAATATGTATTAACCTAACACTTGATGAACACATTCATAGGACTTTAAACCTGCCACACCTATTTGGGTGGGGAGTGGGACTATCTTAAGCCCTCCAATATTTCCCGTATATATTCAAAATATATCATAGCACTCAATTCAAATATTGAACTTACTTTTCATTTCCAAGAAAGAAATTGAATTTTCATGTTTTTACTAATTTATCTATATTAATTTACCAATATTGTCACAACACCGAACAAGATAAATTTTGCTTTAAGTCAAATATATATTAGAAATATTGCTTTTTAACAGTGCAGTTATTCTCTTTGGTGGTCGTGTAGTCTTAGGCGTCACACTTGCAGCAGATTAGACTGCCGATGATGAGATGGGGAAGGGGGGGGGATTGAGGTTTGAATCCCAGAGCTGTACTGAGGCTGGTTTTTCCTAAATAATAATAATAATACTTAGCACTGCGTCTTACTACCTGTTCGGGTTATATGCTTAAACACTAGTTTTCCACTCTTTCTCCATATATATATATATATATAATATAGGCACACTTACTCTAAATTGAACATACCCCCTCCCTCCCTTCCTAACACATCAGTGTAATTGGTAGTCTACATAAAAATATAATCCGAACAGGTAGTAACACTTGTGTTAAAAATAAAAAATGTTCTATCTAGGACATGGTAAAAGTTACTAAAACTACCACTTTCATATATTCATACATATACAAGTCATATGGCCTGGTAGTGTCCATTTCGACAGATAGAATCAATACCGATAAAATAAAATTACAATGCAGACTGCCCAAATATAAGTTTGTAATTTTTAAGTCACCCTTCCTTCCGTGTTCTTACCATACATTTTAACTGACCCCGTGGTGTAGTGTTCACAGTGTACCTGGCTACGAGCCTAGGAGCCCCGGGATAGATTTCTGGCTAGTACCTTGGGTATTTTATTCGAAAGACAGATTACCCCAACGGTTACTATGGTTTGGTTAATCTTAAGTTAGGTTTAAGTGTTTCCACACCCTCAAACTTACTACCACCCCCATCTCATCTCATCTCATCGGGACATGGAAAGGTCTCATGGAAAGGATGTACGGTTAGTACATTAGGACGTCCCCTGGGCAATAGTACATCAGTAGGCCTACTGGCTAATCTTCTCAGTGCACAATATTATTATTATTACTACCATACAGTATATTATGATAAATGATGGAATCACAAAGTGATACAAAGGATAACCCCTCTCAAATAGTTTCTAGGGTTATCCAAGGCTCAAAATTGTCTTGGAGGAGCCGCCTCCCCCACCCCCCCCCACCATTCCGAACTACACTTTAAGTTGAGCCCAACCCTTATTTCCGAAGAGCTTCCAGAGCCCCTGTATTCATAGTAAAATATAAGACTTCTTTCATTTAATTGTGTATGGAAAAAATAGATTCAGGTTAACGTACAAAAATATGGACTGAGGTATAACTTTTCTAGGAACCAAAACCAGTTTTCTTAAGTGAATAACCAGTGAAACCAAAGTGACCTACCGGTATCACTTATGCGTGCATATACAAGCACTTATACATGTACTGGGTCAATTTCTAAAGCAAAAGATACTGTTACATTAAATTAAAACATTGAAAATACTTGAATGCGGGATTTTCTGTTCAGAGCTGCCAAAAGCAGCGAATTACAGAGAGTGTTTGACCCCCCCCCCCCCCCTCCTATCATTCAGCAAGCACACAAGAAATTCTGTAAGACGATGTGTGAATGTGGGGAATGCCAGGTCTCCACCGTGGTTCGGATTCCACGTTAAACTGTAGGTCCTTCGTTTCATCTCACAATCACCCTACCATTACACATTAGCGTAAGTGCGTACAACCTGAATGGGTAGTAAGACGCGGTGCTAATAATAATAATAGACGATGTGTGTTTTTGTAGCAGACGTGTGTGGTGGAGAAGAGTGAGGCAAATTGGGTTAACCAACCCAAGAGGCATACAACCTCAATATACCTCTTCTTGCATTGAGGTAGTTTGGATCGGAGCTGTGAAGTCAATAAGGTAAATAAAATTAAACTAACACTGGCCCTAAAAAATAAAAAGTATAAAGTTAAAATTATATATTTACCATATAATGTTATAATATTAGAAGTTTTTATTTTGAAGTCGGAGTCAAAGTCGGTAAATTTAGGCTATACCAAATTCAACTTCACCCAAAATTGCTTACGACTTAGACTTCACAGCCCTGATTTGTTTAGGTATGGGAGGTACAGTAGCTCCATGACTTCTTTAGTGCTGACTGACAGCTCACAGCTGAATGCGATGGCTTTGAAAAGTTACCAAACCAAATTATGTATCCCTACGCTGAACCATATGATCTGCAAAAACATGTGTTTAGCAGCTGTCACTTCTGACGGTCAAAACTTAGGTATATACCTAAATGTTGACTGTCAGAAGTCAGCTGTGAGCTGTCAGTCAGCACCAAAGAAGCCATAGAGCTACTGTACATATAATAGTAAAACAATGGTTAATAAATAAAATAAACTTTATAAATATATACAATAAGTTACTTAAATCTATACAATAAATAAATGCAAGGTTTAGGGAATTTGGATAGGTATGAGATATAATAATCATAAAGCAACTGCTAATAAATAATATAAACTTTATAAATAGTATATGTACAATAAATAACTTAAATCTATTCAGTTAGACATTGAAAGGAAGATATGTGGGAAAGGCCTACACAATTAATAGAAATTTGCCAGTTTTCTGGTAAGTGTGTAGGCCTTGCCTGTCTATCCTCCTTTTAATATCTAATTTAATACAGCTGTTTGGCGCCATTTTACCTTTGTTTGGATTCATAAAATAAATAAATGATAAAACACCCCCATTGAAAAAAACAACACTTTTTATCTATGTCCTTTAAAGTAAGTACCTATATAAAATAATAATTTCAGATGGAAACTTTTAAATAGAGTATAAAATTATTTTCTTTGTTTTATTATAATATGTATATTTTCTTAGTATTACTACACACGTAAAACTACAAATAATCGAGTAATACTTGGGTTAGTTACGAAAAAGTGATAAATGGGGTTGTGGATGTTTTGAGGTATTATAAAAACGCTAAATTTAGTTTGGAAGATTGTTTTAACAATATGTTTTACGACATCCTCTTTAATAAGCAATTTTTTTTAACTGTTTACAAATAAATCAATTCTCCATATTAATTTGTTCAAAATTTTCATAATAAAATGTTGATATTTTGGTTAAAAAAATATTAGCCTATATGCCTGCCGCATATCATAGGTACTAACCCCATATTATTTGAATTTTAAATATAACTTTATTTTAACAAGTCAGATAATCTATTGATTGTTAAAAGGAATAAGGGTTTACCAACCCTCCAATTCCTTCTCCTACAGGTATTGTCGCACAGAATAATTTGAAGCGTTAAAAATATCTGAACAGTAAATAAGAAGCAGTTCAATAATTTTACCTGGCTGGAATAATAACTAAATGCATTAGAGCGATTTTAAATTGTTGTGTTATCTTAGGATCTGTTAAAACTAAACACATAAATACAATGTAAGTACTTTCATTCCAGTAACTCAGATGCATCTGCTACACCACACCAATGATTCAAGTGTTTTTGTCACATTTATTAATAATATCGCAGTGGTGTGTCGTGGAGTGTCGCAAGGGAAGCAGACCTTGTTAAAACTGAACCTGTGATATTTTCTCACCTACTTGGGCCATGTTTGACCAATAATACATATTATGCTCTGCTTTGCATGCCTCGCACGGAAATGTGTTCCCCTCTGATACCGGACCAATGAGTGTTCTACTGAAAGGTGTGACCAATTCACAGGTACAGTTTAAACTAACGCTGGCAACACTTCACAACACACCACTGATGTATCATCTTATTTGAGACTCAAAGTAATCAATCAATATACCTCCTCAATCAAGAACTGTCAAATCAACCTTTCTTCAACAGTACTATGTTTCTTAAAGCATATATCTCTCATTTGGACTGGTCATTTATTCAATTTTTTTTTTTCAATATATTTGAGTTGAAGGAGTGTCCAACACAGTTGCAATAGTAACAACTTTTCACATACAATTGGAACGCGAAGTTTAAAATTACCAAAACAGTTGGTTAGCACTCCTCAAACCAAAGAAGGAAAATATAATATATTAGAAGTTGGAATTGAAAATAACCAGCAGCTCTGAAAGTCAAGGAATTCCATTAACTTGAATGCATCACTTTCTCTCATTACAGAGAAGTTTCAATTATTTTCATATTAAATATTCATAATGTATCAAAGTATATAACAAATCAAATCAAACTATGTTTATATATTTCTGTACACGTATTCAAATTAAGGTGGGGTTGCACAGAATGCAAGAAAATGCTACTGTTTTGTAGTTTTTACAGCCAAACTTATTTTGGACAAAATCAATAAAATATTACTCCAGTAGAAACATAAAAGTTTAATTTTTTTTCACATTGTAACCTCAACAAGAGCTGTTGTTGAATATTAAGATTTTAAATGAAGAGAAAAAGTTGTCATTAAATTCTAGGACACTCTTCAAGAAATGTTTTTATCACCATGTGAAGATAATTAAACTTCATGTTCTTACTGGATAGACATTTTATCCATTTTGGCCCCCAAAAAAAAGTTTTTCTATAAAAGATGCAAAACACTGACCTTTTCTCATGACTCCCATATCCCCACCTTATTAACACAATCCGAAGAGACATTTTAATCTAAACATCAACCATGTGAGGCTGGTGTATAAGTCGCAAGAACTTTCCCCTAAGCAACTCTCTTTATTTGTTTGCTTTGAGTCTCAATTCTGGAGGGACACCAAATAAATAATATTGAACCATAGTGAACTGTTGGACAACTACAACAGGTTGTAGATGATGCTGCCTTTAGAGATGGAAAGATTTGGCTTGTCACACTGGTATTGCTGTTCGCACGTCCTGCCTTCCTTGCTGCCCAGTTGGTATGCCTGGGTGTACTGGGAGAGCCGCGACTGTATCCTTTGCGGAGCTACAAGACTCAGTTTGTTAAGCAACCTGCAAAATAAAAATAGCTTTCAGCTTTGTACCAAGAATATATGGCTGGTATCCATACAAAAACATACAACAACGTCTGTATAGTAACCTATAGTCTCCTCATAGTTAGTATCCATGAAAATGATATATAGTTATGAGACTAACAATTTAGTAAATTAAAGTTATATATTTGACAAAGCCTGTGAATTGTGATACAGTAAACGTAGGCCTCTTATATTGTCATGATAGACTACTATACAAATCCGTTTGTTAGTATCAAGTTCCCTAATACCTCATGTTACATTTTCACCATTGTTGAAATGTAAAAGTAAAAAAAGAACTGAAAGAGTAAGTCACTTCAGAAACAATGAACATTCAATTTGAAAGTGGTAATTTTATAATACCTTGTATATATTCTCTAGTCTCCTAATACTTCACAATATATTTATTTATAAGACACTGACAGCCATCTGTTAGAAATTGAATAAACTATTTGAAAGTACTGGTTTTTTTTTATCTCCTTTGAGATACTAAATATGATTGGTAGAGCCATCTATGATAAAATAATTGGATGTTATAATTTATTGAATAATACCTCTTGCTCTACTCTAGACTCCTAATACTTCACAATATATTTTTAAGACACTGACAGCCGTTGGAAAATGAATAAACTATTTGAAAGTACTGTTTTTTTAATCTACTCTGAGATACTAGATAGAATTGGTAGAGCCATCTATGATAAAATAATTGTACTAATCGGATGTTGTAATTTATTGAATAATACCTCTTGCTCTACTCTAGTCTCCTAATACTTCACAATATATTCTCACTATTTCTGAAACATAAAGAAACGCCTGATGATGGGTGACGGGTGATGATGAATGATCATTGAAGAATTTTGAGATATACATTCATACCCAATAGTTTAGTCAAAACATCTAGATAGTATTGAATTTATTTTAACTTTTAAATAGTAGGCATACTGAAAATTGATACGTCTTAGAAAATTAATATACATATTTTAAATTTTTATATGAGTATCTTCATTCAATTATTTATAGCACTGACCAGAGTACGACGCTGTTGTACGTGGAAGAGCCCTGGTTGGCCGCCAGCTTGCAGCCCAGCCTTTCGAAGCACTGGTGCGACTCCAGCACCCGCCTCGTCAGCGTCAAGAAGCTTTCGCCATCGTTCGCCTCCCTCCAGCTCTGCACGTCGCGACGCCTCCTCCTCCTCCCGCGGCTGGTGGGTTGGGCCCCAGCACTGGCACTGGCAACAGCAGTAGGAGTGGGAGCAGCAAGGGCAGCAGGAGGGGTATGAGCAGGAGTGGAGCGAGGGGTAGTAACAGCAGTGGTAGTAAAAGTAACAGCGGGAGAAGGATCAACGGGAGGAGGGAAGTGATCGTGAAGAACTTGAACAGTTTGATGGCCTTGAATATGAAGAAGAACTTGAGGGCGATCTTCAGGGCGATGAGTGGGATCTTGAAGGCCAGGACGAGAAGTAGTTTGAGAAGACCGAAGGCCTTGATCTTGGCGAGGACGATCTTGGCCACGGCGAGCAACCCCAGCTTGGACAGTTCGCTCTTGTGGTGGGAATGGTGATGATCGGGGTAGTAGACGATGGTGGGTGGGTGGTGATGCACGGGGGCGAAGTTCTCTGGGTAATGGTGCTTGTGTTCATGTTCGTGTTCGTGGTAAGGGTGCTCATAATGGCTACCGTGGTGGTAGTGAGGGTCGTCGTGTTCTTCAGAGACGACGCCGGGCTCGAAATCATCGTGGTCATACTCGTCGCCGTGCCCAAACCTAGAGCTCGCTGACGTGGGAGGACTCCCCTCGGACCCCGTGGTGAATAACTCCCTCAGGAGGGTGTCCTCCTCCTCGTCTCTCTTCCTCCCTAGATTCTACCTTGAGCTTGTTGACCTTGTACCCCACCCATGATGAGGGGGTGCCCCCCTTGTCAGGAGCCACCGACAGCCTAGTCTTACCGGGGTAGTCCTGATAAGAGTAGGCGTCGTAGTTGTGGTTGTAAGGGTTGTGGGTGCTGGCATCGTACTGATCCTGTCTCTTCTTCCCGGGGTCCTTGTAGGAGGAGGAGGGCGGTTGAGGGTTCGTTGCTATAGAGTTCGCGTAGTGCTCTACGGGTTTGCCATCATCCAGAGGATAGGTAAGGGGCTGGAAGTTCCGGGCGTTGTCGGTGTCAGGGTTGGATGATGACGTGGTGGGGGGTCTGAAGGTAACCGGAGGCGTTGACGAGTTGACGTGGAGCGTCGTGCTCACATTGGAGTCTCGAGAAGTCATCGTGGTTCGGTGGTTTGTGGTTAGTGATCCCGGTGGGGGGTGGGTAAGCTGGTAGAGCTTCTTACTGAAGTCTTGGGTAAAGGCCAAGGGTCTGAAGTCCCTCGCCATCTTGCCACCTCTCGCGGTGGTGTCGTCTGGGGGTGTGGAGGACGCTGTGAGGTTAAGAGGTTCCGCGAATCCGGAGACGATGACGAGGAACGTCGGGAAGAGAAATACGCTGATCCTCGACATTGTTTGATCCCGACGGATGACGTGGGGTTGATATCTGAAACAAGAAGGTGAACAAGTTGCAATCGGTATAAAGTTACACAATTCTTGTAGAATCGGCTTCGATCCCTATTACCCAGATATTACATCCCTTTGCTAGGATGTTCTTGGTTGAGTTGGTTTGTAAGTCGTGTATTGATATATAACGTCCATTCCCTACCCTATGGAATATTTTCTACAAGCGTCTGAAAATATAATTGTTCATGGAGTCATATGAGTTTCTAAAATAAGAAACAAGAAAGTGTGTTTTTAACATTATTATAAGTGCTGTACAGGAGGTACAGGGGGATGAGAGAGTAAGCGTTAGGTGTATGGATAAGTTGTAAAGGGTACATATCATGAGGTAAACAAACAGTCTAGCAGGGTGAACCATTCACAGTGGCGGCTCGTGTATAGGCACTGCGGAACTGCAGCACCCCCTATTTCCTCTTGATATTATCGATAACATTTAATATAACGAGTCATTTTTTTCTTTAATTCTTTTTTATTTTTGTAGTACAATATATATTCCTCAAGATTAATGTCAATACTTCAGTAGCCATCCCCCAGTTTATGAAAGAGATACAAAAATCTTTGTATGGAACTGTGCGCTTCACTGTGCCAGCGACGTGGTTTTGACTGTTGTGCGCATGCGCACATAGGACGGTGGTGGGGAGGAAGGCGGGACTGCCAGGTAGAAAGAGCGTGATGTTGGAAGGAGGTGTTGTGCTTAAAAACCGTGTACTATATTCTTGAATGTGATAAAGTGTAGAACAGTGTAGAATTAGATTATTATTCTGCTTCTAGCTATTCTATTTGATTCAATTTATTTTTCGGTTATTTTATTTAACAGAAAGATTAAATGCGCTTGTAAGACTTTCAATGGAGAAAAATTTCCTCAATTGTCATCCAAAGATCAAGGAGAAAATTATTGAACTTTTTGCGCAAATCAAAACAAGAAGAATGGTTTTAATTTTTAAATGAATAGATCAAGCTTGAACTGTAACAATTTAAGTTAAAGTAAGTAAGAAATGTTTGATTTTTTTTTTCTGTTAAGATTTTATCAAGTTCCTGAATAAATTTTATTTTTATACTTTTTTTTTTTTTTTTGCTCTTACACAATTTTAAAACAAAGGCTAAAAATGTTCTGGAGCAGCACCCCCAATAATTTTAGCTACGAGCCGCCACTGACCACATTACCAAGCTGTTATAGTGAGGGGGAGGGAGTGCTCATGTTACAAGAGTTGTAATAAACTATTTTAGAGAACCTTTAACTCGAAGAAGCATCCGATTAACACCCACTCTATATCATCCTGACATACTCCGGTGGCCGCATGGTATAAGGAGTCTATTTCGCAATAGACTGGACTACCAATGACAGGGAGACCGGGACTCACATACCGGTTCGGATCTACTAAAGTTTTTCATAAATGTTTTCCCACTCTCCCTCCCGGCAAATGTGTGTACACTTCCTCTAAAGTCAACCTTACTCCTCCCAAATTCATTAACGTGATTAGTACTTATGCGTATATTATTATTATTAGCACCGCGTTCTTACTACCCATTCGGGTTATACGCACTTAGCATAACTGATCAGTATGCGTGGTGTTTATAATAACTATCAGTTTCAATCCAACCACGATAGAGTACTTACTTTAAAATTATAATTAATATTAATAAAAGGATTAGTAATTCAATTATAATCTTGCGACGTGAATGAAAGCGCCAGATAGAATTCTGACATTACTTACTCAATACAACTTTGTTCAAAATAAATAGAAATGTTACATTATTTTTTATAAGAAATTAAATTGAAATCACATCAATAATGTCCCAATTGGGTTTCATAGATGAGGACGGAAAGAAGCGTGATGGAATGAGGGAAGCTGTGGTGATGAATCTCATGTGGGAAAACTATTTGCAAACTGCCGGGATTCAAATCTCCAACTTCCCGTCCCCTAGCAAGCCACTCTATCGTGAATCCAGTGCCTTATATCATGTGACCACAGGTGCGAGTGTAGGTTGAGCGTTGCCACGTGGATAAAGTCAAGGTCAGAGTTTGAGGACGAACATTTTGCTGAATATCTTCGATCGGAAAATGTCAGACGATGGAAATTGGAAAACCAGAGGAAGGGATGTTTTCTCTGAGGCTTGGATTATAATATTAAAGAATAGACTAGGGATGTCCAAATCGTTACCTCGATGCTTACTAATATGAAAGAATCGATCTTAATAATAGACTACGATTCTCGATAGTTCGATTCTTAGTTCTTAATGAAAGTACAACCAAGCAAAGCAGCCAAATTCAGAATAATTATTAATCGACTATCTGTCAAATTAGTTTATTTTCCGTTATTTATAATATAATTTGGTTCAATTAATGACCCTATTATTTGGTTAGTTTAAAAGATTTGTATTTCAACAATTGTTTATTATATATATATATATATATATATTATATATTATATATATAATATATATATATATATATATTTAAATTATGTAAAATATATTATATATATATATATATATATATTTTTAAATTATGTAAAAATGTTTGATTCAATGGACTTTATTATAGATCCAAAAAATTACATGCTCACTTTTATCATTCCAAATTATGTTATTAATTATGTATAGTATGCTTTGGTACTTGGTAAAACGGATCTTTTTCCTTATCAAAACTAAAAGTGAATGTTTTTTTAAATTACTACTTACATAAAATATTTATTATATATATATATAAAGGAAAAATATTGTATTTTTAAGTAAATATGATGCTTTTTTTAAAAAGTGTTAATGTATGCACTATATTACACACTATATATAACATTCCAAAACTAAGAATAAGAACTTTTAATTATGTTTAAAAAATTGTTTCTGAGTGGATAAAAAAAGAAATTACTAAACGTTAATAAAATAGTGTGAGAAAACTTAAGTTTACATTATTTTAAATGTAAAATATAGCACTTAACTAAAAAAAACTTATCACTTATAACAAAACAGTGATCTTTTATAAGTGTTGGCAACTTAAAACCTAAACATATGATTTTTCAATCGTCATTCAGGTAAAATGCTACGGTGAACAGACTCTATTTAATCTATCATTAAATAAATTGTTTTCATCTCGCATCTTTAACCAGGATGGTTTGTCCGGTCACGGACGAAAGAATCAAGCCCCAACCACTCTTACTCCCCCTCCGAAGACATTTAACAATCCATTGAATGATCAACAGAAAAGCGCTCATTCGTATTAAGGAACGTTTCTCGAAATAATTGGCCGACAAACGACTCGAGCTCTTAAACCACTCACCGAAATGGAGGACAATTTATTACTCATCCCTACTTTCTGTTTTGAATTGGTTCCAGTTGTTTGGTTTTTTGAGTGATAGGTGAAGGGGAAAGGTTGGAGATATATTAATCGAAAAAACCCCGTGACGCCGATTGGGCTGTTTAAAGGCTTCAATCTCGTCCAGTCGGGTTAGGTAGGCTACCTATTGTGGAGCAAGATAGTTTGCGGTGATTGGTTGGTAACTATTTTGAAACTTAATTCTTTCTTATTTGATAATACATATAAATAAATTTGATGATAAAATATATTTTAGTTTATTGTCCCGATGATTATTTTTTTTTATTTTTTTTTTTTTTGTTAATTTGTGTTATGTCGTGATATAATTCAACACATCGATACACCCATTTTCCATTTAAGGTGGGGCAAAAAGCGACGCAAGAAAATGTCAGTTTCTTTTCTTCAGTTTTTATAATAAAACATTTTTCAGCAAAATAAATCAAATATTGCTCCAGAAGAAACATATTGTTTAATTTTCTCCACATGGTGATATCAACAGTTTTTGAATATTTGTTGAGGATGTTCTAGAATTTGACAATAACTTTTTCTCTTAATTTAAAAAGTTTCTCATCTAATGCCACTATGTTCATAACAGATATTCAACAACTGTTAATGTCATCGTGTGAAGAAAATTAAACTCTTATGTTTCTACTTGATAAATATTTTATTAATTTTGCTGTAAAAATTGTTGCTATGAAAACTGCAAAAATACTTCCCTATTTTCAGGTCCTCTTCCATCCCACCTTAATAAGTCATCTCAAATATCCTCACAGTAGTCGACGAACCTGTCTGCTTGTCTTTAGCACTATAACGCATGCGCACTGATTCGACCTTGTTGGTTGCTCTACCAAGCAGACTCTGTCGCGCAGAGCCAGAAAGTTGAAGCCATTTCAAGTCTTGCGCTGAACGGACAAAAATCGCTCCGAGATCTAGTGATCGTCATGTGACTATGTTTCTGCCCTTCTCTTGTTTTTCACCGAAAGTGTAAATATACGAATAGTCTGGACGGGTAAAAAGATGATGTCTTAAAAAAATGAGTAGTAATAAACGAAATGGTAAATTAAATGGGGTGTCTACAATCTCCGAAATTATTTACAAGTTGGGTCTGTTCTCGCTTTTTTTTCACGAATATGAAGCCTAAGAAAACCAATCAAAGGTATATAAAAAAAAATTGAGCATTGACAGCTTCGTCTAACTAAAAAACAATACGTTCCATAAAAGCAGTGGTTTTCAACTTTTGGTTTGTGATGTATTTATTTATGAGGACGAGAAAATTAATTAACAATGGTGGCAATTTTTTTTGTTTTTGCTCCAAGATAAACTAATTAGAACTTAATGAAAATAAATATTTTTAAAAGGCCCTGAATTTTCATTAGCTATCGTTAGTAATAGGCTTATTATTATAATTATTATTTAAACCAGAGCTGCAAATAAATGTTATCTAAGTGATTTTTGAAGTCAGTAAAAAAAAGTTTTTACGAAGCTTAGACATGTGTATGGTTTTTTGTAGTTTGACATGTAAAATATATTACTAATTGTGCTTAAATAATATATTTAATGAAAACAACTAACTTTCTTCCTAAGTAATAAAATAAACACTATTTCTTCTATGGATAAAGTTTTAAATCAATTAATTTTGAAGAACTAAGCTGATGGATTACTTGAGATCAGTACTAAACGAGTGAAAGGATACGCTACCGTAAATAAAAAGACAGATGAAAACCACTCCATAAACGTGGTATTGGCCATTGAGCAATACCTGAAGTGGTGGTCAAGTGGTCTAAGACATTCTTTTAAGAAACGTGGTATTGACCATTGGGCAATACCTGAAGTGGTGGTCAAGTGGTCTAAGACATTCTTTTAAGAAACGTGTATTGACCATTGAGCAATACCTGAAGTGGTGGTCAAGTGGTCTAAGACATTCTTTTAAGAAACGTGGTATTGACCATTGAGCAATACCTGAAGTGGTGGTCAAGTGGTCTAAGACATTCTTTAAGAAACGTGGTATTGACCATTGAGCAATACCTGAAGTGGTGGTCAAGTGGTCTAAGACATTCTTTTAAGAAACGTGGTATTGACCATTGAGCAATACCTGAAGTGGTGGTCAAGTGGTCTAAGACATTCTTTTAAGAAACGTGGTATTGACCATTGGGCAATACCTGAAGTGGTGGTCAAGTGGTCTAAGACATTATTTTATTCCAAAATGTCATTAAGCTTAGGTGAAAACTTAACAGTCAATAGTTGATAGTTTCTTGATTGTGTAGGTTCTTTAACACCCAACGTGTTATTGAGGTTATTTTGAGAAGGATTTTGTTGGTAAGTTATTGGGCAAGGAGGCAATGGGGGAAAAGGAAGCTTCTGGAATTTTTAAGGGGGTTAGGAGTGCCACAAACTCTATTGAAAGTCACTTCCCCAAGAAAACTTCACCAACGATACATACAGATAATGTGTCCGCTAGTTTTGTACCGAGTCAACCACCGGGATTTACGAGCGTCGACGATCCAGCGAGGTCGGTAGCTCATTTGGGATTGGCTATCATCATAATCATCGCATCCTTCAATGTTTCTCCCCTTTCCACCAAAATAAAAAAGTTGAGAGAAAAAAAACACATTAATTCTGAGGGGCCACGATGAAATTGTTTCGTTTTGCCAATGCGTGCGCCTCTGAATTTTTCCCTCCCCCCTCCCCTCTGGATCCTCCAAATATATCCCCCTCAACAGAAAACCTCTCCCTTCCCCTACACTCCAGTTTTCCATCATAATCAAGTACCGTGACGGGGCAAACCCTTTTTTTAACAACTGTTCTTGTTTTTTTCTTTACGTACTCCTTCGAATCAAATGTCATTTACTCTACCTCCTGTCTCATCAATGAGGGCTTATTTGTATCTTGATTTAATAGCTGCCGTAGGCTAGGAGAGCGGTTACTACTCCTGACTCTGTACCCGCGAGCCCAGTACTCAAGCACAAATATGGGCACTAGAATATTTTTTATAAATAGAATTTGTTCATTCCCATTCTCTGTTCTGTTGAATGCTGGTGCAGTCTTTTACTATATTATGTAAAATTTAAAAAAAAATAGGGAGTTAAAATAATATGTATGGTTCTAGAAACGAGGAGATTTAAAGGCTGTGAACCCTTCAATTAGAGTTATGGTTAGAGTGCAGTCATTTACTTAATATACCGGTTAATAGTCGGTTAACCGAGCGTGAGATCGGCTCTTAAATGGGTGAAGGGGTGGAGAGGGGATCACGAGTTGAGGTAAATAAACTTGCAGTTTTATTTTAACAACAAAACTGGGTAGTAAGACGCGGTGCTAATAATAATAATAATAATAATAATAATAATAATAACAACAACAACAAAACTATTTTGACCAAAATAATTAGAATCTTAAAATTATTTTGATAAGAAATTAGATTTAAATTCAAGCTATGTTAACAATTATTAGTACATTTATGTGTAACAGATTTTGATAGCTATGAGATAACTTCCAAATTTGTGGACTAATTTTAACAAAATTAGTCGGAGATATTCTCGGAATCTACGCCCAACGATGAATGTATATATAGTTTAATTTTGAATCTATTTCAATATTGACGTCTTAAATCACGTGAAAAACAGTTCTTATATAAGAAAATATTCTTCTATTGAACACAGTATTCTTTTTTTTTTTTTTAAATATAACAAAGGAAAAACATGAAGGGAGCGAGTTTACTGTCCACATAACCTCTAGTTCATGAAGGGAGCGAGTTCTACTGTCCACATAACCTCTAGTTCATGAAGGGAGCGAGTTCTACTGTCCACAGAACCTCTAGTTCATGAAGGGAGCGAGTTCTACTGTCCACATAACCTCTAGTACATGAAGGGAGCGAGTTCTACTGTCCACATAACCTCTAGTTACATGAAGGGAGCGAGTTCTACTGTCCACAGAACCTCTAGTTCATGAAGGGAGCGAGTTCTACTGTCCACATAACCTCTAGTTCATGAAGGGAGCGAGTTCTATTGTCCACATAACCTCTAGTTCATGAAGGGAGCGAGTTCTACTGCCCACAGAACCTCTAGTTCATGAAGGGAGCGAGTTCTACTGTCCACATAACCTCTAGTTCATGAAGGGAGCGAGTTCTATTGTCCACATAACCTCTAGTTCATGAAGGGAGCGAGTTCTACTGCCCACAGAACCTCTAGTTCATGAAGGGAGCGAGTTCTACTGTCCACATAACCTCTAGTTCATGAAGGGAGCGAGTTCTATTGTCCACATAACCTCTAGTTCATGAAGGGAGCGAGTTCTACTGCCACAGAACCTCTAGTTCATGAAGGGAGCGAGTTCTACTGTCCACATAACCTCTAGTTCATGAAGGGAGCGAGTTCTACTGTCCACATAACCTCTAGTTCATGAAGGGAGCGAGTTCTACTGTCCACATAACCTCTAGTTCATGAAGGGAGCGAGTTCTACTGTCACATAACCTCTAGTTCATGAAGGGAGCGAGTTCTACTGTCCACATAACCTCTAGTACATGAAGGGAGCGAGTTATACTGTCCACATAACCTCTAGTTCATGAAGGAGCGAGTTCTACTGTTCACAGAACCTCTAGTTCATGAAGGGAGCGAGTTCTACTGTCCACATAACCTCTAGTACATGAAGGGAGCGAGTTCTACTGTCCACATAACCTCTAGTACATGAAGGGAGCGAGTTCTACTGTCCACAAACCTCTAGCTCATGAAGGGAGCGAGTTCTACTGTTCACAGAACCTCTAGTACATGAAGGGAGTGAGTTCTACTGTCCACATAACCTCTAGTTTCATGAAGGGAGCGAGTTCTACTGTCCACATAACCTCTAGTTCATGAAGGGAGTGAGTTCTACTGTCCACATAACCTCTAGTTCATGAAGGGAGCGAGTTCTACTGTCCACATAACCTCTAGTACATGAAGGGAGCGAGTTCTACTGTCCACATAACCTCTAGTACATGAAGGGAGCGAGTTCTACTGTCCACATAACCTCTAGTTCATGAAGGGAGCGAGTTCTACTGTCCACATAACCTCTAGTTCATGAAGGGAGCGAGTTCAACTGTCCACATAACCTCTAGTTCATGAAGGGAGCGAGTTCTACTGTTCACAGAACCTCTAGTACATGAAGGGAGCGAGTTCTACTGTCCACAGAACCTCTAGCTCATGAAGGGAGCGAGTTCTACTGTTCACAGAACCTCTAGTACAGAATCCGTAATCACGTGACCATGTCAACCAACGAGAAAGTTGGAAAAGACGTTCAATTAAACTCTTCGAAAGGAAATTTCCTTGAGCTAGTTGCAAGCAGACGATATCACAGGTCACAGCTGAAAAATTTATTAAAACAAGTAACTACACAACATATTTTTATAAAACGTCCAAAGGATGGACCGTATTTGAAAGGTAGTTTAAGTGCGGTCACAAATAATATATTTAAAACATGAGCTAATTAGAGTAATTGCTATTAAAATTACACTGATGCTTACATTTCGATGCGAGCGCGCAATTATCTCGCTATGATTGGTAGTCCTTAGCAGTCGGTATCACCTAATCCTTAAAAAGGGATCAACTTCTACGGAGCTATAAGGAATTAAGGAGACAGTAGTGTGGAATCGAACTCTGACGAAGTACTACGAAGTCTGTTGATGAGGCTCAAGACTTTAGAAACCCTCAGAACATGGAGGGAGAGAGAGGTCTACTCATAAAACTACTATCTATAAAGTAAAATAAATGCGCAGACATATTAAAACAAGTGCCCATGATTAATATCAAATATATATTAAGATCACTATGCGTAGAAAATTAAATTAAAACTATTTACTGAACAATAGCTGATGACCTGGTGGTCTAGGGGTAAGGTGTCGGACTTCTGTGCTGGGTTCGGGGGTTCAATCCTCGGTCCCGGCACATATTTATCTGATTACCAAACCCTTCCTTCACCTCTGACAAGACGTGTATTAATCACAACTCGTGAATGTGTGGAATGCTAGGCCTCCACCGTGGTTCGGATCCCACGTTAAACTTGTAGGTCCTCCATTTCATCTCACAATCACCCTACATTAAACATTAGCGTAAGTGTGTATAACCCGAACGGGTAGTAAGACGCGGTTATAATAATAATAATGATAATAATAATACTGAACAGTATTTTATTAATTTTGGTAAAAAAAAATGTGATTTGAAGTATAAAGAAAACCCGCGGTCCCTTCCATTTCATTAAAAACGTAACAAACACCTAAGTGACAAAGCCGAGGTTTATACAATCACTTGATTAGTAGTAGGATTCACTCTAAGTTTCAAGGTCACACGGTACACAATGCACTCTATTGAGATTTCCATAAGACACGGAGAGTGAAGGGTGGGGAGTGGGTGGATATGTCAAGAACTGACAACTTTAGTTTCAAGCTGGTTACACAAATAATAAATAGTAACGGTACATCCTTTCTTGTGTAGTCTATAAAAGTTTCAAACAAAATTTTTAGAAATGGGATTTTTATTGACTACATTTAGATATGTTTTTCTTTAGAAAAACAAACATTATTTCTAAAATCATATTAAATACTTCAAATATACATTTTAACAAATTATTAGAGTGGTTAAAAATAGTAACAACTACAGTTAAGGTTACCTGTTGGTCTAGGGGTAAGGTGTCAGACTTCTGTGCTGGGGGTCCGGGGTTCAATCCTTTGGGCCCGGCGCAGATTTATCTGATTCCCAAACCCTTCCTTCACCTCTGACAAGACGTGTATTAATCACAACTTGTGAATGTGTGGAATGCCAGGCCTCCACCGTGGTTCGGATTCCACGTTAAACTGTAGGTCCCTTCATTTCATCTCACAATCACCCTACCATTACACATTAGCGTAAGTGCGTATAACCCAAACGGGTAGTAAGACGCGGTACCAATAATAATATAATAATAATAATAATAATAGTAACAACTACAGTTAAAATAATTTTAGAAAAATAAACCTATGTTCTTATTTACTTGTATAAAACATTCACTAGTAATTATCTATTATCATCAAAATAGCAAAAAAAGGTAATCAATTTTTTTTGTCAATATTAAATTACCCTTATATGGATTTTTAACTGAAAATCAATTATATTTTTAGTTTGTTATGTCAAATCCTCTCCAGATATTTGAACAAAATCCCTATGGTCATTTTTGAAAAATTTCAAATTTTAATCAAGATATAGCATCAAGGGTTAACCATTTAAAGTTCTCTATCGCAGTATTGTAGAGACAAACTTAAAAATTTTCCAACTGTCGATTCTTATTATTTAAAAGTTCCTAACACGCAATGTTGGTGAATGTCAAAACAAATACCACTTGTAGCTTGAAATCTCCATCACTAACAAATAACTTTAAAAACACATTTTCCTAGAACTTCAATTCATACTCTGCATTCATCAAAAGACATTGTTAGGCTAATCAAATTTCACAGGTTAAGTTGTGAAGGAATGGAAGGATCTAGAACCTGTCCAGGATACCGACTGGCAAACCCAATGGGAAGAGACCATTGGGAAGACCTAGACAGAGATGAGGGATAACATAATAATAGACCTGAAACAGGTGAAATGGATACTAACCAGCTGAAGATCGGGAGAGGGTGTAGTGAGGTGGACTGGATAGAACTAGCTCAAGAAAGGGGAAGGTGGGGTACTTTTGTAAAAACAGCAATAAAATTTCGAGATACTAATGATATGTATTAAGTAATGAGATCTTAAACTCTACATGAAAGAACTTGATAATTCTCCAATTTGTGTCTTTTATTAAATTAAAACTGACAACATTTTTAAACATATTTACTCAAAATATTTAATTATCAGGCTAAATAAGAAGACTTATTTCCATCGTATTTTGATATCAGATTAGTAAGAGTTTTGCGGGAAAATAAATGTAAATGTTTGACATTTTTCTTTACACCAAAATTACTATTTTAGAACATATTATTTGTTTACATATATTTTACTCTTACAATCTAAACTACCCAGCCAAAATATTTAATATATATAATTTAGAAATATTTAGGCCGGGTAGTTTAGATGGTAATAATAAAATATGTGTATGTACACGTACACGCTATGAAAGGTGTGTAAAGGCTATGCAGTTAATTTGGAAAAATTCTATCTCAAATTATTTTAAATAACATTATTTTATTTACTTAAGTAACAAAGCCTGACCTAAACAAATAATGAAATTGTGCCGATAAATAACTTAGGACTACTGTAAAATATATATTAACAGTGATTTGCCAATACCATTTTTAATAAAGCAAGGGCCCATAATTCCGATCGAACCAAACTGATTTTTCATATATTAAATGATCGAATGCTTCGATACTTTTAATGAAAAACTATTTTTATGTATATTAAAATATTAGAGACACTACTTTATACTTTCTAAACACTATCCTATTTAGGCACACTGTACTGCCTGGAACATCGCACTAAAACTTATCAACCAACACTAGCACCAGGAGTTTTAATATTTAGAGGACGAATACATGAAGGATATAGACAAACTTAGCTAAGTACAACCAAACTAAATATACAACACACAATTAACATTTCTTTTGAGTTTAAAATACTCAAATATTAAATTTTTTTAATGTTATTTTATAAACGTTATACAATATGTCTAGTTGTATTTTCCTACCTCTTGACAAATACATATATTCACTTGTCATCATATAATTACTCTCTAAATAAATATTTATTTTATTAATATAATTGTAAATATAATTAATATTTGGTATGAAATATTCGACTGCTTGATGCGGAGTAACATTTTAAAAACAACAAGATAAACATCCATTAAACCCGCTCTTTATTATAATTATATTAATATCCACTCATTAAGATTAAAATTGATTTTTATAACTAATTTAGGACAGAAACACAACACAATACCAGTATATAAGGGCAAAACACATACACAAACAATTATTTTCTATCCAAGCATAATCACTCAAAAGAAAAAAAAAACAAGGTCTCTCAGATATTTATACAGCGGTCCTAACCACTAAATTACGATGAGGTGTCACGTAATATATCACAGAGTCCTTAAGAATGTGAAAAATTATGTTATTTGTTCAAGTAAGTTTTAAAAAATACAATGTTTACACCAAAGAAAGCCTTCTTCTACCTGAAAGGTGTCATTATGTTGTTTTTGTGTGTGTTTTTTTATGTACCATTCTTTGCACCAAACAAAATGTGCGTAATCTTCTTGAAGGAAAGAATAAAAGAAAGTTTAGACAACGTAATTGAGTAATATTATACCTTGACGCAGCTTATTTTAAAGGTAAATCATCACTAAATGGCCCTTTAAAAAAATACATACTTCTCAAAAATTATTAAAATTTACTCGGTTTTTTTTTGCTGTTGTTTTAAATATAGTGGAAAAATTAGGATTTTATCTCATATCAAATTGGGGCAATTTATTTTATTAATGATCCACGTAATTTATTCACTTTCATACTATTAAAATAAACCCTTTGATATAATAATTATTTTAGTTAAAATGTGGGCGTGATATGTAAAGTGTTCGATTCCCGGTATGTCAAGGTTTTTTTGTTTGTTTTTTAATTCGAGAATAATCTTTCAAAGTGAAGAATTGATACTTGGGGTGTTGTGTATGTTCTAAAATTGAGTTAGTTTGTAAGTATTGTGTTGATATAAATTCTAACTCAGAGAGTGCATATTAAATACTCCCGCTAGATACATAAATAAATAACCATTACAAAGGGGATTTAAACTTTGATTAAGTTTTAGATAAATTTATACTAGTCAGAAACTTGAACTCTTAGGAACATGGAAAAGAAATACTTGGAGATCTTTGAAATGTGAGTGGGGAAGACTTGAGAAGATCAGGTGGACAGACAGGGGGACAAATGAACAAGTCCTAAGAAGAGTTGGTGAGAAGAGAACCAACCATTTAGGATGTGATTCTCCGGTGAAAACAATGGATCGGACACATCCTTAGGAGGAACTGTCTTCTGCACGACGTCATAGAAGGAAAGGTTGAGGGAAAGAGGAGCTTAGAAGAAGAAGGATTCAAATACTAGATGACTTGAAGGAAAGAAGAAAATTCTGGGAACTGAAGGAGGAGGCAGAGGACAAGGTGCTTGGCGGTCAAAGTTCACTGACAAAAGGACTGGACCTGCTGCTCTACCATAAGACAAAAAAAAACCTAATAATAATGATAATAATATAATTTGTACTTTCAAATAATCTCTACAATAGTCTCCGTTTATTGTTCACCAAGCAGACAGAGTGTACGCCTGAAGAACAGTGAGTATGTGACCACGTAATACAAAAACTGCAGACAAATTGTATTTGAAGTTTCGTTTACAAATATATGTGTGTGTGTGTCCATGGTAATATTTTGAGGATAGAAAACGTTATTTTCTTATGGGTTGGTTTCTAAATTTTATATATACTAGAGTCACGGCTATCGGGTTGATGTAGCCCAGACGCGTAATATTATATTCGAGTAAATACAGTAATTGTAATGTGCTCTGTCGTTTATTTATTCAATCCAAGTAGCAGAAATGAATTCTGGAAATCAATGGAGGAGGCTGAAGTGGAAAGAGGAGTTGTAATGAGGATAACCGGATTTGTGTTGGGAGGACTGAATGGTTCCAAATAATAAAATTGAGAGAATCAGGGGAGTCTCCCCTCATTACCACTAGTTGTATTGGTAATTGAAATTGTCATGGACAAACTGGCAGGAAAACTCGTGGAGGAAAGAATGAAGGACATGATGTTTGCTGATAACTTGATGGTATGGAGGAAGGAGGAAGAGGAAGTACTGAAACAGCTCCAGGAATGGAATGAGGAAGTAAAAGAATGTGGAATGAACGAAGTTTAGTATGGTAAATTGTGAAATGATGGTAATGAAAAGGAAGAGGGTTAAGCCTAATAAAGCTGTAATGTCTGATGGAGTAGAACTGAGAAAGATACAGAACGTAAAATATCTTGGAGGCATGATTGAGAAGAAAGGTGGAAGTAGAGAGGATCTATTGAGAAGAGGACAGCAGGGAGAGTTGTTATATAGGTGTGTAATAGACCTGCTATGAAGAAGAGGACAGCAGGGAGAGTTGTTCTATAGGTGTGTAAGAGACCTGCTATTGAGAAGAGGACAGCAGGGAGAGTTGTTCTATAGGTGCGTAAGAGACCTATGGAGAAGAGGACAGCAGGGAGAGTTGTTCTATAGGTGTGTAAGAGACCTGCTATGAAGAAGAGGACAGCAGGGAAGTTGTTCTATAGGTGTGTAAGAGACCTGCTATTGAGAAGAGGACAGCAGGGAGAGTTGTTCTATAGGTGTGTAAGAGACCTGCTATGGAGAAGAGGACAGCAGGGAGAGTTGTTCTATAGGTGTGTAAGAGACCTGCTATGAAAGAGGACAGCAGGGAGAGTTGTTCTATAGGTGTGTAAGAGACCTGCTATTGAGAAGAGGACAGCAGGGAGAGTTGTTCTATAGGTGCGTAAGAGACCTATGGAGAAGAGGACAGCAGGGAGAGTGTTCTATAGTGTAAGACCTTCATGAGAAGAATGAAGGTTAGTGTGAAGAGACCTTCTATGGAGAAGAGAGTGTCCTTGAAGTGTAAGTAAGTGTCGTACAGGACATACTTTGTACCCATTGTCACACATGCAGCATAAACCTGGACATTGAATGTAAGACAAACTAGGAAGTGGAGGCCATGGAATAATTGTGAGGACATGTTAGCTTCAGAGAGAAACAAGATAGAATGAAGTTATTCGGAAGAGTGGATACAGTGAATGTATAGAAGCAAGATGAATGGATGGCATGTAATGAGATGTGGAGTAATGAGATAGTAGAGGAAGCAAGACTGAGATGGTATGGGCATGTAATGAGGATTTGGAGTACATGAGATAGTAAGAGGAAGCAAGACTGAGATGGTATAGATATGTAATGAGGATGTTGGAGTACATGAGATAGTAGAGGAAGCAAGACTGAGATGGTATGGCATGTAATGAGGATGTTGGAGTACATGAGATAGTAGAGGAAGCAAGACTGAGATGGTATGGGCATGTAATGAGGATGTTGGAGTACATGAGATAGTAGAGGAAGCAAGGGGAGATGGTATGGGCATGTAATGAGGATGGAAAAAGAGAGGATGCCAAAGAAAATGTTGGAAATGAAGTATATAGGAAAAATACCGCAAGGGAGGCCAAGAAAGAGATGGGAGGAGCAGATAACAAAAAGTGTGCAAGGGAGGATAAGATTGGAAGCAATTATAGGAGGAGGAATTGTGAAAAGATATAGGAAGATGAAGGTATTTTACTAAACAGACCCGGCAACAAGCTGGAAACAGTTGATGATGATGATGAGTATTTATATTTCAAATATTTTTCTTGTAGTTCAGTAATAGATTAAATATTTAGGTTCTATGATATTTATTTTCTAGGCTTGAATGATAAGTATGAACAATTATTACATTTTATTGTCCATAATATAGCTATAACATATTGTATATGATCAGATTAAAGTTAAATTCTTGGTTAGCGTAACTCACGTGTTAGGCTGGCCTGCTGAAGACGGGGAGATCGGGGATCGAGTCCCGATAGGGTCTAATGAGGTGTTTTTCTCTAAATGATTTCCCACACTACTTCCACGCAAATGCGGGTATATTACCTCTAAAATGATCCCTTTCTCATCCCCACTCCATTAGAGTAATTATCATATATGTGCCCAACCATAACAAGTAGTATAATGCGGTTGTGAAAAATAGATACATAATGTCAATTATGTATAAATTAAATTGCTATAATTTTCAAAAATATAAGAATTATTGTTATTGGAAGTTATTTATTTTATCGCGAATATTTACCTTCAAAATGTTATGAGCTTCTTTATTATTATTATTATTATTATTATTATTAGCACCGCGTCTTACTACCTGTTCGGGTTACACGCACTTACGCTAATGTGTAATGGTAGGATGATTGTGAAATGAAATGGAGGACCTACAGTTTAACGTGGGATCCGAACCACGGTGTAGGCCTGGCATTCCCCACATTCACAAGTTGTGATTAATACACGTCTTGTTAAAGTGAAGGAAGGATTTGGCAATCAGATAAATCTGTGCCAGGACCGATGATTGAGCCCGGACCTAGCACAGAAGTCCGACACCTTACCCCTATACAACCAGGTCACCCATGAGATTTAATAATAGTCTATATTTTTATTTCGAGTATTGTATTACTATTTTGAATACGACAGACAAAATTTAGCCAAAAGTTATTTTATTATTATTACTATCCTATTTAATTATCGATTAGGCGCGATATTAGATACAAGATTTTGATCGTATCAGAAAAGTATCGTGGCTTTCTAAATTCTTCATTCAACAACAATCAAAATTGGATAAGTTTGAAATAATTTTGAAATAATAGTTTTTTAGTTTTAATGTAATTAATAAAAACTATATTACTGTTTTCTGAAGTATAATACATAAAACCACACTACGATATGAAGTTTGGTTCGAGTTGTATTACTTACCTAAGTTAGGTGTTATCCGTAGGGGTGAGACGGACTCTTAAATAATCCCCAAAAATATATTCACAAACATAATAGACTGTGCATTACATTATCATATTAAATTAGATGGTTTTGTTCAAATAGTTTTATCACCCTTAATATATCTTTAATTAAAATTGGACCTTTAATTGGTTTTCAAACGGTGTGCCACGCAATTTTGGGAGAAATCAAAAATGAAATTAGAAAAAAATTAGAGTAATAAAATTAAGTCATTTAAAATCTATGATCCATTTTTTTAAATAAAATAATTATTATAATTTTAGCTAGTTATCTTTTAAATACAGTATTAATACTAGTTATTTTAATAAAAAAAATCTCCTTAAGGAACTGATGGTATGCTTTGAGAATTTTAAAACTTTTCTGATTGGGCCCGTAATCTGAAAATAAAATTGCAAGGGTCAAATGTTTCTAACTATGAGATTGGGGGCTGCACTAAAAGTAAGCTCAATATTTTACGTTATTTATTGGCGGTTTTAAGCCGTTTGACTTAATTTTATATAATCTACAATTTACTCAATACAAGTGATTAGATAGTAATTATTTGTTATCATAATCGAAGATGAATATTTTTAACGAAATTATAAAATTATGGAGAATATAAACATACATTGACTTAGATATTTTTTTTTACTAAAAAAATACCACAATCGCTACACACACAAATCCTGCCCACATTTAAAAAATTATTCGTATTGAGTGATGGCAATTTATGGATGTTTATAATCCACTCCATATTTTTCCACATTTTTACACGGACAATAAATTATTTCTAATATTTCTCATAAATACGTTTTTATAACACGATCACTTCATAAATATAGTACAGAAATAATTTAAAAAAAAGACATAATTTGATATCGTATGACTTACATAGATCTTAAAAACCTTAAGAACTTTTTTAATTATCACCCGTGGTTCGACAAAAAAAAAAACACTCGTTATCAAATTTGCACTCCCAAATAAACCGAGTTTCGCAAATCCTGAGATAGAACTAACATTTGAGCTGGTTCTTACCCTGCGTTAACTTTAAATAGCCGACGTGCAAATTGTCATAGACCTCACCATCAGTCAGTAGAGGGGTGGGGGGAGAGGGGAAGGATAAAAGCTGTACCGCACCAACCCTCCCCCCCTCCCTTGTCTTGGGTTCGCGGCCCGGCTACTAGGAGGGGGTCACCGGGATATATCTGCGCTGCGCCACACCTCACCACGCCACCACTGGTTGGGTGACGCGCAGGTTCGATTCTCCATCGAGATTGTTTTTATTTTGTCATTTGTTAGCAGCGCGTCTTATAGAACTTTCAGATTATAATTAAGATTTTGTACTGATTACGATAAGTTGTTAGGGATGAGTAAGGGTGAATTTAGAGGAAATGCACCCGCATTTGCGTGAAGGGAAATAAAGGTAAAGCCATCTAGAAAGAAAAAAAACACCCTCATTACACCTGAACCGACATTATTCTCGTCATCGGCAGTCCAGACTATTGTGAGAGTGACGCCTTAAATCATGCGGCCACCTAAGTGGGCCCCATCAAGATTGTTTTTTCTTGCGTTCTCTACGTCCTACCAACCGTCCGGATTGTCCGCGTATTTATACTAATGAGGTAGGGATAAGTAAGCTAAAATATAGAATAGTTGTACCTGCATTTACATGAAGGTAGGATAGGAAAGTGTGTTGGGGAATCCCCGTTCAGAATATTAATCCGCAGGTTATCGTGGGCTATAGTCACGTGGACTCAGTAATGGGCCTGATCGTTGTGTATCTGAGTTTTGTACGATGGCCCAACCATTTCTATGGGAATCAAGGTTTTAATACGGGAGGAAAGTAATATTTAATATCTATATGGTGTTAACAATAGGGGGGGGGGGGGGGGGGTAAAATGATTTTGAGCTCACCACATGGAGTTCATACAGCTAGCCATGCCAAATACCTAAGACAACAACAGGATATTATAGTTCCAATGCAAAATACGAGGGTAATAATAATAATAATAATAATAATAATGTTTTTATTTGGGCGAAGTTAAGGCCAGCGCCTTTTCTTACACCTAACCCACTTGGAAATAATCAATGAATAAGGAGTCGATATTCGTAAAGATCGATCCAGGATTAAGCCTCTCTACTTTCCACCAATCCCTTGATCAGGTCGATTAGGGCTGATCTCTAGGGGGGAGTGGGGGTAGAGCGTCCTTTTTTTGTTTTCACAATTACCTATTGCAGCTTTATGGTGAAAATTTCTCCTCTTATTTACTCAGTTTTTTTTTGCGCCACGTCTTACTAACCGTTTGTGTTATACACTTATGCACTAATTACGTTAATAATTTTAGGGAAGAAGAAAGTTATATTCATAGAAAGTGTACCCGTATTTGCGTGAAGGAAGAGTGTAAAACCATTTTGGAAAAAAACTAGCCTCATAACACCCGACTGAGAATCGAACCTCGATCTCCCTTGCTATAGAAGCATATACTAATGATGTTAGGTATCATATGAAAGCTTATAAATAAAATACTAAATCTTTTTATTACCCTTCTATCTTATTTAGCTTGAGTAATAATTTATTTTGTACAGTAGACCATCGCTAATTCGGACTAATTGAGGATCGATACTGTCTGAATTATCGATTTGTCCCGATTTTAGAAAATATAGTACCTATACCAAAAATAAAAAATAAGAATGGACGGGATACTAACAAAAACTTGATGCTAAGGTAGAAACATTCTCACTTTATTTAAACAACGAACTTAAATGTTGTTTTTTATTGTTAAATATCACACATTTTAAAGTAATATAATAAGTAAAAAATCTAGCAATTAAAAAAAAGTCTCCAATTTTTTTTAAACAAGGATTAAAGTGCGTGTTTTTGCGGCAACGTTTCTGATATTGATACCACTGTGACTATTTTCTTGTAAATAATAATATTTTTTCTTGGTGATCTGAATCATTGACATTCTGCTTTAATCGCGTTTTCAGAGGGAAATTTTGATTTTCTTTTTAGATTTCAGAAGGCCGTATCTTAAAAACTACTGCAGATAAGAATCTAAACATTAGGATATCTTACTATTTCTGGAGATAGTATATTAGATGAGATAAATTTGAAAAAAAAAACTTTAAGAGGGTAAGATTCAAAAATTGTTAAAATATTGGATCAGTTGTTATGGAATGAATTACCCACATATATGGAGAGAAGATTGGGTAGTCATTGGCGATAAAAACTATTCTTAGTACCCCCAGGTTGGTTTCGAACCCCAACCTCTCCACCACTGGCAAACTCAGAATAGATGGTCTTGACATTTAGTCCGTGTTCTCACCTTCGGGACTCCAAGGAGATAAGTTCAAGAGGGGACCCAATATTGTGTCTGTCTTTAGAGTTAGGTTAGTTTGAAAGTCGTGTGTTGATATAATCTGTAGGTTCATGTTCGTGTCATAACATATCTCAAATAAAAAAATATTTACATCCTTCCTTATAAGCTGTAGCAAATTGTTTTAGTAAATATATTTTAACTAGCAAATTTTAACAAACTGTTTGTCACGTTTAAAGAAAATGTATCCGCATTAGTACGCAGAGACTACGGGAAAAAATTAAGTTGAAATAACCACCCCTCTTGATCCGTTCTATATTATTATTATTATTATTATTATTATTATTATTATTATTATTATTATTATTATTATATTATTATTAGCACCACGTCTTACTACCCATTCGGGTTATACGCACTTACGCTAATGTGTAATGGTAGGGTGATTGTGAGATGAAATGGAGGACCTACAGTTTAACGTGGAATCCGAACCAAGGTGGAGGCCTGACATTCCACACATTCATAAGTTGTGATTAATACACGTCTTGTCAGAGGTGAAGGAAGAATTTGGTAATCAGATATAATCTGTGCCGGGACCGAGGATTGAACCCCGGACCCCCAGCACAGAGGTCTGACACCTTACTCCTAGACCACCAGGTCACCTTTAGATCCGGTCTATAATTCGAACCCCATTACCTTAAAATTAACGCAACCATGGTGCGACGTGAGTCCGGCACCTTGTACCGCATGACCACTGGTGCGGGTAGGGTCCGTGCCTTAGAATGTTGGGCCGAGTACGGCGAGTCCGTCATGGTCACGGGACAGGGGTCGCAAAACCGGTGGGTAGAGGCCGTGTTTGTTTGGCCCACGCGTTGTTTCTAAATAAATGGTAAGCCACAGTATTCAGTATTTTATTAAATAGCACGGTAAAGTTCGAACCCGGAGTCAATATTATCCAGATAATGTTGACGTTATAAACCCACACTTGGATAGCGGCAATTTTTATGGTTGAGGCTAGATTACTTATGTTAGGCTAGGTTAGGTTAGGTTAGTTGAAAATAAAGCATAAAATGAGGCATTTTGAATGTTAGTGCACTGCTACGAGCCAATTTATTGTCCAATTTCGAAATATTGTTTCAAAATAAAAAATTTATTGAAAATTACTTAATGCTACAAATATTATTCCCCATTATCCAAGTCTTTCTGGCTAATGTCGATATTATCCGGATAGTGCCGTAAATGAAATTAATTACTTTCTATTTCTGAGTGTATCCACTCCAATTTGATAATGCTGACATCTCTCGACTAATCTCGATATTATCTAGATTTCGCACATTACCCGCAACATATACATTAAAACCGGGTTAATCCGAACTAACCGGGATCGACGCTTGTTCGGATTAACGAAAATACTGGTTAACCGGGAGAATACAGGGACACAGTATTTTCGCGAATTTTAAATTACATTTGAATAAGTTAAATCAAATTTACATTTATTTAACTGATGATATATACCACGTGATATGTACTGTAATTATTTCTAGTTACAGGAAAACACATTGTGTTGACTACAACTTATAAATATTAAGCATTTATTTGAGATTATTATCCTATGAAATATATTTCATTCGACTTAATTTTTTTCCCTCCGTTTTTGAAAAAATGTGTTCGGATTATACGTAATTTTCAACTACCGGTGTTCAGTATAAAGGATTTTAATGTAGTTTATTTGGTGAAAAAGTTTTACAAAAATTGACTCTCGTTGAACTAGTTTTAAATGTAAATATAAAAAAATGAAGGCCGGACAATTTTTTTTTATTCGAGTTCATGTGAAGGAGAAGACGATCAGTTAAGCCGAACGGCCAGAGCTCGAAATCTTATCCGGATGTCATTTGTCTAGATTTACACAACTACTCCCTTAGAATGTCATTTGAAGGGAAGTCTTTGTTTAAATTTTCTTTAATGGTTTTCCCCCTCATTAAACAAGTATACATCGCTATTTATAATATTATTCATTTTAAACAAAATCATTAGAAACATTTTCATTAAAAAAATTCAAACTTTCTTAAATTACTCATTAGTAAACAACCGTTAATTGTAAGATATAAAATCAAAATTATTATTTCACACCTCGAGGCACAACCATATAGAATTTAAAAATCAGTTTCGAACTTAATTCATCAAACCCTTTATGCTAGCCCAAAGTATAAATGGACAGAATTGTTAAAACCAATTTTTGAGTTAGGCACAAGAGCCATAACGATTTAGATGTAGAAAGTTTAAACGAGTACAATAGGGCCTACTTTCTCTAGCTGAGAAAGTATTAATACGCCGTTATGTTTCTTAGTAGGCTTATGCATTATAATTTGGTTTTATACACAAACAAACCATTTTCTGAAAGGAATTTGGTTTTTGATGTCAAAATTAACTGAGAATGAACTAAAAAATAGTGTCATCGATTATTTTTTATGGTTTTGAAATATGATCTCTTATATTATATGATGATAAGAAATTTAGGGTGCTCGAAAAAAAAATGCTTAAGGTACTATCTGTTTCAAAAATAATTAAGATAGTAAATAATATTAGAGGAGGTTACGTAATGATGATTTACATACCCTGAACTCTAATTAAACATTGGAATTATCAAATTTTACAAATTACGGGGGGAAGGACACACAGCGCGAATGTAAGAATCTAGATCCAGATAGATAGATCAGGATACTGACTGGAGAAACCAATGGGAAGAGACCTTTGAGAAGACCTAGACATAGATGGGAGGATAACATGAGAATGGACCTGAAAGAGATAGGGTGTGTGATGACGTGGACTGGATAAGAAGTAGCTTCGGATATGGATATGGTGTGATGAGGTGGACTGGATAGTAATAACTCCGGATAGGGATAGAGTGTGATGAGAGGGACTGGATAGGAATAGCTCCTGATAGGGATAGGGTATGATAATTTTATGATTATTCGTGTGCTGATATAATCAGTCGTTTCAAAAGGTGCACATTAAATACCTCAAATAAATAACAAACAACTATAAATATCGCGGGATTTCTGAATGTCTGCAAAACATCTCAGAGCTCTGGTTCGAATTCCGGTTGGGCGTACTGAGGGTGTTTTTTCCCTAACTGGTTTCCAGCTCTTTTTCCATGCAAATTAAGGTACATTTCCTAGAAATTTCTACCTTCCTCATCCCTACTCTATTAACGTAACTAACGTATGTCTCTAAATCAAATTAATTCTAAAATACGGCGAAAAATAAATAAATAATATCAACTAACTTTAGTTTGCTTTTTTAAGAAAATATACACGTTAACATTTTTTTATAATCACATCTTACAACCCACCTGGGATATCTGGATTTAATTACTATGATTGGGGGAGGTATGACAAAGGCATAAAATATAAGATAGGTACCCGCATTCACATGGAGTGAGAGGGACAATCCCAGCTGGGTTTCGAACGCCAACTTTCTAGTTATTTACAATCCAGTATATTGAGAGAGTGACGGCTTGAATCATACGACCACCGGTGTAGTTTTTGTAAGAAAATCAAGGTATGCCTCACTGTTTATTTTGTTATATTGGCCATCATTGTTTCAATACACATTATAGTCTCGATTATGTGAGGTCAACGGAATAGGTGTGGACTCGGATGACTGAAAACACGGATAATGCAGAACCTCACTCAGTTGTGTCTCGGATAGTTGGGAATCTACTGTACAAGTTTATATAATGCATTAAGTATGAAAACACTACCCATGTGCGTGAGGCTTAAAACTAAAGAGAGTTTGATTATATTAATTGTGAATTGATTTTTCTTACAACTGGTCGAACCCCGTTTCAACCATTTAACCTCACGACCCTATATACATTTAGTTTTGTGACCCTGCTGTAAAGCAACCCGATGAACAGACATTAGGGTTTGCGACCACTGCGGCAAAGCAACCTGAAGGACGGATATTAGGGTTTGCGACCCCTGGTTCAGAGAAACCCGAAGGACGGACATTAGGGTTTGCGACCCCTGGTTCAAAGCAACTTGAAGGACGGACATTAGGGTTTGCGACCCTGATTCAGAGCGACCCGAAGGACGGACATTAGGGTTTGCGACCCCTGGTTCAAAGCAACCTGAAGGACGGATATTAGGGTTTGCGACCCCTGCTGCAAAGCAACCCGATGAACAGACATTAGGGTTTGCGACCACTGCGGCAAAGCAACCTGAAGGACGGATATTAGGGTTTGCGACCCCTGGTTCAAAGCAACTTGAAGGACGGACATTAGGGTTTGCGACCCCTGGTTCAGAGCAACCCGAAGGACGGACATTAGGGTTTGCGACCCCTGGTTCAGAGCAACTTGAAGGGCGGACATTAGGGTTTGCGACCCCTGGTTCAGAGCAACTTGAAGGGTGGACATTAGGGTTTGCGACCCCTGGTTCAGAGAAACCCGAAGGACGGACATTAGGGTTTGCGACCCCTGCTGCAAAGCAACCCGATGAACGGACATTAGGGTTTGCGACCACTGCGGCAAAGCAACCTGAAGGACGGACATTAGGGTTTGCGACCCCTGGTTCAGAGCAACTTGAAGGATGGACATTAGAGTTTGCGACCCCTGGTTCAAAGCAACCTGAATGACGGACATTAGGGTTTGCGACCCCTGGTTCAGAGAAACCCGAAGGACGGACATTAGGGTTTGCGACCCCTGGTTCAGAGCAACTTGAAGGACGGACATTAGGGTTTGCGACCCCTGGTTCAGAGCAACTTGAAAGACGGACATTAGGGTTTGCGACCCCTGGTTCAGAGAAACCCGAAGGATGGACATTAGGGTTTGCGACCCCTGGTTCAGAGCAACTTGAAGGACGGACATTAGGGTTTGCGACCCCTGGTTCAGAGCAACCTGAAGGACGGACATTAGGGTTTGCGACCCCTGGTTCAGAGCAACCCGAAGGACGGACATTAGGGTTTGCGACCCCTGGTTCAGAGCAACTTGAAGGACGGACATTAGGGTTTGCGACCCCTGGTTCAGAGCAACTTGAAGGACGGACATTAGGGTTTGCGACCCCTGGTTCAGAGCAACCTGAAGGACGGGAGAGATATTTAAAGCTCGCTCAAGAGTTGACTGAACATCGACAAAGAATGTAAGACTGAAGGGTAGGAAAGGGGAGGGGGAGATGTTTTATATTATAGAGGGTAGGAGTGGGGTATGGCTGTTAAATGGACATTGACTCTGGCTGGTTGCTGTCATTCAAGACGTACCCTGGTTGGTCTTCAAGACTACGCTTTCGATCAAATGGGGGCAGGGCACATTACTCTCTTTTTAAATGTTACCGCAGCTTACTACCTATTCGTGCTATACGCATATGAACTAGTGCTAGATATGAGGATGGTTGAATTAGGTGGAAATATACCTTCGTTTTCGTGGAGAAAGAGTCCAAGACCATCTAGTGGGAGAGAAAAAACTCCTCCAGTAGACGCGACAAGGATTCGAAACCCGATCTCATCGTCATCGGTGGTCCAGTATATTGCGAGAGTGACGCCTTTGGCCGTTTGTCCATCAATATGGGTAAGATCAGATTTTAACTTGGTGAGTTTGATAGTGTGTTACGTATTTATGTTATGGTAATATGGCTTGACAAGAAATAATTGGTCTAATATCAATTTAAATGCAGCACGAATCCTTTTAAAATTATTTATAGGACCTTCTTTTACCATTATAATGTGTTATTTCCCGTGGTCTGCGGCTTACCACCCGTCCGGTATGTACACATATCTACACTAGTAAAACCCACCTCGGTGGCCGCGTCGTCTAAGGCGCTACTATCGCAGTAGACTAGACTTCCAATGATGGCGAGATCGAGTTTCAAGTCTCAAGTTAGGTGTACTGAGGGTCGATTTTACTAAATGGTTTTCCACTCTTCATCTACGCAAATGTAGGTACACTTCCTCTAAATATAACCTTCCTAATCCATAAACCTCTAGCGTGATTAGCGTATAACAGGAACGGTTAGTAATACGAGGTGTTAGTGATGACGAAGATGCAACTATTTCACAACGGTAAAGGCCGATAATTCAATATCAAGTTAAATGTTATTTAACTAACTGGAGGTTTAATATAGCTTCGGGGAATGCCAGGCCGCCACCGTAGTTCGGATCCCACGTTAAACAGTAGGTCCTCCATTTCATCTCACAATCACCCTACTATTACACATTAGCGTAAGTGCGTATAACCCGAACGGGTAGTAAGACGCGGTGCTAATAATAATAATAATAATATAGCTTCGAGTTAAAGCTCTGGGTTAACGTAGTCTCTTGTTTGAATACCTTTTTGTGTGGATATTAGTTGGCCTGGAGCTAATTTGTTGAATGCAGAGGTTGGTAGCATATTTTTTTAAATCGAATTTCACGAGCAAAAACGTTTATTTTTATTTTAAAATATATTTGTGGATCTTATACCTATTTCAAACACATTTTATTAACATATACAAACTCTCTCAAATAAATTATGTTACTAATTAGAGTAAAACTAATGCAGAAATTAGGGAAATAGTCTGTCGCATAAGCATGAACATTAGTTGCATAAATTCACTAATTTACATAATTATAAAGGTTATTTTCAAATCTAATAGAACAAATAAGCCTAATCATTTGTTTTACCATGCTTGAGATTAAACTGAAGTGCTTGAACACTAATTATAGTCAAATTTCCCTAGGAAGAACATTTCAAAAATACAAACTTTTTAGAGTAAATATTGATTTGATAGCGTTTTATTATATTTTCAATGTTATTTTATAAGTATTGATAAATATCGATCATTAGTGATATCTGCAGATCAAATAACTTGACGTATAAATGCGTGAAAGTAGACCTAGTAACTTGTCTGTCTTCCTATGAGAATTGGACTATAGACTACTACAGCTGGCTCTGATAATTTTTTTCTCAATGACTGGGTTCAGGTTTAAAGAAAAACTTTAATTACCTTAGTAATTGGTTAAATGTGGCTTTACTCTTTCACAGTTACGAATTAACGGCAGGGGTGCTGGATGTTGTGTTTGTTCTAGATTTAGATTAGTTTATAAGTCGTGTTCTGATATAATCAGTTGGTTCAGAAAGTGGAGCATTGGCAGGAAAAAAACCCAATGGATCCCGGGTTTGTTTTTCAGTGTCCAGTTTTTCGGTCATCTTTCACTTAATTGAACAAAAGGTAGAATTGAGGGAATGTACCCGCATTTGCATGAAGATAAAGTGCTGGTGAGTGGGAGAAAATCACCCTACAAGGATTTCTATCCTAGATTTCGTTATCAAAATCAGTCCAGTCAATTGCGAGTACAACGCCTTGGTCCACGTGGCTATCGGTGTTAGTTATTATTGTATATAGTATAAATTTAAAATAAAATAATTACTGCTAAAATCGCTTGGAAACGCATTTATTATCTCTCGCTCTTATCTATCACTAAAATCTGTACCATCCGGGGCTCAAACAAGATACTTTCAAATGGGATATATAGCTAATACTACCTTAAGGCCAGTTGACATAGTCTTATGGGACTAAACGCAAGTTAACCAGTGTTATCTGAATAACATGAATATTCTTATTTTGTTATGAAAAACAGTAAATAGTAGTTATTAAAGTTACTAAAACTATTTTAATATATTCATACAACAAGTCACTAATGTGATCTGCAACTATGACTTTTGATAAATCTTACCGTCAACCTTAGTGGCCTTGGAGCAAAGTGCTCGTACTAAGACACGGTTTTAATTGGTTCAAAACCAGCCGGGGTCACTGGATTTTTCTTGAAAGATAAAAAGTCCGTAACACAATTTCCTTTGGAAGAAAAACTAAACCTTCGTTCGGTCCCATGTCGATTGCGGCATATAAAAACAACCATAGAAGGTATGTGGAAATACCTCTCTTGGCAAAATTGGTTGTTCCTTCCGTACTAATTACTCTAATGGTTTTAGAGATTAGCAAGGCAATATATTGATAAAGTGTACTCACATTTACGTGGAGGGAGAGTGGGAAACCAGTTTGGAAATACCCACATTCAGTAAATTCGGCCTAGATTCTAACCATTATCTCCCCTTCATCGGCAGTCTAGTCTACTGTGAGAGTAGCGCGTTAGACCATCGAAGCTGGTAGTTACAAGTTGCTTTTTGTCCTTAACAAAGTTATACTTCTTATATTCCTTAACTTAGAATTTACTTCGTTTATGCCATATTCCGGAATATAAAGACACTTTACGAATTACCCATTTCACTCTGTTTGAATTCTCACCTTTATAAAGTTTGTTTCCAAAATTCCAAAGGCATTCTTTTTTTCATGGCACTCATTTAATTTAAGCATGTCACTTTCACGCTGTTTCTTACTTTCCGCCATTTTGGGTTGTCTATTTGAATTAGTAAAACTGGAACGTGATCAAATTCTTCAAATTACGGTAGACTTGCTTATTAGTAGCTTACTTGGCTGTTTACAAGCTGAGAGCTGTGCGCGCGCAGCCATATTAGAGGACTTTTATTAGGAATCAAATAGCCAAAGCTATTGTATTTGTTTCAGTGAGGATTCACTCGCATCTAGTTATGATATTTTGAAAATATAAAAATTACACCTGGACACAGGAATCGAACCAGGGATTTCCACACGTCCATCATAGACTCTGCCTTAAAATATGAATGAAGAAATGACCCTGGGTACGGGACGATTCCTGTATAGCTCAGTGGCTAGAGAGTTTGTGTACTAAGCTAAAGGTTCCGGGTTCGATTCCCCGTGTCCAGGGGTCATTTTTCAATTTTGAGGACTTGTATTAGTTAACCAAGATCGTGTCAGCGGGCCTTTAACACTCTCAGCCAAGGACGAGGTTTTGTGAAAAACATACGACGAAAAAATGTGGTTTGAAACAAAGTGTAGGTAGTTAGCTCTCATTTGTTGGCCCAAATGGTGATACTCTTTCCCCAGTCATTCATGGTAATAAGTAGTCTATTGTCCAGGGGCAGCTTGCAGTCCAACAGAAAGTACCAGTCACGCCGATATCCGTTTCTCCGGCATCTGTTTGATGCAGAACAGTTCCACGCGTCTTGGTTCAGAGCAGGTATGTCAAACCTGTGGCCCGCAGGCCGTATGTGCCAGCGATGGGCCCCCCCAACCTATGATTTGATTTGGCCTACGCATTTACTGACAAGCCAACGTACAATGTAACCATTTTCTTATTTTTATATGGGTGACCTGGTGGTCTAGGGGGTAAGGTGTCTGACATCTGTGCTGGGGGTTCGGGGTTCAATCCTCGGTCCTGGCACAGATTTATCTGATTGCCAAACCCTTCCTTCACCTCCGACAAGACGTGTATTAATCACAATTGTGACTGTGTGGAATGCCAGGCCTTCACCGTGGTTCGGATTCCACCTTAAACTATAAGTACTCCATTTCATCTCACAATCACCCTACCATTACACTATAGCGTAAGGGCGTATAACCCGAACGGGTAGTAAGACGAGGTGCTAATAATAATAATAATCTTATTTTTATAAAATGTTATCGAAATTCCCCATTTGGGATTATAGCATTTAAAAACAGGGTATTATTTGGGTCCATTAGAAAGTAGGGTTGGTGTAACAAATGTTTACCCTTTATTCATTATAGATCGAATCCCAAAAATTATTTTATTTGCGCATAAAATACGTGCAACGTTTGACAGCAGTAAGCTTGTGAAAAGTTGTATCTTATATCATCTTCTTTAACAGACGCGTTTGTCATTGCTATTGAGAGTTACAATAACACAAGACTTAAAGCTTAGAGCACTCGCCGCGTTGCTGCAAATAAATGGTTTCATATCTTTAGTAAGAAAATAAATATGTGTTAAGTTCTAAGAGAAAATAAAACACTCCATTATGTAAGGTCGACCTCGATTATCTTGGGGTAAGGTCTTCACTTCAAGACCCGATGTCCGTGGGTTCAAATCCAGCCGAGGTTGACGGATTTTTCTTGGATGATGAAAATCCGTAGCACAAAAATTCCTTCAGAGGAGAATTAAAGATTTCGGTCTAATGTAGATTGTGGAATTTAAAAGACCACTTGAAGGTATGTGGAAATACCTTTCCTGGCAAAATCGGTAAGCCCGTTCTCTCTCGCTCATAGAAACTCACATGTGTTGATATTACCAGTCGGTTCAGAAATTGCACTTTAAATAAGTCAAATAATTTTTTTAAATCCATTGCGTAGGTCCACAGTCAAACTATACCGACCTAGTAGCTTACGCTGTTAGCAATGATAGTGCCGAGATTTACGAATACAGGGGGTCATGTGGTCAGCACAACAAATCCTTCAAACATTAATATCAGTTTTCTTGTCCGTAGCTGCTACTTATTTATTAAAGTCGATCCTCATTGTCCTAGCGAGAATTTTTAAATTTAGGCATTTTTTTTACTTCAGATGATGATTTTTTTAAATAAATACGTTCCCCTATATAAAATGTGTCCCATATGATCAAACGTCTCACATTGTCTATAGGGATATCTCTAACGACAAGGACCGTAACTCCAATAGTACATCACTCTTTATCTGACAGTTAGAAAGGCCTCAAGTCCTACACTTTATTTTAGCACCGTCTTACTACCTCTCCAGGCTACACTAATCACACTAATGGGTTAGGTATTAGTAAGGCTTAATCTAGAGGAAATGCACCCGCATTTGCATGGGAAAGGAATGGAAACCCATTTAAGAAAATCACCCTCAGTTCATCCGACCGGTATCGATCCCCGATCTCACCGTCTTCAGCAGTCTAGTCCAACACTAGAGTAACGCTTTGGATCATGCGGTCATCGAAGCGTATTTCCTACACCTTGGCTAGGGTCAGTAGTTCTTCGGAGTACTCACCTACAGTCGATTCGTGACTGGAGTGTAGGTTACTGGCAGTTGGCAAAAGTTACCAGATTTACTGTTATGTATCAATTCGCGAAACCATATGTTGTTTGGTGTCAGTGTTGTCAGTCGGAACTCTTGAGACAAACAGTTTGTTTTTAATTTTGTTTTTCTTTTAACCTTTTTTACGTTATTGAAGCACAAACTAAAGAAAATAACCGTTTGTAGTTGTTGTTTTTTGTGGAAGTGGCGTCTGCGAATCACTTAAAGATGCTTTATAAACAAGAGCGTCTAAAAAGGCTGCGTTCTCTTCACAAACTAATATGGTGGAACAGAGGAAACGAAGGCCGTTGATGACGTCATACCAATAGGGTTCTATTTTGTTTGTGCGCATGTGCTTACTAAATAAAAACGTTTAATTTTGAAACCAATATCTTTAATGGCTCTTTCTTCAAGCTATAAAAACATATTTATTTATTCTTATACAAGTGTAAATATAATATTTTTAATGTATTATTTCATGAAGTATAATATATCTTGTTGTCACAACCACGAAACAAAAAACATAATAGTTTTATTACTAAGTTATTCTTTGTTCTTCAATTAGTTAAGATAAAGCCAACTATACAGTAATCCTTAGGGAAGTATTATTATAATCGTTTGATCACACTTTTTTTATTGATAACATAATATTACAAAACAAATGATACTGTGGCGGCTCGTGTATAGGCACTGCGGAACTGCAGCACCCCCTATTTCCTCTTGATATTATCGATAACATTTAATATAATGAGTCCTTTTTTCTTTAATTCTTTTTTTATTTTTGTAGTACAGTATATATTCCTTCAGTAGCCATCCGCCAGTTTATGGAAAAGATATAAAAATCTGAACTGTGGGCTTCACAGCGACAGCGACATGGTGTTTGACTGTTGTGCGCATGCGCACATAGGAGGGGGTAGGGAAGGCGGGACTCCCAGGTATAGAGAGCACTGTTGCTCTCGCAGTGTCGGCTCTGGCGTGATGGTGGAAGAAAGGTTTTTATACTCAGCGTGTGTTGTGCTTAAAAACCAGGTACCATATTCTTGAATGTGATAAAGTGTAGAAGAGTGTAGAATTAGATTAGTATTCTGCTTCCAGCTATTCTATTTGGTTCACTTTTTTTTTCGGTTCTTTTATTTAACAGAAAGACTAAATGCGCTTGCAATACTTTCAATGGAAACAAATTTCCTCGATCCAGAGATCAAGGAGAAAATTATTGAACTTTTTGCGCAAATTAAAACAAGAAGAATGGATTTAATTTTTAAATTAATAGATCAAGCTTGAACTGTAACAATTTAAGTTAAGGTAAGTAAAAAAGTTTGGTATTTTTTGTTAAGATTTTATCAAGTTTTTGGTTAAATTTTCTTTTTATACATGATTTTTCCTTTTACACAATTTTAAAACCAAGATTAAAAAATTTCTGGAGCTGCACCCCAATTAATTTTAGCTACGAGCCACCACTGAAATTATAATTATTTCCCCATAGGTTAGCAATAGTGACCCGCTCTGGTGGCCACGTGATCTAACGCGCTATTCTTGCAGTGGGATAGTTTACCAATGACAGAGAGATCAAGGCTCGAACCTTTGTCGGTCTTATTGAGGGTGTTTTTTTACAGAATGGTTTTCAACTCTTCCTCCACGCAAATGTGGAGTACACTTCATATAAATATAATTTTTCTAATGCCTAAAATTCATTACTGTAATTAGTGCATATGCGTATAACTCGAACGGGTAGTAAGACGTGGTGCTAAGGAAAACAATAGTGTTCCAAACAAATTTTTGCAATAAAAACGTTCTGCCAGCTGACAGCTACCACCATTCCAGTGGCGAATAGACTGTAAGCGTTCCCAGGTTGTCAGCTGACAGCTACCACCATTTCAGCGGCGAATAGACTGTAAGCGTTCCCAGGTTCTGCCAGCTGACAGCTTACCACCATTCCAGTGGCGAATAGACTGTAAGCGTTCCCAGGTTGTCAGCTGACAGCTCCCACCATTCCAGTGGCGAATAGACTGTAAGCGTTCCCAGGTTGTCAGCTGACAGTTACTACCATTCCAGCGGCGAATAGACTGTAAGCGTTCCCAGGTTGTCAGCTGACAGCTACCACCATTCCAGCAGCGATTAGACTGTAAGCGTTCCCAGGTTGTCAGCTGACAGCTACCACCATTTCAGCGGCGAATAGACTGTAAGCGTTCCCAGGTTCTGCCAGCTGACAGCTACCACCATTCCAGCGGCGAATAGACTGTAAGCGTTCCCAGGTTCTATTTCCAGAGCAGTTGAATTGCGCATCTTTGGGATTTCCCCCTTTCACAGCTGTGAATTGACGATCAGAGAACTGGGTGTTGTGTTTGTTCAAGAGTTAAAATTATTATTATTATTATTATTATTATTATTATTAGCACCGCGTCTTACTACCCGTTCGGGTTATACGCACTTACGCTAATGTGTAATGGTAGGGTGATTGTGAGATGAAATGAAGGACCTACAGTTTAACGTGGAATCCGAACCACGGTGGAGGCCTGGTATTCCCCACATTCACAAGAAGTTAAAATTACTTTTTATTTTTGTCACTTTTTCTTACCACCCTTCCAGGTCATCCATGTATGCACTAATTATGCTAATGTGGGATGGACGAAGAATGTTGAATTTATGAGTAGTGTAGCCGCATTTGTATGAAGGGAGAGTGTAAAACTATTTATATAAACCACCCTCAGTACATCTGACTGAGATTATAACCTCAATCTCCTCATCATCTACTGTCTAGTCTATTGTGAAAGTGACACCTTAGACTGTTCAACCACTGAGACGGGTATTATTATTGGAGGTCAAATTTATTCTGGGGGGGAGAGTAAATTTAATCCATGGTGGAGAGTAAATTTATTCTGGAGGGAGAGTAAATTTATGCCAGTGGGAGTGCAAATGTATTCCAAGATGGAGAGCAAATTTATTCCGGGGGAGGAGGCGGAGGGTAAATTTATTCCAAGATGGAGAGTCAATTTATCTGGGGTTAGATCATATCTGGTTCCAAGAGAAAGCAATGTTCCCCTATCTACCCCTTGACCCCTCCTTCCTCCAATTTTCCAAACCCCACGCTTATAAATTGTAACCCAAATAATTCAGATAAAATAAGAATACGCCTCTATAAACCCAAATAAACTTTTAAAACCGTGACTAAATTGAAGTTAAGACCGTTTTGTGCGAAGCCGTGTAATTAATCGAATAGACAAGACTGAATAAAGGCCGTGAACACATCTGAATGCATCGCTAAAAAAACAAACCATTCCATGCAGTTTTTATTTTGTAATTCCCACGAGCTGAAGGATACCTTGTCATTGTGATGAACCATAGCCTACGTTACAATGCACCGTTCTGATTGGTTGCACTTCACACCTCTCGGAACACGTGACCCGGCGAGCCAGCTATTCCCAAGGGCCCGCCCAGGAAAACGAGGCAAAAATTGTACACACAAAAAGTTATATAGGAAGTGGTTAAAGGGCGCCTCCTACTTGATGAGAAACTTCACAGCCACTGAAGTATTTACCATGGGAAGTGGGAGCTCTGAAACTTCACAACCACTGAAGTATTTACCATGAGGAATGGGAGCTCTGAAACCTCACAACCACTGAAGTATTTACCATGGGAAGTGGGAGCTCTGAAACTTCACAACCATTGAAGTATTTACCATGGGAAGTGGGAGCTCTGAAACTTCACAACCACTGAAGTATTTACCATGGGAAGTGGGAGCTCTGAAACTTCACAACCACTGAAGTATTTACCATGGGGAATGGGAGCTCTGAAACCTCACAACCACTGAAGTATTTACCATGAGGAATGGGAGCTCTGAAACCTCACAACCACTTAAGTATTTACCATGAGAAGTGGGAGCTCTGAAACTTCACAACCACTGAAGTATTTACCATGGGAAGTGGGAGCTCTGAAACTTCACAACCACTGAAGTATTTACCATGGGAAGTGGGGGCTCTGAAACTTCACAACCACTGAAGTATTTACCATGGGAAGTGGGAGCTCTGAAACTTCACAACCACTGAAGTATTTACCATGGGAAGTGGGAGCTCTGAAACTTCACAACCACTGAAGTATTTACCATGAGGAATGGGAGCTCTGAAACTTCATAACCACTGAAGTATTTACAATGAGGAATGGGAGCTCTGAAACTTCACAACAACTGAAGTATTTACCATGGGAAGTGGGAGCTCTGAAACTTCACAACCACTGAAGTATTTATCATGGGGAATGGGAGCTCTGAAACTTCACAACCACTGAAGTATTTAACATGAGGAGTGGGAGCTCTGAAACTTCACAACCACTGAAGTATTTACCATGGGAAGTGGGAGCTCTGAAACTTCACAACCACTGAAGTATTTACCATGAGGAATGGGAGCTCTGAAACTTCATAACCACTGAAGTATTTACAATGAGAAATGGGAGCTCTGAAACTTCACAACAACTGAAGTATTTACCATGGGGAATGGGATCTCTGAAACTTCACAACAACTGAAGTATTTACAATGGGGAATGGGAGCTCTGAAACTTCACAACCACTGAAGTATTTACCATGGGGAATGGGAGCTCTGAAACTTCACAACCACTGAAGTATTTACCATGGGGAATGGGAGCTCTGAAACTTCACAATCACTAAACTAATTTTCAATTATCATAGAATGTTCTGTTTTGACTTCATTAAAGTCTGGCAGCTTGGTCAAAATTCCTGGATACTAATCTAAAGGTCCCAGGTTCGATTCCTGGTGGTACCGTTAATATTTTTTCTTGAAGGAGAATGGTTCCTATGATCCACTTCAGTGGTCGCGTGGTCTAAGGCATCACTCTCTTAATAGTCTATACAGCCGATGAAGGAGAGCTTGGGGCTATATTACGGTTGGGTCTAGCTAACAAACTCTGATGACAAACTTTAAAAAAAAAGTCATAAATTTTTGGGGAAACTAGATCTATATTTCTGAACATTTTATTAGATCTAAGAAATTCCATGTCATTGAAAATGAGCGAATTTAATTTTTTTAATCAATTTATTTTAATTAAACAAATCATACATTTAAAGTTTTTTTTAATTATACAGAGGTGTTTGATATCTTTCACCTATATGTCGGCGTGTATAAAGTTTTAAAATACGAAACAACTTGCCCAACCCTTTATCTCGATTAGTATTGTGTCTGCTTACTGAGATCCAGGGTTCTATTCCCAGAGTTACCGGAAAATTTATAATGGGTGTAATATAGGATTTCCCCTTTCAAAATGACGAATTAATCGATTATTGTGGTTATTGTGTCTGTTCTATATCTAAGTTAATTTACAATTCTTGAGCTGATACAATTATTTGCTTCAAAAAGTGCAAGCTAAACCCCTCAAATAAAGAAACTTAAATCAAATTTATAAATATCCCTAGAGATCTAATAGTCCACAACAAATCTCAGAGATCTGATATGCGGCCCAATTAAAACGATTAAATTTAATCAAAAATTTCATATACATAAAATTTAACACGGCATTCCGTTAAATATGAACCCTAGTCAATTTTAATTGCTTCTAAGCATCTTACCTTTAAATTTTTACTCTTTTTTTTTCTTTTATTTCTCAATATTTACTTTTGAACCATCAATTTTAAGTAGATTTTCCAATAAATCAGTTGAATTAAGTAACATGCATTGGTGTACACGGTCTAAAGCGTCAATTTAGTGTTAGACTGAATTGTTGGTGACGGTTATATCAGGGTTTGAATCCTGGTTGGGTGTAATAAAGATGTTTTTCCTAACAGGTTTCCAACTCACCTTTCGTGCAAATGGTGGTACATTTATTCTAAGCTTCCACCTTCCTTATTCCTACTCCTACTCCACTATCGTAATTAACTTATGGCTTAGCGAATGAGCTCTAAGATACGATGAAAAACAAGTAAATAACATTAATTAACCTTGATTGGATTATTTTTTAAATATAAAAAGTTAATGTTTTCTGTACCCAGTCTTACAACCCATTCGGGCTGTATGGGTGTAACTACGATGATTGGGGTAGAGTTGAGTAAGGCCTAATCTAGAAGAAAGTTACCCGCATTTGTGTGGGTGGAGGAAGAGGGGCAAACCCAGATGGGACTCAGACTCCAACTTTCTAGTCATTGATGAACCAGTAAGTTTAGAGATGTAGAGGACGCTAGGAAAAGCGTGTTTAATCAGTTTCAATATTATTAAAACTTTTTTGGCCAAAATAAATCAAATTTTGCATCAATACAAATATAGAGTTGAATTTTCTTCACATTGTAATATCAACAGTTGTTGATAATCTGTCAAGGGTGTTCTGGAATTTAATGACCACCTTTTTCTCTTAGCTTAAAAAAATTATCATCTATTACCACTATGCTCATGACAGATGTTCAACAACTGTTGATATCACCAGGGGAATAAAATTATACTTTATGTCTCTACTGGAGCAATATTTTATTTATTTTGCCAAAAAAAGTTTGCTATAAGAACTGTAAATACACTGCCCTTTTCTCACGCCCCCATACATCCTCACCTTAAACCATGCGACCACTGGTGTAGTTATAACAAATAGTATATATGTTGATAAAATTTCCCAAGATATTTGAGTACATTTGAAAAACTGTTGATAAGCAATGCTTCCATTTGCAAGTGTATCCATTACAATTTATACATATGAGCACGTGGGTGAAGGTGTCAGTCTCATCTAGGTCTGATTTGTCGATGAAAGGGAGCTTAGTGGTTGAAACCCGATAGGTTATATCAAGGTTATTTCCCCCCCCCCCCCTAAACAATGCATCACTCTCCCCCATCACACATGTGAGTACATTCTTATTCTATATTCTTACTTAATCTCGGTCGGGTGAACTGGGGGTGGTTTTTCTTAAAATGGTTTTCCACTCTCCCTCCACGCAAATGTGGGTTCAGTTCCTCTAATTCAACCTTCCCAATTCCTAATCCATTAGCGTAATTAGTACTTAAAGCGTATAACCCGAACGGGTAGTAAGACGCGGTGCTAAATATTATTATATTCTATCTTATCCATCCCTAACCTAATAGGTATCAAGCCCTAAGACGATGTGCACAGATTATTTTACTACCGGCAAGACGCCTTCGAGTTATACATTCCAAACAGCAGTTGAGTACGCCCGGTAGTCTACTTTAGCGCGGCGCTATTTGAATCTACTAATATTATTTTCTCGATTGTTTTGATGTAGAGATGAATGTCTCTCAGTGACAATGGAGGCCGAAAACAAAGCGAGGAACCATGGTTCGGTTCCAGATGTTTCTTTGAAGAACCCATTGTAGTGCATGGTATTATTCAGACACTAGCATCTCCCACGTTATGGTTGGCTGATGAGCGTGGGCTATCTTTGGTTGGATTTGTTTCTAAATCGTGAGTAGAGACTTACATCAAATAGCTCGTTAATTTTCCAAAATAGTATAAACGAAATCAGATTGTGTAATCTTCTTGTACAGTCGAGGGCATATATATATATATATATATATATATATATATAATATATATAAACCACGTCTTATTAAGCGTTTGGGCTATGCACATATGTACTAATTACTCTAATGTGTTAGTGATCAGAAGAGTTGAATTTAGATTAAGTGTACTCGCATTTGCGTGTAAGTAGAGTGTAAAATACAACATCCTCTTGTCGTTGGCAATCCAGTCTATCGAATGGAAATTAATTTCCCATTTTTTTATTTTATGGCCAGTGTCTTAAAACTACCCAATTTGAGTGAACGCGATGTAAGAAAGGTGAGAAGGGAAGAAATTTGCCCACGTTTGTTCCAATATAAAGTGAAATTAAAGCTATCATGTGAAAACTAAACAGCTTCACTGGGAGTGAACTACACACGTTCTACTAAAAACCCTGTAATTTATTAAAGGTACGATCCTATTTTTTTTTTCTAAATAGAATTTATTTTTGTCAACACGTCTTACTATCCGTTCGGGTTGTGCGCATGTGTATAGCCTAATTTTAGTTCGAAGAACAATAGATAAAATTAAAACATGTTTCTTTGCGGCCAACATTGATAACATTTTAATATATTATTTGTGTTATTTTATAGGTATTGATAATATCTATCAAAAGTGACATCTGCATATAGCTTAACTTGATGTATGAATACATAAAAATTGTTTTAGTAACTTTAGTAACTAACTTCTACTGTTCTACCTACTAAAATCATATTATATCAGTCACGCTAATGTGTTAGGTATGAAGTTGGTTGAATTTATAGGACTCCACAAAAAGAAAATGGTAGGCTTCTATATAAAACAATAAAAACCATAGGTAATTTTTTATCAGAAATTAAAAATATCTTTCTTGCAGTAATGATGTGATTGTATATTTTTAAATCTTGTACCGAGGTCACTTTAGTAAATGTTGGCAAATTTGTCCTTAAGTTAAAACTATTCGGTTTTGGTTTTTTTTTTTTGTGCGCCTTTTAATGTGAGAAAACAAAACGTTAACTTACGTATGTGGTCCTAAACAAACATTGTACATATTTGGTTCTCAATTTGAATAATTTTTGGTAATTGATTCCTGTTGAAAAAAAAAATAGTACAAATTTGGTACATCAACCTTACATGGTCAATTTCCTAAATTGATGCCAAATTCCCAAATGTTTTGTTCCTACGACGTATCTAAAATTATAAATAGAGTTTCATTATATGTTGTTTTATCATAAGCTTTGAAATGTGGTACTGGAGAAGACTTTAGAAGATCAGGTGGACAGATGGGGTGACAAAAGTAGAGTGGGTGGGAAGAGAACCATTTTGGATGTGACTTTCCGGTACAAAGCAAATTGGATCTGACACATTCTTAGGAGGAACTGTCTTCTGCACGACGTCATAGGAGGAAAGGTTGTGGGAAAGAAGAGCTTAGGAAGAAGAAGGATTCAAATATTAGATGATTCGGAGGAAAGAAGAAAATTCTTTTAGATTAAAGAGAAGGCAGAGGACAGGGCGCATTGACGGTCTAAGTTCATTGACAACAGTAATGGACCTGTCGTAAGACAGAACACCTAATAATTTTATTATTAATAATATATATTATTAGCACCGCGTCTTACTACCCGTTCGGGTTATACGCACTTACGCTAATGTTAATGGTAGGGTGATTGTGAGATGAAATGAAGGACCTACAGTTTAACGTGGGATCCGAACCACGGTGGTGGCCTGGCATTCCCCACATTCACAAGTTGTGATTAATACACGTCTTGTCAGAGGTGAAGGAAGGGTTTGGTAATCAGATAAATCTGTGCCGGGACCGAGGATTGAACCCCGGACCCCCAGCATAGAAGTCTGACACCTTACCCTAGACCGCCAGGTCACCGACAATTATTATTAATAATAATAGTCATAGGTTCCACGGGCCACACAAAATCTGTGATAGGGCTGCAAGTTTGGCACACCTGATCTAAAGTGTCACTTTCGTAAAAAAAAAAAAATGGATTGTCGATAGTTCGAGATCGGGGTACGAATCCCGGCTGGGTGTACTAGAAGTGTTTTCCCCTTTAATGGCTATCCTAGTCGCTAAGACAGTTGCGTAACTGATACTCATACGTATAGCCCGAACGGGTAGTAAGACGTGGTGATAAAAAAAATATTAAATGGTTACTTTGTTTTTGAAGCTAAAATTTGTTTGGATAGTTCGTGGCCTGTGTTACCAACTCATATTATCTAAGTCCCGCCAGACGTGATCAATATGATATCATTTTCCTCTTAGACTTGAATGAAACAAAGTTAGATATTCTAATATCCTATATTGCTTATCTTAGTAAATAAAATATAATGTTAGCTTATTTATTTAGCTTAACTGTAGTCCACCCAATGTTAAATTCATTCCAAAATCCCTAAGGAAAGAAAATTATTACTGCAAATTGGTTTTTTAAAGAATTTATATCTATAAGCAGAAAGAAAACTTCAAATAATAGATAGATACCAGTAAACCCATGCGAAAGTTAAATTTAACCTTCCACTCCCCGCTCCCCACCCACTCAAAAATGATTTAGTATTGTGTTGGGTTGTTGAAATTAAACACTCAGTGAAGTATACACAATTGATACAAAAATAGTTTTAGATTTTTCTTTTATCCTAGATTCTAAATAAGCAATGTGTTTTAACTTGAAGTGAATATGCTATGTCGAAGTCGGTTAAAAAATCCTATCCACTGATACCTTATTAATCGCTGTAGTCTTTGTATTAGTTGAGAAATAAGGATGTTGACAACAGAAATAATATATAAGATTTTTTTTTTTTTTTTAGAACGTGCTTGATAAAAGCAGCAGTCGGTGACCTGGCGGTCTAGGGGTAAGGTGTCAGACTTCTATGATGGCGGCCGGGGTTCAATCCTCGGTCCCGGCACAGATTTATCTGATTGACAAACCCTTCCTTCACCTCTGACAAGACATCTTGTGAATGTGGGGAAAGCCAGGCCTCCACCGTGGTTCGGATTCCACGTTAAACTGTAGGTCCTTCATTTCATCTCACAATCACCCTACCATTACACATTAGCGTAAGTGCGTATAACCCGAATGGGTAGTAAGACGCGGTGCTAGTAATAAGATAAAAGCAGTAAAGGCACTGATGTAAAACTAAGTTGTTATTTAACTATCCCATTATATTTAGCGGGGAAAAAGTTAAGTTGGTAACATTGCCTATGGAATTGTTTCAAGGTATCTGCAATTTATTTTAGCACTACTTCTTATCTTACTACCTGTTCAGTTTGTACGCATAGGTAGGCCTACTAATTATCTTAATGAGCTAAGGTTGAATTTCAAGTAAGTGCACCCGCATTCTTTTTAGAAAGAGTGGGAAACCATCCTCAGTACACCCGACACGGATTCGAACCCCGATCTTCCTGTCATCGCCATTCTAGTCTAACACAAGAGTGACGTCTTAGACCGTGAGGCCACTAAAGTAGGTTATATGATATTAAAACTGTCATTCAAAATCTTTATAAATATTTATTGATATATAAATAACAACATTTGGTGATTAATATTAGCTTATTCATTGGTGTATAATATCAAACGTATTTATAAATAATAAAATGCACATAAAATATACTGAATTTTTTGTTTTGAAAATAACAGTTTTATTTACAAGTTTTTTTTACACAAAGCCAAGGTAAAATAACTGAGGGGAAATGACCAGTTAAATGAATACCATCTAAGCGTACAAGCAGATTTTTTTTTCTATTTCTAAGTTTTATTACTGAGTAGAAAGTAGCATTAGTGATCGACTGTTTTCATCGTTAGTTTCAGAGGGCCAATCCTTGAATTATTTCGTTTATAATGAACTAATGATAATAAATCTTTGTCACACTTGAAATAGGGTTACGTTAAGGAGAAAGTTTTCCAAAATCGGCAATACTCCTTACTAGGGATGGGTGGCAATTCTCCCTGATATATTGTTAGGTGTATACATAGAAAGCTAATATATTTCGATAAAACCGTTGTTTCCGATATATTGGATTACATTGGCCTAGGAAAGGTGGTATAAAATGGCTGCTGTTATTTATAATATTCTTCACTTCTTTTCACTTTTTAGTATTACTTAACGCCAGGCCTCCACCGTGGTTTGGATCCCACGTTAAACTGTAGGTCCTCCATTTCATCTCACAATCACCCTACCATTACACATTAGCATAAGTGCGTATAACCCGAATGGATAGTAAGACGTGGTACTAATAACAGTATTACTTAACGGTTGAAAATAACATTATTAAAAATGGTAAAATAATCGACTGTGTTAATAAAAATACATAAAAATTGTTCAGTTTATTTTGATTCGCGAGTTTTAAAGCATATATCGATAAATTGGTCGATATATAAGACACAAAAAAACCAATATAAATTAATCGATGTTTATGTAAGAAATTGATATGTTTTCTTTATCGATATATCTATGCCAGTCCCAAAGCTGACTACTAAGGTTCAGAAACGTTTCGCCTGTATGCCACACACGTAATGAGTTTGAGAATAGGGCCTCTGGTTGAACATTACCGTGCATTCCCCAGCTAACAAGGTCTCAGAACTTGTGACGTTCCCTTGGGGAATAAAAAAATATCCGACCTTATTTTGGTATTGATACGCACGTAAAATGTTTGCATATTTGACAGAAGAGAAAATCTAGTGTAACATTTTTTTTCAATTTTTTTGGGGTAATGGAGTAGGGGTAAGGATGTAATTATTTTCTTTCGCACGGGTCTTTTTTTCTTTTTTTTTTTTTCCGGAAACTTGGATTGACTCGAAACACGTGTTTAGTCTCTCCGACACGGTCTGACCAGGGTTCAATTGTTTGTCATCCCGTAGAGGACAACGACAGATAGCAGCACTGGTATTGGAGAACATTTTCTCATTCTCTATGCTCTCGAATATTGACGTCAAAAAAACACTTTCGTTTGGTCCGGTCTGGTGGGTACCGTGTCGGTTTGATGACATTGAACTTTTAGTGAAGATTCCTGGACCGTATGGTTAGGGGGGGTGTAATGGGGGTGGTCTATTTGAAAAAGACTCACCAGTGAGGGGCATGAATACACAGTTGTCCTTTTTTTTTTTGCTTTTTTAGCACCGCGTCTTACTACCCGTTCAGACTATACGCTTATGTAATAATTGTGCTAATGGCTTTAGAGATTAGTAAGGTTATATTTACATGAAGTGTACCCGCATTTGCGTGGAGAGAGTGGAATGCTATTTAGTAAAAACTACCCTTAGTACACCTGACTGAGATTCGAACCTTGATCAGAAGTCTAGCCTAACATTAAATTAGTGCATTATACCAGGAGGCCACCAAAGCGGATATAAGAAAGGGTGAATTTAGGTTTTAAATCCCTGGCCATATGTATGTTGATTTTTTTCTTGCATGGTTTTACATTCTTTCCATGCAAATAATAGTATATTTTCTTTCAAACCTATTTTAAGCAATAGCCATCATAAACAACTTTGAAAAGAAAAATGTATTTAAAAATATAAATAATTTCGCATTTAGATTAAACACAAATTATTTCACAAATTAAATGTGTATATTCAGCGCTGTCTACTCTATTGGTGTGAATTAACATAAAAAACATTTTAGAAATGATAACGAATGTGTGTTTGGTGCCAAATTAATAATAAAAGAACGCTTTATTTATTTATAAAATAAAACCTATTTTCTTTTCTTTCTGTCAGAAATTACTTAGAGCTAATGTACGAAAGAGGGAAAAAAAAGTATTGTTCCACCTGCAATACCTTTTCTTCACCCGATAACACATTCCCTCTTCCTATGACAAGTTTATACACTCACTCTACTATTTATACCTGGACATTATTGAGCTATATTTCAAAATGATCGTTTACTTATTTCCTATTCTAGATAGATGATAATCTACATCCCGGCAGAAAGATTTCTACACGCCATTTTCGCGAATAAAACAAATAATCTGAGTTGCAGACGAATTAAAAAATACACGTTTATATAAAAATTACTTCACTATCAAAAAAATTAATTTTGTGACAATTTAAAACTATTTTTAGAATTAACTGTTTCAATTATATATCTTTAAAACTCGCCGAATAGAACGTAAATACTCTAACATGGGAAATCCTATCTTGACTTGCAGTGACGTAATATGTTTTCAACACCCTGATATTAAAATTGACATATTATTTAAGGACTTTTGTTTCTTTTATTTTATTTTCCTCAGGGCTTTTATGGTTTCGGATGTTGATGATGGTGGGGAGAGGAAAATAGGGGAGGGGGGACGATTTCAGAGGAATTCAAAAGGTATTAATTAACATGAATGAACGACTGATATTTCATTTATTTGTTAAATAAACCTTTTTTTACTTACTCAAGAGTATCACGAGCCTGAAGCAGTAATGCCAACATGACAATCAAACCTTCTTTATTGGATGCATAAATGAATCGTTCCACAATGCTTGATCGTTAAGAAACCTAAGAAACCTGATGAATATAAAGTCCAAAAACTACAACTTAAAGAGAGAAAGGGTTGTGGTATGAGGGAGGGGGTGGGAGACGGATATCTAAAAGTTAATTCTATGAGGTCTTTGACAAAGAGCATTCCTACCAACCTTTACTTACACCAAAATAAACATACTTCTGATAGAATTAAGAAGAGAGGCCGTCATTGACCGTCTTCTGGCTTTTATTTGCCATCGTGAGAAACTCCAGCCGTAATAAATCTTATAGTGTAACTGATACATTTAAAAAATAAATAAATGAAATCACGTCCGAAGAAATACCGCGTAGAGAAAATTGTCTGTCATTACATTTCGAGAAAACCGTTATGTAATAAAAAAAACTACTAAGTAACGTAATTACACACGCTTCGGTGGCCAAACGGCCTGAGGTGTTACTCTCTCAGTAGAACAGACTCCTGATAACGTGGAGTTCAGGGTTCAAAACTCGGTCGAACGCACTGAGGGTGTTTAAGAAATTGTTTTCCACTTTCACTCCATGTAAATGCAGGTAAATTTCTTTTTAAAAATTCAACTTTACTCCTCCTTAACCCATTAGCGTAATTGGTATACAAGCCTATAAACCGAACGGGTAATAAGATATTTTATTTTTATTGCCTTTAAGTATTTAACGTATAATTTACTAACAAAGTGATCACGAATTACATACTAGCTTAAGCCTTGATTCACAAGTTAGCCTAAGATAGAAAGTAGGATATGCTTTGTAATAAAAACTATAAACAGCTGACTATAAAAATATTTTATCTTCTAGTGATTAAATAGATCTCACTAATTAATATCACGATTGATAAAAATTATTGAGGCGAATCAAAACAAAAATGACATACGCGCTTTCCTGTCTAAGAATTGTTTAAAATAACTTCACAACAGTAGATGCAGCCGTATGCTAGTATCTCGTGTTGTAGGCGCATGCGCGCTGATTGAGTCCGTTGGTTTCGAAATTTAATCGGGTCTCCCGAGCTGATATTGCGCAGATAAATGAAAACCGAAGTTATTTCAGGTCTCACCTAACGGACAACTCTGGTGAGGCTGAAATCATGTGATTGGTACAGAGCTTGTCACGTGATTACGTTTCTGCTTTGCTCTTGTCTATCAGGGATTGTGTGCATCCACAGTTTTACTAGAGATTATAGAAAACTTCATCTCTATAAAAAGACCCCCCCAACCTCCCAACCCCCAATTTCAGCAACGATGACTATTTTGTGTGTCTCGGAGAATCAAACCAGATACATTTAACTCGGAAAATAAGACGTCCTAACTACTCTTTACTGACACAGCTTATAAAACTTAATCGCAGAAACTTCGTCTAAGGCATCAGATTCGCCAAAGACTGGATTATATATGAAGGGAAGGGTTGAGATTTCGAATCTATGTCGGGTGCACTAGGAGTTTAGTTTTAAGAGTGTGGTTTATTTTTTTTTGCTATTTTAGCATCTCCTCTACATACTAATGCGGGTTCACTTCCTTTAAACAACCTTAGAAATCCCTACCCCTTGTATTAAGCCATGGGAAAATTTGACATTGGATGTTTTAGTTAAAAATTGATATTAAAGTTTCTATAATTTTTCACAAAAAAATCTTTTGCCTGAAACTTTTTTTAATCTATCATCAATTTTTTAAGATATTTTAACTCGTATTTTTTAACTCTTTTTATTCAAGAACTTTCTATCACATTATGTTATTCTTTATTCGGTTAATTGAAATATTATTTTAATAAATGATCAATAAATAAATCAATAAATGTTCATTAACTTTGATACATTTTTAATGTAATGAAACGTTTTTAAATATATATTGTTATATAAAATACAAGTTAAAATATCCTGAAATGTTAATGTCATTAAAAAAAATCAGACAAAAGTTGTTGTTTTAAAAAAAATTCCTTTTAAAATAATTATATACTTACATTAAAAAACACAAAGTTGACCTTTAAATAACCTTGAAGACGTCCATCAAATCAAAAATAGCTAGTGCGGTTGGTTCTCTTTCGCCTTTAAAAACAAAAATATTTTGTACTAAGCAAATTTCTCTAAAATATATCGTTTTAGAAATATTTTAGTGTTCCAACTAATATATCTCACTCTGTATAGAGTTTTGTAATTGAAAGAATAAAAAAAAAATGCATTATCAATTTACTAAAATATTTTTTATCTGTGTTAATTATGAGATGATAGACACGAGAAACGAAATATCATTTTAAGTGGCACCAAAGACTAAAATTATTTTCTTTTTTGTTAAATTTTAAATAATTTCATCCTAATAAAAGTTGTTCATGTTTAAAGATTCGAGAATTTAGATTTGGATTCGTGATTCGAAATAAAATTTAAGATTTGGATTTTAATCTCAGATTCAATAAAAACAACACGCTAGGATTTGACCCATCTATAATTTTTAAGTTTTTTATTCTATAGGATGAGTGTGTATCGAGTGAATAATATAATATATGAAGCTAGAGTGTGTGGATCAAAAAAGTAAGAGGTAGGCCATGAAAGACTGGCTAAATTTGTAGGCGAATGTGTGAAAAAGAGAAACATTAAGAGTTTTAAGAATAAAAAAACATGTATGAATCGGTGTATGGTGTTGTTGAAGAGAGAGGAGTATGTAAGGAAGTGTGGATAAAGTTAGAGAGGATGTTATGGAGTTGTTTTTTGAGCTATATGCACAGTTTCTTGCCTACCCTGTAAGGGAATGGCATGAATAGTTATGCGTAATCAAAAACAATAATGAAACTAAGAAATCAACTCATTTTCAAGGAAGTTTCACAGGAAATGCCTCAGTTCTGAGATCAAAGTAAACTGTTAGAAACATAGATCGAGTCTTCCTTCAACAAATAAAGTCGTTTTTAACAGAGTCATGACATTCTAAAATACCTAATTAAGGATTTTTAGGTGATTTAGATGCTTCATAACTGTCATTATCAATACTAGAGTGTGAGGATATTTATCTTCAAGTAGGGGATGCACTTGATATTAAGATATCCTTTGTTCTTTGGATGATAGCTTTGACGAAATATTCAAGTGAGCCTCCCGATGAAACCATCCACCATCTCACAGGTTTGGTAGCGCTGGCGGCAACTTTTTTCTTCGCTGCCCCTGAGATAGGCTTCCATGTATATCTCCAGGAGACGTCTGTTCTCAGGCACTTGAGACATCTGCAGTTTCTCCAGGAGTCTAAAACATTAACAAGACTGTAGCTACACTTTGTTAACACGCGAGTAAATCTCTTGAATACTATAATTATATACAGTGTCTTGAAATATCTGCAGTAGTGCCTGGAAACGTGTGCAGTGCCTGGAAACATCGACAGTGCCTGGAAATATATGCAGTGTTTGGAGGCATCTTAAGATTATTTAAGTGACAACAAAGTTTAAACACAGTTGATTTATGTTGTAAACACTAGACTAAATATGCAGGGCTTGGAAATATCTACAGTTTCTTCAGGATACAACATAAACCAAATTGTGGTTAAACTTTGTTAACACAAGACTAAATCTTCAGGGCCTGTAAATATCTTCAAGTTATTTAGGAAACTACAACGTAAACAAAAGTGTGGTTAAAATGGCCATGATAAAGGCTCCCTTGCACAGTAATAGTTACAAAATTTAGCTAGATATTAACAGAACCTAAAAAATGCAATCTCTTTTTGTGACATACACCGTAGCCAACCTCTCCTGAGGAAACATTTCCCCTACCGCTACTTTATAAAGTGAAGCTTTTATAAACAGGTAGGAAATAAAATGCAAACATCCTAACTACAGTCCAATGTTCATAGCAAGGGTCTTTTAGATAATATATACATATTTTTATTTTATTTTATTTTTGTCTCGACGTCTCACTACCCGTTAGGGTTATACGCTTATATAATTATTAAGCTAACGTGCTAGGGATGAGTAAGGTAGAATTTTAGATGAAAATATTGCAAAATCCTCATTACATGGGCATACCATCTCAGTCTTGCTTCCTCTACTATCTCATGTACTCCAACATTCTTCATTACCAGCCTTGCTTCCTAACTATCTCATGTACTCCAACATCCTCATTACATGTCCCATTACCTATCTCTCCAACCCTTACTTCCATCTACTTCCTATACTCATGTACTCCACTATTACCTCCTCTACTTTTTCTACACCAGAATAACTTCATTCATAATCTCTGTTATCTCTACTCCGTAACTACGTAACACAACGTTCTCTCTCACACTAAAACTTCATTCCCATGGCCTCCACTTCCTAGTCTCTCTGAGGCACAATGTCCATGTTTCTGCTCTATATGTGACAAAGGGTACTTAGTACACCCTGTACAACACTTCCTTACCTTTCAAGGGCACTTCTCTTATCTGTAATAGGTCTCTTTAAAAGTACTCCTTTAAAATGGTGGCTAGAGTAGGACGATGTTGATAACTGGATAGTAACAGGAAATTTACGATTCTTGCACTAGCGTTTAGTGTTGCCATATGGAACTCAAATATTACACACACAAAAATTGTGCACTTTCGATAAACTCCTCAAAGCGGTTACACAAATTCGGCGTGTACGCTTTCATTACGTGGCCGTTTGTGTTGTTACCCCTTCTAAGCAACGTGAACGCAACCCCCACAACCACCCTTATTTTCCCTCACCTGTGACTGCGTCCGTCTGCTCTCGGCCAGATGTGTGGGCGCCCATGTGGCAGGCGAAGCGCTGCAGGCAGTGGTTCGGATCCCACCTCTCCCACTCCTGTAGTCCCGGCAATCCTCGCGTGGCGGCGCTAGTGCCGTTATTGGTGGTGAAGGAGATGCCGGATATCAGGGGCAGGATCAGGGGCAGGAATACAGGGATCACGAGCGAGAGAAGACCAACCTGCACAGGAACATGATTAGGAACATTATTTCTGTTACGTATAGATAAAGATAGTACGTGAGTGAGGCCTTACTACTCTTCTGTAATGTACCAGTAAATAAAACTACCCTCTGTACATTAGCCAGGATCCTAACCTAGGCCTATCTATTAGCATCAAACCAGATAACTCGATACGTTCACCTCTAACCTCGTTTACCTCGAGTTTCGTTGAAAATGTCTTAAGTAATTATAATCCAATAATGATAAAAAGATGTGAACACTTCTCACCACCCCAGGGGTTACCTTGAACAGCAGCTTCAGAGGGGGAACTTGGCCAACAGCCCTCAGGAGTTACCTTGAAGAGCAGCTTCAAGAGAGGGAACTTGGCTAACATCCCTCAGGAGTTACCTTGAATAGCAGCTTCAGGAGCAAGAGAGGGAACTTGAATAACAGCTCTCAGGAGTTACCTTGAAGAGCAGCTTCAAGAGAGGGAACTTAGCCAACAGCCCTCAAGAGTTACCTTGAATAGCAGCTTCAGGAGCAAGAGAGGGAACTCCGTCTCTCGAGTTACCTTGAAACAGCAAATATTTCCATAAGAGATGTGAAACTTCCAACAGCCCTCAGGAGTTACCTTGAAAGCAGCTTCAGAGAGGGGGAACTTGGCCAACAGCCCTCAGGAGTTACCTTGAAGAGCAGCTTCGACAAGAGAGGGAACTTGGCCAACAGCCCTCAGGAGTTACCTTGAAGAGCAGCTTCAAGAGAGGGAACTTGGCAACATCCCTCAGGAGTTACCTTGAAAGCAGCTTCAGGCAAGAGAGGGAACTTAAACAGCCTCAGGATTATCTTGAAGCGCAGCTTCAGGAGCAAGAGAGGGAACTTGTACAACAGCCTCAGGAGTTACCTTGAGAGCAGCTTCAAGAGAGGGAACTTGGCTAACAGCCTCAGGAGTTACCTCGAATAGCAGCTTCAGAGAAAAGGGAACTTGACTAACACCTCAGGAGTTACCTTGAATGAGCAGCTTCAGGACAGAGAGGGAACTTGGATAACAGCTCTAGGAGTTACCTTGAAGAGCAGCTTCAAGAGAGGGAACTTAGGCCAACAGCCCTCAAGAGTTACCTTGAATAGCAGCTTCAGGAGCAAGAGAGGGAACTTGGACAACAGCCCCTCAGGAGTTACCTGAAGAGCAGTTCAAGAGAGGGAACTTGGCCAACAGCTCTCAGGAGTTACCTTGAAAGCAGCTTCAAGAGAGGGAACTTGGCTAACAACCTCAGGAGTTACCTTGAAAGCAGCTTCCAAGAGAGGGAACTTAGATACAGCCTCAAGGAGTTACCTTGAAGACAGCTTCAAGAGAGGGATTAGGCCAACAGCCCTCAAGGAGTTACTTGAAGATAGCTTCAAAGCAAGAGGGAACTTGGCCAACAGCCCTCAGGAGTTACTTGAAGAGTAGCTTCAAGAGCAAGAGGGGAACTTGGCCAACAGCCCTCAGGAGTTACCTTGAAGAGCAGCTTCAGGAGCAAGAGAGGGATCTCGGCCAACAGCCCTCAGGAGTTACTTGAAGAGTAGCTTCAGGAGCAAGAGAGGAACTTAGCCAACAGCCCTCAGGAGTTACCTTGAAGAGCAGCTTCAGGAGCAAGAGAGGGAACTTAGCCAACAGCCCAGTGGCGAGGGCCGCTACCGTCGCCTTGATGAGTCCCAGGAGTCCCAGCTTGGTGGCTCCGATATGGAGCACGTCCTCCATAGTGAGTGACCTTGAACTCCTCCAGTCGGGCATCCAGGGACACCCTCCGCGTTCCCACTGGGACCTGCGTCATAGATATACCCTGAATTTGGTAAAAAGGTCCGTTCTGGAAAGCCTCATCTCGTACCAGAATCCTACCGTATAGTATCATCTTGGTAAGATTAAAAGCTTTTCAGAAGGTTAGTAGGAAGTTTGTTCTGGAAGGTATTTATCCTACCGAGATATACAGTAGGATTCTGGTACGAGATGAGGTCGTCTAGAACTGGCCTCCTAACAAAATCATGGTATAGAAATTATAGCTATCCGTTAAGAAAACTTCGGAGTGTTCAAGTTCCAAGTTCAAATTTCATTTGTTTTGATTTTAACACCTAACCTTGGCACTTTCAAAGTAATTCAGTGGAAGAGGAAACCTTCGATATACCATGGATAGAATTGTACAATCGTGTATCATTGAGGTGGGGGAGGGAGGGGGGTGCAACGCGAGAAAATATAAGTGTTTTTGCTGGAGTTTTTTTAATTAAAACTTTGTTTTGCCTAAATTAATCAAATTTTGCTCCAGTAACAATGTTGAGTTTAATTTTCTTCACACGGTGATATCAACAGCTGTTGTTGAATATATGTCATGGGCATAGCGGCATTAAAGGAGAATTTTTTTTAAACGAAGAGAGTCATTAAATTCCAGGACATATATTCAACAACTGTCATCATGTGAAGAAAATTACACTCTTTGTGTTTCTACTGGAGAAATATTTGATTTATTTTGGTTAAAATGGTGACCTGGTGGTCTAGGGGTAAGGTGTCAGACTTCTGTGCTGGGGTCCGGTGTTCAATCCTCGGTCCCGGCACAGATTTATCTGATTACCAAACTCTTCCTTCACCTCTGACAAGGCGCGTATTAATCACAACTTGTGAATGTGGGGAATACCAGGCCTTCACCGTGGTTCGGATCTCACGTTAAACTGTAGGTCCTCCATTTCATCTCACAATCACCCTACCATTACACATTAGCGTAAGTGCGTATAACCCGAACGGGTAGTAAGACGCGGTGCTAATAATCATTTTGGTCAAAAGCCTACCTTACACTCCAATCTTAAAATATGACCGATTTCAACATGTAACCGTTTTTTATACTAAACAAATAGTTCCCAAACTGTGACGATTGCAAGACGATTCTTGGTGGGCTGTAGATTTTTTTAAGCCGAAACTTGGGGGATTATTTGGGGCTAGGGGAACATCACGTATACATAAGAAAGTGACAAAATTAAAGAAAAAATTATATTTAAAAGAAAAAGGCGTTGGTAAGCATAAAAACCGAAATGAACTGCATCTTTAGAACTTCTTACGACTGAAAATGATTTTCATCGAACCGCGATCTAGCTAATCCAACACGAATTTAATAAATGATTTGATACAATGCAGGCTAATATGCATGCACATATTTAAATATAACAAGTACTTTTAAAAACCATCCAAACCAAATAAAGATTCAAGGCTTTGTCTCAAATTCAGAAATACCAAAATTTCGCGAGACATATTCTTACAAATCTTTATTTAGAACATTAAAATGTATTATAAATGCGCGGAATAAAATGATATTAAATATTTTCGCGAAATCGATTACGTGACTCTTTAAAGGCAAATTATTTCTCATGTTGTTGATTTAAATGCAATTTAACGATGATCACATTCCAATAACAAAAAAAAAGTAATATATTAAATAAATAAAAATAAACCATGTCTAAGTAAGCTAGATGGTGTATTGTTAACATCCTATCTTTGGCATGTCATAGAGATCGACATTGAAAAGTCAAAAGGATGGCGATTCCAAAAAATGAAGAGCCGCTGAAAATAAAATTGAAAACCAGGAGTTTGAAAACATAGAGTAGTTCAAGTACCTGGGAGGTCTGTTGACAAAGGATGCCTAACGCACCAAGGAAATTTGGTCGAGGACCGCCAGAGCCAAGGAAGATTTCAACAAGAAGAGGTTACTGCTGACCAGCAAGTTGAGTTTGGAACTGAGAAAGAAACTGATGAAATGCTCATTTGGAGCAGAAATTTGGACTCTCAGGAAGACAAATATATTACTTGGGAGAGCTTTAAAATGTGATGCTGGAGAAGACTTGAGAAGTAAGGTGGGCAGACAGGCAGACAAGTCCTTAGAAGAGGTGGTGAGAAGAGAACCATTTTGGATGTGATTCTTCGGTACAGAGCAAACTGGATCGGACACATCCTTAGGAGGAACTGTCTTCTGCATGACGTCATAATAATAATAATAATAATATAATAATAATAATAATAATAATAATAATAAATAATAATAATATCATCATCATCATCATCATCATCATCATCATCATCTTGGGTTTGTTTGGTAACTACAACTTTTAGTCACGGATTTTTTTTATCACCATCACAATTGAATAAAAGTATATTTGTAATCATTTAAACCAATAATACATATTTTACTTACTTTCTTTTTATATCGAAATCAAACTTTTCATCAATAAAAATGCAATCACTTTATTTACAAAAATACAAGGTCTCCACTAATATTAAATTAGATCTTAAAAGAGTCACGAGAAGTTTCTTTCTTTCCTAGAGAAACCTCCGAATCAAATAATCACCTCGAATGTAGAAAAGTCTGGTCTAGCACTTAAGTGCCACAATCTGTTTGATTGACTGGAAAATTGAGTTAGTCGTACTCCTTGCATCTTGTGTCTGGGTCGTTGCACGTAAACTCCCGGATCAGTCTTAGGATAAGACGAATTTAAAATTATTTTTAAGTGTCTTGCAGACACCACATTACGTGTCTTTCCCCAACCTCTCCTCCTTCTCTACGAGCTTGAAATATTCGCCAGTTATTATTTAGTTATACATTTGACTAATTTATTTGCCACATTAAATTGCAACAAAAGAAAATGCAGACTCATGAACTTTAGTAATCATAATCATTATGTACAATATTTCTTCCAAACAAGTCACTTGTTTTATTTATAAATATTTGAAATAAAATAGTAATAAAGAATTAAACATGAAGTTTCTAAGTACAACTGCAGTTCAAATTTTACATGAAGGTCATTTTAGAAAATACAACAGTATTTATTATTATTATTATTATTATTATTATTATTATTATATATATTACACCCGTCTTACTACCCGTTCGGTTTATACGCACTTAAGCTAATGTGTAATGGTAGGGTGATTGTGAGATGAAATGGAGGACCTACAGTTTAACGTGGCATCCGAACCACGGTGGAGGCCTGTTATTCCCCACATTCACAAAACAGTATTTATTGTTTTTTCAACATTGATAACGCTTTATATTGTTATTTCTATGGTTATTGATAATATCTATCAAAAGTGACATCTCCAGATCACACGAATTGTTGTATGAATACTTGAAAAGAAATCTTAGTAACTTTTACACCTGTCAAATAAGAAATTTCCTCCGAAAATTGGACAGTATCTCAGGACCAGATTTGTCAGCTAAATTAACTTAATAAAATACATAATTAGTTGTAGTAAGGAACAATATATATCCTATTAGATAAAAATAGATATCAAATTGAAGGATATGAATAAGAAATAAATAAATTGGTTATTAATAAAAATTATATTGGCAATATCAATTAAGTATAATTTTCATAAAAATTTTCATAAAGAGTCAATGGACTGAGTGGGAAAGTTGTTGTTAAAACAAGAAGCAAAATCAAATAGAATCAATAATTGTGAGTGAAAATAGATATGTATTGAGAAAAGTTTAATTAGGTTAAAAAGTAATAGTTAACCTTTACAAACACATTAAAAATGTGAGTCAAAAAGCACATATATAACAAAATAATAAAACATATTAAAATACATGTATTATAGATATTAGTTAAAATAAAATAAGGTGTATAATATTGATGACAATATAATTATGAATAGAAAAGAATTAATAAAGTTCCATTGAGAATTGAGCCTATACTTTGCTTAAAAGTTATTAAATTGGTTGTTCTAAAATTTTCAGGATTTTAAGTATTTACAATTTAACAAACCATAAATATATTAAGACAAGTGTTGAAACATGGGATATTATAGATGAAACTTATAATATAGTGTAATAAGATAAAGGTTAAATGACAAAAAATTGAATATTATAAATACAAAAAAGTTAATATAATTAGATCTATCCTTATCTGGAGTTTTTTGAATTCCCTTGTTCTGTAAATCAGGAGTGAATAATCACAAGTCCGACATGTTTCGGCGCTCGATAGCACATCTCGGTCATAATGAATCCTGAATGAGTCATTTCGGATTCATTTGACCGAGGATGGTGCTATCGAGCGCCGAAACATGTCGGACTTGTGATTAATTCACTCCTGATTTACAAGGAACAAGGGAATTCAAAAAACTCTCAGATAAGGATAGATCTCAACTTATATTAACTTTTTTGTATTTATAATATTCCAATTTTTTGTCATTTAACCTTTATCTTATTACACTATATTATAAGTTTCATCTATAATATCCCATGTTTCAACACTTGTCTTAATATATTTATGGTTTGTTAAATTGTAAATACTTAAAATCCTGAAAATTTTTAGAACAACCAATTTAATAACTTTTAAGCAAAGTATAGGCTCAATTCTCAATGGAATTTATTAATTCTTTTCTATTCATAATTATATTGTCATCAATATTATACACCTTATTTTATTTTAACTAATGTCTATAATACATGTATTTTAATATGTTTTATTATTTTGTTATATATGTGCTTTTTGACTCACATTTTTAATGTGTTTGTAAAGGTTCAACTATTACTTTTTAACCTAATTAAACTTTTCTCAATACATATCTATTTTCACTCACAATTATTGATTCTATTTGATTTTGCTTCTTGTTTTAACAAAAACTTTCCCACTCAGTCCATTGACTCTTTATGAAATTTTTTATGAAAATTATACTTAATTGATATTGCCAATATAATTTTTATTAATAACAATTTATTTATTTCTTATTCATATCCTTCAATTTGATATCTATTTTTATCTAATAGGATAAATTAACTTAAGTCAGCGAATAAGTTGCATTGAAATTCTAGCACGAGGGAAGTTAGTTTAAATTAATGTTTTGGTAATATGTCGTACACGAATACAATATTAAAATTTATTATTAGTTACATTCTCAAATATAACCTTTGATCCAAATTAATTTCTGGTATTTACGATTTACGTGAAATTTATAAATAAATGCATATAATATATTGTGGTCCTACACCTTAACTCAGTTGGTAGCGTGTCAGCCTACTGATTTAAGGGTCCCGGGTTCGAGTCCTAGCATGGCCGAAAATGTATCCTTGATGAAAATATGGGTCTACCCTTTCACCTTGATAAATTAATGGCCGGAGGACTGGATGTTGTACCTGTCCTAGTCTTAAATTAGATTATGAGGCTTATGAATCTACGATAGACCTACCAATCCGGTAGTGTAGAAATATAGTACTAGTTGCGGCCCGGCTTTTTGAGAGAGAGGTTTGAGTTGCGTCCACCTAACTAGCAGGGTGCTTTCTATCATACTGTCTTAAATTTCAGAAAGAAACTATCATCGTCTCATGTCGGCATCCCTCATAATATCCAAACTTCTTCAGTTATTGTCGTTCAATGGTTTTGGCAAATATTTGAAGATTTGTTAGGTTAGGTTAGGTTAAGTTAGGTCAACATCCCGGCCGTAATTCGTACGCGGTCCTAAAAATGTGGAGCCGCAATTATAATATATTTCAGCGTGGCTTACGAACTATATTAGCCTAGATCAGTACGTCTAATACTACAGCTCCCAGATATTTACTTTATTTAATAGTATGACTTACAAACAAACTTAACCTATGATAGCACGCATAAAACTACACACTCAGACATAAGACATAATTTTATATTATTATGTAATGGGATGGACCCGTATTAAAGTAGTAAATATCATATTCAGCGCCATCTGGATTCGAACCAAAGTTCTTTAGATTAGCTGCTAGGATACGAGTAGATGAACACAAATTGGTTAAGTATATAATCTATTAATATTAATCCTGTTTATGAACAAAAATACTGCATGTGGGTATAATTAATTCAAAATAACAGCTGTATCATCAATTTCGAACAGTCTAGAACAAAGATTAAATTTGCTGTAACAATGCTTGACGAATTAAGTGAATTACCTTCATTACATCCGTTAGAAATTATAATTTACCTGCCCCGTTAAACACGTGGACAATAATTCATTCTCTTTAATTCTGATTTGTCATTGATGGAAGGTCGGGGTTTAAATCTTAAAGGGGGTGGAATTGGTTATTTTTCTTTTAAGAAATTCGAACATCAAAATGTTACTGCGCAATTCTAACAACTGTATAATTATAAGCTATAAATAGTGATTCAATTATTTCAAATCATTACTGTTCACGAGTTATCAGGGGTCGAACTTGATATTTTATTATTTTCGCGTACCATTGTTAAGGTAAAGTAATTAATGTATGGGGCTAAAACTTAGTATAACTAGAAATTTATATGAGGTGTACAGAATGAGATATTTATAATTTTAGTACTAATAAAATTATTAATATATAGATTAATATTATAAATATTTAATGTGTATATTATTTATATTAATATTAAGTTTTATAAATATGTAATTGTGTACACCTCATATAAAGTCTAGTTATACTAAATTTCAACCCCCATACATTAATTACTTTATCTTAAGGCCCTTGGCCCTGTCGAGTGCAAGTCTAAAACCTATTTTTGTGGGATGGTGGGGGGAGGGTGAAAGGGTGTGGCGTGGCTTCACAACCACCAAAGTATCCCTCCGCGCCAACAAGAACAGATGGATCACGGAAACCGTAGATGGCGCTACTACCGGACAGGTCTTGCGGAAATATCAGTTTTCTCGAGAACGAATTAAATGTTTATGTTAATATTTTCAACATCCCTTTTAAAATAATGTATCGATGTTTATTAATTGTTACACTTTCTTATTTTTTTACTATGAAGCCGAAAGTTTTCTATTGAAAAATGTCATCTTTATCGGTATTTGATCACTGTTAAAATTATATAAGAGGTGTTTATATAAAAAAGTATAATTTACTCAACATGCTTCTATCCTTGAACAAACCGTTTCCGAAAATAGAATTGCAAAACAATAAAAATTCTTGAAGATAACCGTTTGTTCCCATGGCTCTGCTATTCCACGCCAAATGAAAAGGGTCAATCGGCAATGGTGCACAAAACGCATAAAATATCAAGTTTGACCCCTTTTATAGTTCGTAAACTGTAATGATTTGAATATCCTCCTCATCTGTACCGCCTTATGGTAAATATGAGAACTGCCCGGAAGGGTTATAAGACATAGCGCAGCATTAGATAGTAAAAAAACAAAACAAGATTCCGTTTTTAATAAAATTATTTCATTGTTGAATGTTTAAATACGCGTTCAAAACAATACTTATGTTTACATACCGTGACCCGTTTAGGTGGTCGCGCTTTCCATGGCGTCACTCTTGCAATAGACTTGACCGCCAATGACGGGTGGATCGGGACTCGAATCCCGGTCGGATGGGATTTTCCTGAATAGCTTTCCACAGTGTGGTTCTGAATCAATCGGTTTGCAACCTACGGCTCGCGGGTTTAATCCAAACAACCGACTGATTTTTTCTGGCCCGTAAAAGATTTAGCAAACAAACCATCGTGTTTATATAAAATAGACTTTTAATTAAATTCATATATAATAAATATTAGATTGAAATTTTTTTGCGTGATATTTTTTTTCTCTACAAAATTGACTCACCAATTGTATTTCAAAAGGGTCTGCTAATGGTCTAAATGATTATATTTAAATTGACCCTCGTACATTTTGATTCAATCATACGCCGAGAAAATACTGTTACCGTTCAAGGTAAACGTATTGTGCATCTGATTATTTTTACTTTCTCTAGACACCTCGGAGAAAGAAGTATTATGATCATCAAATATACCGAACTCGAGATTTTGATAAATGTTGAAGTTTCATGACCTACTGAAACTGAAAAAATTGCATTAAATAACTAACCCTAAAATTAAGGACTGTTTACTGAAGGGCAAAGAGAGAGATAGAGAAAAAAATCAATATTTTCAAAATCCCCTTTAACGATTTTGATTAAATTTTGTATCCAGACAGTGTTTAACATTAAAAACAAAATGTAAATTTTAATTTTTCCATGAAAACTACTTTGAGGATACTATACTTGTGCAGAAATTTCCAATTTTGATCATATCCCCGTAGCTATTTGAGATACGAAATGTTTTATCATTGTAAATATTATTACTATTAAATATAAAACTATTTTTTTAATATACTTTAATAAAATCAATAGTTCCTGAGCGATAAGCCAATATATATATATATATGTTTTAAATATTAACGTCTGTGAAAATTAAATTGATTGTTATGTTTTTTGTGGATATATATGTGTGTGTCCACCAATGTTTCTGCAACAGTGTATATTAGCTCGGTTCACAAAACTTACTAGCTTTTAGTAAATGTTTCTATTTTAAGATTAAAGATGTATTACTATTATTATTATTATTATTATTAGCACCGCGTCTTACTACCCGTTCGGGTTGTACGCACTTACGCTAATGTTAATGGTAGGGTGATTGTGAGATGAAATGGAGGACCTACAGTTTAACGTGGGATCCGAACCACGGTGGAGGCCTGGCATTCCTCACATTCACAAGATGTCTTGTCAGAGGTGAAGGAAGGGTTTGGCAATCAGATAAATCTGTGCCGGGACCGAGGATTGAACCCCGGAACCCCAGCACAGAAGTCCGACAACTTACCCCTAGACCACCAGGTCACCTTAAGGTCAAAGAGCGAGATATAAAGTGTGTGTGTGTTTTCGTGCGTGCGCGTGTGCGTGTGTGTGTGTGTTGTGTGTGGTGTGATGTGGGTGGTGCACCGTACCAGTTATTTTTATAAAATATTTAAGTGATATATTTGTTCAACTCTGGACATATTCTAGTTCAAAAGTAGGTCCAAACCAACTAACATACCTGTGTAGTAGTAAGATGACGGATAGTCCTGATAGCTTGGATACGGCTGCCTATCCTGCTCTGGCATATAATAGTTGGCAATGTTGCCATAGCTTCGACTGGAAGGGGTGTCATCACGATGGTCCCTCGGTCTTGTGCTCTGAGCAGCGAGCAATTTGGCAACCACGCATAATATAATCAGAGATTTCATCATGTGGGACTTTTCTGTCCACCACCTACAAGATAAATGAGACAGTTAGATTAGTTATTAATTTATAAAATTTAAAAAAAATGTAAGTACCTTATACATAATTTTATAATCGCATTTCCAGTAATCGGGCTGCACTGATATTGACAAATGACTCCACTTGTTAAAGGTTAGGGGTCAGGATGTCAGCAAATATATTGGCTTCCAACGTAAGCACGAATTTCCAGCTTTTAAACTGTGAGCACAGTGAGTCATTTGTACAATCGGGTGATCTGGTGGTCTAGGGGGTAAGTTGTCGGACTTCTGTGCTGGGGTCCGGGGTTCAATCCTTGGTCCCGTCACTGCCAAACCCTTCCTTCACCTCTGACAAGACATCTTGTGAATGTGTGGAACGCCAGCCTCCACCGTGGTTCGGACCCCACGTTAAACTGTAGGTCCTCCATTTCATCTCACAATCACCCTACCATTATACATTAGCGTAAGTGCGTATAGTAAGACGCGATAATAAATAATAATGATAATAATAATAATTGTACAATCATTCTTTGTTTACATCTCCATGTAAACATTGTATTTGTATGTCGGTAAATAAAATAATTCTCTTTGGTTAGAAATAATATCGGCTCAATTCTTGATTAAATTGTTTGGTGCAACAAATAGACGGGAGAGGGGTAGTTTTAATGTTAGGTCTAAAGGGGTGAAGCAAGAAAAGGCCAGTGTCTTTGCAGTTTTTAAACCAAAACTTTTTTTTTATCAAAATAAATCAAATAATTCTCCAGTAAAAATATATGGCTTAGATTTCTTCACGTGGTAACCTCAACAGTTGTCGTATATCTGGAATTTAACAACTTTTTCTCTTCTCAAAAGTTTGTCAATTAATTTAATTAAAATTCAAGGACTGATGATATCATCATGAGAAGAAAATTAAATTCTATGTTTCTACTGAAGCTATAATTTAACTATCTTGATCAAAAAATTTGTAGTAATAAAAAATTGCAAAAACACATTTTCCCACCTTAATAATAATAATAATACTTAGAATCACGTCTTACTACCCGTTCGGGTTATACTCTTAAGTACCAATTATGCTAATGGGTTAGGAATTTGAAATATTGAATATAGAGCCCGCATTTTCGTGGAGGGAGAGTGGAAAACTATTTAGGAAAAGCCACCACCAGTCCAACCGACTGGGTTTCGAACCTTGATCTCCCCGTCCGTGGTAGTTGAGCTCAACACGAAACTAGCGCGTTAGCTAACTACGCCACCTATGTGTGTCCCCAACCTTAAAGTTCTCGTCCTGGTGTTAAGGGGTAAAATATAAGCTTGCCTTAAATTTAAGCACCGAAAGCTCGTAATCTCTGGGAAGTTGATAACCTTTGAAGAGTAAAACTATGAAGTCGAATGAGGAACATTTCCAAATTAAAAGTGGTTGTTAATACATTTGCAGTGCGATAAATTGCAGACACCACTGCAATGATATATGACTTTCCGTAAACTAATTATTTTATAAAATTAATTAATGGATCATCAAAGTTTATATCATATTTATTTAATCACATAACTTTAATAAAATTAATGTGGTAGCGCAATACCACTCCAAGAGAATTTAACAAAGCTTAATAATAATGTAGAATAGGCCTGCTAAAAAAATTAAAAAAGATACAAATATACATTTTTTTTTTAAATGTTCGATATAAGAAAAACTTCCCACGACTTGGAGAGACAAAAACAATTTAGTCTTTTTAAGATAAGCTGACGTTTATGTGCCTGGTTTCCCGAGCATTGAAAACTATTTACATCAATCATTTCATGATGTCAAGAGAAATGATTTATTTCTCCAGACAGATCTGCAAGTCATTGTGAAGGTGAGTGGGGGGTATCGAGTTGGCGAAATTTGTTTGCGTGAACATCGTATTAGCGAAACCATTACCTTCTTAAGGAAAGTAGCCCCGATTTAAGGAGACACAAAAGACACGTTAAATAAAGCCAGACAGACAAATGCCCACACCGGTGAGGTACGCGGATAAAAATACGTTAGTTGTTTCAATTATTTTGAAGCCTTGTAGCTTACATTCCCATGGTAATTACAGCACTGTGATGATATCTCCCTTCAAGTAGGCGGTACTCTTAAGGGGGAGATTTAAAGGATGCAAGAAAATATGTGTTTTGCCCGTTAAATATCTCAAATTAATAAGAATGAAAAATTAAGAGCTAAATATCCAGGAAACAAAAAGAAACCGGTATAGGAGCGTAGAATGTATCTTTGTGAATAGAATGATGTCATTTAATAGTCACAACACAATATTATAGGAGCGTAGAATGGATCTTTGTTAATAGAATGATGTCATTTGATAGTCACAACATACTATTATAGGAGCGTAGAATGGATCTTTGTCAATAGAATGATGTCATTTAATAGTCACAACACACTGTTATAGGAGCGTAGAATGGATCTTTGTGAATAGAATGATGTCATTTAATAGTCACAACACACTGTTATAGGAGCGTAGAATGGATCTTTGTTAATAGAATGATGTCATTTAATAGTCACAACATACTATTATAGGAGCGTATAATGGATCTTTGTTAATAGAATGATGTCATTTAATAGTCACAACATACTATTATAGGAGCGTAGAATGGATCTTTGTGAATAGAATGATGTCATTTAATAGTCACAACACACTGTTATAGGAGCGTAGAATGGATCTTTGTGAATAGAATGATGTCTTTAATAGTCACAACACACTGTTATAGGAGCGTAGAATGGATCTTTGAGAATAGAATGATGTCATTTAATAGGAGGGTCACGACACACTGTTATAGGAGCGTAGAATGGATCTTTGTGAATAGAATGATGTCATTTAATATTCACAACACACTGTTATAGGAGCGTAGAATAGATCTTTGGGAATAGAATGATGTAATTTAATAGTCACAACACACTGTTATAGGAGCGTAGAATGGATCTTTGGGAATAGAATGATGTCATTTAATAGGAGGGTCACAAAACACTGTTATAGGAGCGTAGAATGAATCTTTGTGAATAGAATGATGTCATTTAATAGTCACAACACACTGTTATAGGAGCGTAGAATAGATCTTTGGGAATAGAATGATGTCATTTAATAGTCACAACACACTGTTATAGGAGCGTAGAATGGATCTTTGGGAATAGAATGATGTCATTTAATAGGAGGGTCACACACACACTGTTCTAGGAGCGTTGAGGAATGGATCTTTGTGAATAGAATGATGTCATTTAATAGTCACAACATACTATTATAGGAGCGTAGAATGGATCTTTGTGAATAGAATGATGTCATTTAATAGTCACAACACACTGTTATAGGAGCGTAGAATGGATCTTTGAGAATAGAATGATGTCATTTAATAGTCACAACACTCTGTTATGGAGCGTAGAATAGATTTTGGGAATTGAATGATGTAATTTAATAGTCACAACACACTGTTATTGGAGCGTAGAATGGATCTTTGTGAATAGAATGATGTCATTTAATAGTCACAACACATTGTTATAGGAGCGTAGAATGGATCTTTGTGAATAGAATGATGTCATTTAATAGCCACAACACACTGTTATAGGAGCGTAGAATGGATCTTTGTGAATAGAATGATGTCATTTAATAGTCACAACATACTGTTATAGGAGCGTAGAATGGATCTTTGGAATAGAATGATGTCATTTAATAGGGGGTCACAACACACTGTTCTAGGAGCGTAGAATGGATCTTTGTGAATAGAATGATGACATTTAATAGTCACAACATACTGTTATAGGAGCGTAGAATGGATCTTTGTGAATAGAATGATTCATTTAATAGTCACAACACACTGTTATAGGAGCGTAGAATGGATCTTTGTGAATAGAATGATTTCATTTAATAGGAGGTCACAACACACTGTTCTAGGAGCGTAGAATGGAGCTTTGGGAATAGAATGATGTCATTTAATAGTCACAACACACTGTTATAGGAGCGTAGAATGGATCTTTGAGAATAGAATGATGTCATTTAATAGTCACAACACACTGTTATAGGAGCGTAGAATAGATCTTTGGGAATAGAATGATGTAATTTAATAGTCACAACACACTGTTATAGGAGCGTAGAATGGATCTTTGGGGAATAGAATGATGTCATTTAATAGGAGGGTCACAACACACTGTTCTAGGAGCGTAGAATGGATCTTTGTGAATAGAATGATGTCATTTAATAGTCACAACACACTGTTATAGGAGCGTAGAATGATCTTTGTGAATAGAATGATGTCATTTAATATCACAACACACTGTTATTGGAGCGTAGAATGCATCTTTGTGAATAGAATGATGTCATTTAATAGTCACACCACATTGTTATAGGAGCGTAGAATGGATCTTTGTGAATAGAATGATGTCATTTAATAGCCACAACACACTGTTATAGGAGCGTAGAATGGATCTTTGTGAATAGAATGATGTCATTTAATAGTCACAACACACTGTTATAGGAGCGTAGAATGGATCTTTGTGAATAGAATGATTTCATTTAATAGGAGGGTCACAACACACTGTTCTAGGAGCGTAGAATGGAGCTTTGGGAATAGAATGATGTCATTTAATAGTCACAACACACTGTTATAGGAGCATAGAATGGATCTTTGTGAATAGAATGATGTCATTTAATAGTCACAACACACTGTTCTAGGAGCGTAGAATGGAGCTTTGGGAATAGAATGATGTCATTTAATAGTCACAACACACTGTTATAGGAGCGTAGAATGGATCTTTGTGAATAGAATGCTGTCATTTGATAGTCACAACACACTGTTATAGGAGCGTAGAATGGATCTTTGTGAATAGAATGACGTCATTTAATAGTCACAACACACTGTTATAGGAGCGTAGAATGGATCTTTGTGAATAGAATGATGTCATTTAATAGTCACAACACACTGTTATAGGAGCGTAGAATGGATCTTTGGGAATATAATGATGTCATTTAATAGTCACAACACACTGTTATAGGAGCGTAGAATGGATCTTTGTGAATAGAATGATGTCATTTAATAGTTACAACACACTGTTATAGGAGCGTAGAATGGATCTTTGTGAATATAATGACGTCATTTAATAGGACGGTCACAACACACTGGTATAGGAGCGTAGAATGGATCTTTGTGAATAGAATGACGTCATTTAATAGTCACAACACACTGTTATAGGAGCGTAGAATGGATCTTTGTGAATAGAATGATGTCATTTAATAGTCACAACACACTGTTATAGGAGAGTAGAATGGATCTTTGTGAATAGAATGATGTCATTTAATAGTCACAACACACTGTTATAGGAGCGTAGAATGGATCTTTGTGAATAGAATGACGTCATAGAATAGGAGGGTCACAACACAAATTCTATTGTAATTGGTATTTTCCTCCTTTCCCTGTTTGTTTTCCTAGTGCCGAAAATATCTACCCAGTAACGTATTAAACCCACTTATTTTCTGACGATTAGGAATTGATTCTAGTGCCTAAAGACGTATCTCCCAGAAGTAGTGTTGGAATATTACCACTTACCGGAAGTGTCGTGGATGTATCAGGTGTAGAATGTTATCGTGGCTCGCCTTATGTTGACCTGTCAACAACAGCCCACACCTGGTGTGACCCTCATAGTTATATACCTGGCCTCATGTTTGTTATTGTTGAGCTAGGAGGGTTTGTTGACATGCCTCAGAGAGCGTCTTACAATGGAACAATACTGAGTGTAGTATTGGGCTAACTTGATACAGGGGTCAACAAGATATGGTCTTACAATGGGATAATGCTAGCCTTAGTATTGGGCTAATTTGATACAGGGGTCAACAAGATATGGTCTTACAATGGGACGAAAATTTTTCCTTTAATGTTCTTTCAGTGAAACTTTTCCAATTTAGGTGGCTTATTTTGACTGATTTCACTATAGCTATATCTTATAACCACACCATAGCGGAACCAATCAAGGTAATCATGTTACACTTGAGGGTAAGTGAAGAGTACCTAGCTATAGTATTAGTTCTTCATTGAAATTTCTATAAAACATTCCACTTGTTTTATTTAATTTAAACACAAGTAAATTAAATATAAATGTGTGTACACATAGCGCAAGTCTAATTCAATCATCTCGTGTATATATATACACGACCTCTGGATCTGTATCCATGAACTCTGATGAACTCTGGATCTGTAGCCAGGAACTCTTATGACCTTTGGATCTGTAGCCAGGAACTCTTATGACCTCTGGATCTGTATCCATAAACTCTGATGACCTCTGGATCTGTATCCAGGAACTCTGATGTCCTCTGGATCTGTAGCCAGGAACTCTGATGACCTCTGGATCTGTAGCCAGGAACTCGACCTCTGGATCTGTATCCAGGAACTCTGATGTCCTCTGGATCTGTATCCAGGAACTCTGATGTCCTCTGGATCTGGATCCAGGAACTTTGATGACCTCTGGATCTGTAGCCAGGAACTCTTATGACCTCTGGATCTGTAGCCAGGAACTCTTATGACCTCTGTATCTGTATCCAGGAACTCTGAACTCTGGATCTGTAGCCAGGAACTCTTATGACCTCTGGATCTGTATCCAGGAACTCTGATGAACTCTGGATCTGTAGCCAGGAACTCTTATGACCTTTGTATTTGTAGCCAGGAACTCTGATGACCTCTGGATCTGTAGCCAGGAACTCTGATGACCTCTGGATCTGTATCCAGGAACTCTGAACTCTGGATCTGTAGCCAGGAACTCTTATGACCTCTGGATCTGTAGCCAGGAACTCTGAACTCTGGATCTGTAGCCAGGAACTCTTATGACCTCTGGATCTGTATCCAGGAACTCTGAACTCTGGATCTGTAGCCAGGAACTCTTATGACCTCTGGATCTGTATCCAGGAACTCTGAACTCTGGATCTGTAGCCAGGAACTCTTATGACCTCTGGATCTGTATCCAGGAACTCTGAACTCTGGATCTGTAGCCAGGAACTCTTATGACCTCTGGATCTGTATCCAGGAACTCTGATGACCTCTGGATCTGTAGCCAGGAACTCTTATGACCTTTGGATCTGTAGCCAGGAACTCTGATGACCTCTAGATCTGTAGCCAGGAACTCTGATGAACTCTAGATCTGTATCCAGGAACTCTGATGACCTCTGTATCTGTATCCAGGAACTCTGATGACCTCTGGATCTGTAGCCAGGAACTCTTATGACCTCTGGATCTGTAGCCAGGAACTCTTATGACCTCTGGATCTGTATCCAGGAACTCTGATGAACTCTGGATCTGTAGCCAGGAACTCTTATGACCTTTGTATTTGTAGCCAGGAACTCTGATGACCTCTGGATCTGTATCCAGGAACTCTGATGACCTCTGGATCTGTAGCCAGGAACTCTGATGACCTCTGGATCTGTATCCAGGAACTCTGATGTCCTCTGGATCTGGATCCAGGAACTTTGATGACCTCTGGATCTGTAGCCAGGAACTCTGCTTTCCTCTGGATCTGTATTCAGGAACTCTGCTTTCCTCTGGATCTATATCCAGGAACTCTGATGACCTCTGGATCTGTAGCCACGAACTCTGATGACCTCTGGATCTGTAGCCAGGAACTCTGATGACCTCTGGATCTGTATCCAGGAACTCTGATGTCCTCTGGATCTGTATCCAGGAACTCTGATGACCTCTGGATCTGTATCCACGAACTCTGATGACCTCTGGATCTGTAGCCAGGAACTCTGATGACCTCTGGATCTGTAGCCAGGAACTCTGATCATTATAAGGATAATATTTACTTTTCGTGCATAGCTTCATCAATCTTAACAACCGTATAGGAAAATATATTAAAACTCCTGTTTTTTTTAAATCCAAACATATTTCATTTGTTTTAAAAATTAAATTCAAAATTAAAATAATACCTTATCGTCAAGATGAGTTATTTTAACCAAATTAAAGTAATTGATAAGTCTAAGAAAATTATTTGGGAAACTTTTTGTTTTCCTATTAGAAAACTAAATGCTTTTCTTTAGGTATAGTTAATTAAATTTAAAATGTTGAACTCTGTTAATTTAAAAATTGTCTTAAGAATTCTAAATAATAAAACCCAAGTGAATGCCTATGTCAATAATCTATTATATATGACCCAGCAGTGCATTGCAATCACCAGCCACTCTGATCGGAAGGTCGGCGTTCGATGGCTTTAAAAGAAAAAGTTAGTCTATGTTTAACATCTTTATTTTAGCACCGCGTCTTACTACCCGTTCGGGTTATACGAATATCTACTAGCTACGATGAATGTTTTAGGGCTCAGGAAAAATCTATTTAGAGGAAGTGTACCCGCATTGGCATGGAGGTAGAGTAGAAAACCATTCTACGAGAAACCACCTTCAGTAAACCCGAATCCAAGATTCGAACCTCGGTCTCCCGTCATCGGCAGTGTAGTCTACTGCGAGAGTGACACCTTAGACCATGCGACCACTGAAGCGGGTTACACATAACTAATTGATATTCATATATGAAGCCTGAACCTTACCACCCATCCATGCTAATCACATATATGTATCTTCATTTAGGGGGAGGGGGGGAACCTCATTGCACCGTAGACAAAATTTAAACCCTGATATTCTCATCACTGTAAAACCAGACCAGACGATACCTACACCTTTGTCCACGTGCTCACCAGTGCGGGTCTACTCCTTGAATAAAATGTTGGCACTTATGCCGTGGCAATGAAATATTTCAGTCTGTGGAAAGTTCACGGCAGTGCATTGTCCCTGAATACACGTTATAAAATAATACAATAATAATAACAAAATGAGACTATGGTATCTTGAAATGTTCTCTTATTACTGATCGTGGAAAGTATTGTTCTTGTATGTAGCCTATTATTTATTAGCGTGTCATACGATTTGTGACGCTATTCAAAATTTTAATAAGCCTGTCATTGCACCATATGGTTCCAATTGGTTGAAAAATTGGTGACAATTTCGCGAACTAATGAATGCACTCAACAGGAAATTCAGTCAGTTATTTTGAAAATTTGACACACACCATAATATATCATGATTATTAAATAAACCAAAGGTGTGATTGCGGAAATTGGGGCCATTAAACACCATCCACAAAGAACGATTGTAAAAGTTTTTACTACTACTATCCTCTAAGTGTAATTTTAATGATCGATTATATTACCATACGACTTACATACTAGCTTAACTTAGAACGGTACGTACAATACCACAAATCTATATATAGCGCTTAAATGTTTACTAATTGGATAGCAGGACTTACCATCTAGCTTAACCTAGAATAGTACGTACACTACTAAAAGATAGACCTATCACTTATATATTTATTAATTTGATAGCAGGACATACTATCCAGCTTAACCTAGAATAGTACGTACACTACTAAAAGATAGACCTATCACTTATATATTTATTAATTTGATAGCAGGACTTACTATCCAGCTTAACCTAGAATAGTATGAACACTACTAAAAGATAGACCTATCACTTATATTATTTATAATTGGATAGCAGGACTTACATCTAGCTTAACCTAGAATAGTATGCACACTACTAAAAGCTAGACCTATCACTTTTATATTTACTAATTGGATAGCAGGACTTACCATTTAGCTTAACCTAGAATAGTATGCACACTACTAAAAGATAGACCTATCACTTATATATTTATTAATTTGATAGCAGGACTTACTATCCAGCTTAACCTAGAATAGTATGAACACTACTAAAAGATAGACCTAATTACTTATATATTTACTAATTGGATAGCAGGACTTACCATCTAGCTTAACCTAGAATAGTATGAACACTACTAAAAGATAGACCTATCACTTATATATTTATTAATTTGATAGCAGGACTTACTATCCAGCTTAACCTAGAATAGTATGAACACTACTAAAAGATAGACCTATCACTTATATATTTACTAATTGGATAGCAGGACTTACCATCAGCTTAACCTAGAATAGTACGTACACTACTAAAAGATAGACCTATCACTTATATATTTATTAATTTGATAGCAGGACTTACTATCCAGCTTAACCTAGAATAGTACGTGACACAACTAAAAGCTAGACCTATCACTTATATATTTACTAATTGGATAGCAGGACTTACCATCTAGCTTAACCTAGAATAGTATGCAACACTACTAAAAGATAGACCTATCACTTATATATTTATTAATTTGATAGCAGGACTTACCATCTAGCTTAACCTAGAATAGTATGCACACTACTAAAAGCATGACCTATCACTTTTATATTTACTAATTGGATAGCAGGACTTACCATCTAGCTTAACCTAGAATAGTATGCACACTACTAAAAGATAGACCTATCACTTATATATTTATTAATTTGATAGCAGGACTTACTATCCAGCTTAACCTAGAATAGTATGAACACTACTAAAAGATAGACCTATCACTTATATATTTATTAATTTGATAGCAGGACTTACCATCTAGCTTAACCTAGAATAGTAGTACACTACTAAAAGATAGACCTATCACTTATATATTTATTAATTTGATAGCAGGACTTACCATCTAGCTTAACCTAGAATAGTATGTACACTACTAAAAGCTAGACCTATCACTTATATATTTATTAATTGATAGCAGGACTTACTATCTAGCTTAACCTAGAATAGTAGTACACTACTAAAAGATAGACCTATCACTTATATATTTATTAATTTGATAGCAGGACTTACATCCAGCTTAACCTAGAATAGTACGTACACTACTAAAAGATAGACCTATCACTTATATATTTATTAATTTGATAGCAGGACTTACTATCCAGCTTAACCTAGAATAGTACGTACACTACTAAAAGATAGACCTATCACTTATATATTTATTAATTTGATAGCAGGACTTACCATCTAGCTTAACCTAGAATAGTACGTACACTACTAAAAGATAGACCTATCACTTATATTTTACTAATTGATAGCAGGACTTACATCTAGCTTAACCTAGAATAGTATCGACACTACTAAAAGATAGACCTATCACTTATATATTTATAATTGTGATAGCAGGACTTACCATCTAGCTTAACCTAGAATAGTATGCACACTACTAAAAGATAGACCTATCACTTATATATTTATTAATTTGATAGCAGGACTTACCATCTAGCTTAACCTAGAATAGTACGTACACTACTAAAAGATAGACCTATCACTTATATATTTATTAATTTGATAGCAGGACTTACTATCCAGCTTAACCTAGAATAGTATACACACTAAAAGATAGACCTATCACTTATATATTTACTAATTGGATAGCAGGACTTATCCATCTAGCTTAACCTAGAATAGTACGTACACTACTAAAAGATAGACCTATCACTTATATATTATTAATTGATAGCAGGACTTACCATCTAGCTTAACCTAGAATAGTATGACACTACTAAAAGCTAGACCTATCACTTATATATTTATTAATTTGATAGCAGGACTTACTATCCAGCTTAACCTAGAATAGTACGTACACTACTAAAAGATAGACCTATCACTTATATATTTATTAATTTGATAGCAGGACTTACCATCTAGCTTAACCTAGAATAGTATCGTACACTACTAAAAGATAGACCTATCACTTATATATTTATTAATTTGATAGCAGGACTTACTATCCAGCTTAACCTAGAATAGTACGTACACTACTAAAAGATAGACCTATCACTTATATATTTATTAATTTGATAGCAGGACTTACCATCTAGCTTAACCTAGAATAGTACGTACACTACTAAAAGATAGACCTATCACTTATATATTTATTAATTTGATAGCAGGACTTACTATCAGCTTAACCTAGAATAGTATGCACACTACTAAAAGCTAGACCTATCACTTATATATTTATTAATTGGATAGCAGGACTTACTAATCCAGCTTAACCTAGAATAGTATGCACACTACTAAAAGATAGACCTATCACTTATATATATTACTTATTTGTGATAGCAGACCTAACCATCTAGCTTAACCTAGATAGTGATGTACATACTAAATGATAACCTATCACTTTATATTTGATAGTTTGTAGCAGGACATCACATAATCCTAGCTTAACCTCAATTAAAAGTATGACACTACTAAAAGCTAGACCTATCACTTATATATTTACTAATTGGATAGCAGACTTACATCTAGCTTAACCTAGAATAGTACGTACACTACTAAAAGATAGACCTATCACTTATATATTTATTAATTTGATAGCAGGACTTACCAATCAGCTTAACCTATGAATAGTATCGACACACTACTAAAAGCTAGACCTATCACTTATATATTTATTAATTGGATAGCAGGACTTACATCAGCTTAACCTAGAATAGTAGTACACTACTAAAAGATAGACCTATCACTTAATATATTTTATAATTTGATAGCAGGACTTACCATCTAGCTTAACCTAGAATATGTATGACACTACTAAAAGATAGACCTATCACTTATATATTTATTAATTTGATAGCAGGACTTACCACCTAGCTTAACCTAGAATAGTACGTACACTACTAAAAGATAGACCTATCACTTATATATTTATTAATTTGATAGCAGACTTACTATCCAGCTTAACCTAGAATAGTTACGTACACTACTAAAAACTAGACCTATCACTTATATATTTACTTAATTTGATAGCAGGACTTACATCTAGCTTAACCTAGAATAGTATGCACACTACTAAAAGATAGACCTATCACTTATATATTTATTAATTGGATAGCAGGACTTACCATCTAGCTTAACCTAGAATAGTATGCACACTACTAAAAGCTAGACCTATCACTTATATATTTATTAATTTGATAGCAGGACTTACTATCCAGCTTAACCTAGAATAGTATGCACACTACTAAAAGCTAGACCTATCACTTATATATTTATTAATTGGATAGCAGGACTTACTAACCAGCTTAACCTAGAATAGTATGCACACTACTAAAAGATAGACCTAGCACTATATATAATATACTGACTCGCTTTGCTCGTTGAGTGCTCAGCCTCCAAACCTCCGGTGAGTTTTCTTTGCAAGTGGATGTAAACTAATGTAATTCCAGAGCAGTTTTTTGATAGGTCTTACCGTTTGGACACAATAGACCTCCAAAGAAAAGTCTACATCAACTTTAAAGTTGCTCTGCCATTTTGAATTTTTTGGGGGAGTTAAAAATCAAAATTTTTAACTTTTTGGAATTTCCCCGTCGATTAGAGGCTAGAAGCTATAATTTTGCCAAATTTCAAGTTTCTAGCTCATCTGTAAGTGGGTAAACATTAATGTCAGCTGAGTGAGTTAGCCGTGTGGCTTTATAGTAGTATAATTGGATAGCAGGACTTACAAACTAACTTAACCTAAAACATAATGTCTAGTACTAAACACCTAGTTTTACATGTTTACGAATTAAATGGCTAAATAAACAAGTAAATAATAATTAATCCTCTCCGAAAGAACAATCCTAATCGAATTGTAGGGAAATATTTTATTTAAATTCTGGAATATTGAAGTGTGTATGTGTATGTGTATATGTGTATGTGTATGTGTATATGTATGTGTATATGTATATGTATATGTGTATGTGAAATGCATTTTATTTTGCTCAAACCAAATAATTGTTTAAAAAGTGTTTTCTTATGGAGGGAGGGGCTAAGAATAATGTGAGAGCAGATTTTTTGTATTTTTATCTAAGCGTCTTACCACCCATTCAGTTTATACGCAAATTTACTAATCACGTTAATGTGTTAAGTATGAGGAAGGTTGAATTTAGAGGAAGCGTACTCACATTCTCGTGGATGGAAAGTGAAAAAAATATAGGATAAAACTCCCTTAATACACCTGAACGTGGTTCGAAGCCCGGTCTCATAACGTAGGCAAAATTTCGGTCTATTGCGGGAGCGATGCAAGTAAGATTAAGTGGCGAGTTCTAAAAAAAAAAAAGTTCCCCGAGGTCTTTGAGAGTATCCAAGGGCTACATGAGCGAGTCGGTCTGTCTGGGAATAAAGGAGAGGTTATATTTATTAAGATATTAATTATGACCTCGGGCGTATTAACCCGAAATAATACTAAGTAAGACGTGCTGCTTAAAAAAATTGACATAAATTAATGTATTAAATTAATTACTCACTTTATGAATGAATGAATGAAGATAGGAACTAAAAAAAAACAACACTAAAACATGTTCATCGAAATATTATAAATTAACACATTATTATGAATGATTTTTCATCTTCTTTTGTCGGGCTTTCTAATCGAAAAAAAAAATGTTTTCACGATTATTATTCTGAACAAAGCTGAATGACGTGTGTGTCATTAATGTATGGGCATTTGAACAAATGGTGACGAAGCGCTAAAAAAAAAACCAACATGGCATCCGCACGGGTGGCCACGCGGTATAAGGCGTGTATCTTTTAATAGAACAGATTGACGGGTAAAACAAGGATCTCGAGGCTAAAATTTCAACCATGTACACTGGGAGTGGGTTTTTTTTCATCCTCACATCACACTATTTCAGGTGCATTTCCTCTAAAATACCTTCTTCTTCCCTACCCTATGAGCGTTATTAAAATGCGTAATAGGGTAGTAGGGTAGTAAGACAATGGGAAATATATATATATATATATATATATATATAAAATGGGAATAAAAGGGGTCCAAGTTAAAAATACAATAAAAAAATGCTTCGGTGCCCGCATGGTATATGGCATCAACCTCGCAATATACTGGACTACCAATGACGGGGAGATCGGAGCTCGAATCCATATCGGGTGTACTGGTGGTGGTTTATCCAAATGGTTTTTCACTCTCTATTTAAATAAATGTGGGTACACTTCCTCCAAATTTAACGTTCCTCATCCCTATCTCATTATGGTAATTAGTAGACCTACACGTTAGTATAGCCTGAAGGGATAGCAGTAGGACTAATACCTGGTATTAAACTAATAATTTAATAAAATGTTATTTCAAGCAGGGATTCGAACCGAAATGGTTCATATTCTTCCACTAAATATTTTAAGGTACCCGATTTGGTTTGTGTAAGAGAAAAATCAAAGTAATGGCTGTCTTCAGTTCATAATTAGGTTCCGGTTATTTTCGTCTTTTGTTTGATAGTTAGTTATACTTTCATTTGCCATCAAAATTATAGAATTTGTAAACCGGAAAAAAATTAACAAATTACAAGTTATCTATATGAAAAATAATACAAAGAAATATATCCGACTTTGGCAAAAATTTCGAGAAAAGAAAAGAATAGAGTATTCCAAAATAAGGTTAAAAGAGGATATAAAATGCAATTAAAAAAATAATTTAAGGACCAATTAGAACCTTTATGAACCTAAATAATTATAATATATTTATTCCAAATCCGGTTCTGGTTTTCGGGTCATTTATTTTTGGATTCCTGTTACGGTTCCTTAAACAAAGCTGTTAATTTCAGTTAATAGTTCTGGTTCCATTTTGCCTCCCTGAGTTCAAGTACTTTCTATGTCCAAAAGTAGGTTTTTAAATTTTGGTGGCCGCGTGGTCTAACGCGATACTTTTGCAGAAGACTGGACTTCCGGTGGTGGGAGCTCGAGGTTCGATTCTCGATCGGGTATACTGAGGGTGCTTTTTTCCAAAATGGTATTCCACTCCTACACGCTAATGCAGGTGCACATCCTCTAAATGTATCCTTCCTAATCCCTTAAATTCTTAGCGTAATTAGTACATAAGCGTGTAACCCGAACGTATAGTAAGACGCGGTGCTAAAAGAAATATAAAAAAAACTAGTTATTAGTTTGGTAGTCCTCTACTCAAAGGCTTAATAAAAATGGAGCTAAAATGTTTCAGAATAAATAAACAGTGTTTTCTAAACTGACCGAAAATTTCAAGAGAGGTAAAAAAAAGTTTTAAGTGGATTTAGACAAAAATGTCGATGGATTTAAACATGTTCTAAAAAAAGAAGTTGCTTCCTTTTTTTTTTACCTCGTTCGTAATCAAACTTTCTGTAGACATAAATCCTCCCAGTTTTGACAAGAAGGCAATTGAACTAGCCACGTGACCGGCCCTAAATACCTGAAATGTATGTTAATGATCTGTCTTCCTGTCGAGTTGGTACCTTCGAATACGTCATTGATAAAATCACTTGCGTGAGAGTGAGTGTTTTAGAGAGTGTGTGAGAATGTGTGATAGTGTGTGTAAGAGGAAGATTCTGGGAAAGAGTGTGTGAGATAATGTGTAAGAGATAGAATCGTGCCGCAAAGCATGATGGGTGGAGTTAGAGGTCAGTAAGCTCCTTCTTTTGACTGGCCCTAGGAAGGATAAGCACAAGCAAATATATGAAACAGGGCGTGAAATCCCGGTAATCGCACCCGCCCACCATGTCAGAGTATACCCGTCTCTCTCTCTCTCTGGTCTCGGACGTGGGCATCATCGTCTAGTAAAGTGGATTCAAAGATTTACTCTCTGTTATAAATTTGAGGATGAGGGCTTGATCAGTCCTAAGGGCTGATTACCCCCCTCTAATGATAGACCAAATAAAAATACCGTTTTGTTAATATCTGACTCGTACTGGTGGACATGCCATCAAAGGCGTTTTATCATCTGTTATGCTCTCTATTTGGGATAGGGGGATAGGGGGCCAGAAAGTCAAAACAGGGAGGTTAGGTGGTTTGAAGTATCCCCCCTCTATAATTATATGAAGGGTTCACATATACGTTATTACTATGTGTTCTGTATTACGACAGGTACATTCCTTTTGTCAGTGAACCTAGTCCTCCAATGCATCCTGTCCTCTGACTCCTTCTTCAGCTCCCAGGATTGTCTTGCTTCTTTCAAGTTACCCAATATTTTAATTCTCCTTCTTTCTAAGCTTCTCTTTCCTTCAACCTTTCCTTCCTTAACGTCTTCACGAAGATAGTTCCTCTTAAGGCTGTTTCCGATCCAATTTGCTTTGTACCAAAGAATTGTCAATTACGCACCGTATCCCAGTGGTAAGCTCCTCCCTGGTGTCGACGGATGTGGTCTACACAAGCGATTTGACAATATCAACCCCACACCACTCAGCTATGGAGGTGTTCGTCGCAACATACCGCAGTGCTGCAGAGCATGCTTGTCCAATGGTGGGCGACAGATTGAACAATAACTGTGGACGTGTAATCTTATGATCACGTGTGTAACGTTTAGCAATGCCAATGTATTAATGTATGTCACCTCATTATCCAAGTTGCCTACCTGCCCCTGCACATTTCCGTCACCATTTTTGCCTAAAAGAGATCTCCTCCAGCCAAAAGTTAATTATATCAAAATGTTACATTTACACACAACCATCTCCCCTAAAACATTGTGTCATTTGTTCATGTACATATTTGTGATGATACTGATTTGTACCCCTCTCATATATTTAAAAAGTCATGAATGAAGTGCGTTTTTATTTAAAGGACTGTATGTAAAACATCATTTTAATACTTCATCCATGGAGAATCAAGCGCTTTTCAGAACTGATGTCAATAGATTACATCATTAGACTTATTTTTTCTTTCAAAAATCAACTCCGTAGTAATACCAGAAAAGCAAATGACGCTAGCTCCCTCTACCCAATAGGAAGCTAGCTTCATAACACCTGTCACCAGGACTCTTTTTATTAGTTGGTTCTGATACTGGTTTGACAAAGGGGTCCAAGAGGCCAGGGGTAAGTCATATATAAGCCGCTTATGCGTATGAATATATAAAGAGTAGTCACATAAATCTAAAGAACGGTGTAATAAATCAGTGCCGGTCAGAGAAAGAGTAGTCACATAAATCTACACAGCACGGTACTCAAAACAATGTAATGTTACAGAGAAATAATCTGTAGCTCAACTAAACTGTATCATATAAAATTATATCTTCAGTGCGAAAGATGAAATCACTTCAATAAATCATGTGCAACATACAAAGGTCTTATTTATTCAATTAAAATATCTGATAATAGTACCATACCACCTTAATTAGTGCTCAATGATGGGGCAATTATCAGCTAATTAAACGGTATCACTTCAATCGGCGCCCATCACCAACACGTATATTAATTGGCACCCAACGTGGCCCGATTAAACCAATAAAGTAACAATTAGCGCCAATCGTGCGGCGTATATTTCAAAACATTCCATATCGTTATACTCCTGTATGCTGTGTATATTAACTACAACAATCAAATTACTGCACCACGCAGTTTTGCATGCAAGATAATTATTATGACTAATGGATAGCTACTGCACATAAATTACTGTACAAATAATTACATAATACAAAGAACAATACGTAGTAAAGCTTCTGTGATGTATATGTGTGCACGAGCACATACTGAACTGCTAGAACACTCCCCGCTGACAGCTCAGAAGGGGTGAAAGGTAAGTAGACTGGTTTAGAAACGTTCAGTAGAGGGGGGAGGCGGTAATGCTCACTCATCACGCGAGACAATGACAATCCTGACATTCCTACAGTCAAAATAATGCATATAGACTGGTGTTTTCCATTTTTGTCCACTCTTTAGATATTGTTATGCGTAAATATGCGTCCCTAGCACTGTCTTTGTCCGTTATTGGGAGGAATTTTCACAATAAGAGACCATGTTATTTTGTTGGCTGAAATTTAAACTGTCCGTTATAAATAATAATTCGTTATTCAGATGTGCCCGTTAAGGAAGATTTCACTGTATATCTACTTTAACGTATTGTTACGTCAAGACATGTGATTTGCAGTTGTGATTAATGGTAGATATTATCATTATCTTTAAAATAACACTGATAATATAGTAAAATGTTATCAATGTTTATGGTAAAAAAGTATGTTCATGTTTTCTAAAGGATACTCCAAATGTCTGTTTGTAAGAAAATCAAGGTATAGATCGTTCTGCCGGCTATTGAAGAAGTTGAGTTTGTTTTTGGACTGAAAGCCTCTTTATATGCATTTTTTTATATAACACTGACACGTATTTCCACAGAAAGAATGTTCCTTCAGTCATCAATAACAAAAAATAACAAATTGTTTCCTTGTTATTTCTTTCGGACAAGAAGAAAGACAGGTCTGTGAAACGAATGGGTGATAATACATACATTAATGAACAATAGAGTCGGTGGTGTTTGTCTGTTACGGTTCGGTGCTGGGACACTTACACCTCATTCGAGTGGATAAAAAAAAACTGACGCCGGTGGTCTCGCAGTATAATGCGTCGAACTCATAACAGTAAAAACAAAATTTATTTTAGCAGCCCATTCAACCACTGATTCGGGTTATTAGCATATATATTATTACTCTAATGTGCGGCTGGGATTAGGAAGGTTGAACTTGGAGAAAGTATAGACGAATTTGCTTGGAGAGAGAGTAGAAAACCATTAAGGTGAAACTTTATTTACTTATTTGTATTTAACGTGCACTTTCTGAGCCGACTGATTATATCAGAACACGAGAATTTCTATGAGCGAGAGTGAAGGGGCCTACCAATTTTACCGGGAAATGTATTTTCACATATCTTCAAGGGGTTCTTTCACACGCCGCAATCGACATGAGACCAACGGCTTCACTTTTCCTCCGAAGGAAGTTGTGCTACGGATTTTTATCGCTCAAGTATAATCTGTCAACCTTAGCTGGGTTTGAACCCACTAACATCGGATCATGAGGTGAGCACTTTACCCCAACAACACCGAGGTTGACCGAAGGTAGTTTACTGATAGATTATTATTGAAACTTTTGTTAAAACTATTTGAGAAAGTATGTATAACTGTTTCGTAACCATTATTTTTTTTAATTTTCATTGCTCTTATTTTTCAATTTCTTTTTTAACATTATTATGAGTTATGTCTTACGACAGATCCATTCCTTTTGTCAGTAAACTTAAACCACCAATGCGCCCTGTCTCTGCCTCCTCCTTCAGTTACTAGATTTTTTTTCCCCTTCAAATTTATCTAGTATTTGAATCCTCCTCCTTCCTAAGCTCCTCTTTCTCTTAACCTTGCTTTTTATGACGATGTTTAGAATAAAGTTTATTCCTAAGGATGTGTCCGAGCCAATTTGCTTTGCACCGAAGAATCGCATCCTAAATAGTTCTCTTCTCACCACTCTTCTTAGGACATATCTTCATTTGTCATCCTGTCTGTCCACCTGATCGTCTCAAGTCTTCTCCAGCACCACATTTCAAAGCTCTCCAAGTATTTCTTTTCCATGATCCTGAGAGTCCAAATTTCTGCTTCATACAGTGCGATGCTCCAAATGTAGCAGTTCATCAGTAACTTCCTCAGTTCCAAACTCAACTTGTTGGTCAGCAGTAACCTCTTCTTGTGGAAAGTTTCCTTGGTCATGATGATCCTTGACATAATTTCCATGGTCCAGTAGGCATCTTTTTTCAGCAGACTTCCCAGGTACTTGAATTGATCTATGTTTCCAACTCTTATTGTTTCCAGTTTTGATTTTAAGTGGCTCTTCACTATTTTAAATCACAATCACTTCTGACTTCTCAATGTTGATCTCCATGCCATATCTGCACCAGCCAATGCATCATTTCCTGCAACTCTTCTTTATTTTTTAGCTAACATGTTTATTTTAAAATAAAATATGTGTAAGTGTACGGTCTGAGCATTGGGGTGTACTCATACAAAAAACTAACAACTAATTTGCAGGTCCTGGGGGTCACGTGGTCTAAGGTTTGCAATAGACTGGACTGCCTATTTCGGAGAGTTAAAAGTTTGGATCCATAAGAGATTTTTCACTGTGGTTTTCCCGTTTCTCTTACATACGAACGTGGCTGCATTTCCACTTTTTTGTGCCATTTCCTACTACCCATCCGTTCTTCCCACATATTTACACTAATAAGGTAAGGCATAATGAACTTTAGAGGAAATGTAGCTGAATTTACGTGAGAGCAGAGTGGGAAACTTTTATAAGCGTTTGAAGGGTGTGGCTGATGGGGTGTCATTTGAAAGCGAAGGGGGTGGAATGAACGCACGTACCCCTCACCCACTTCCCAGAGAATATGTTCTAATGTGTTTTTTTTCAAACAATTATTACAATAAATTAAAAACCAGAAATAGTCAATGTTTTATTTTACAAGATTTATTTTGCGCGAATCTCCTCATTATATCCAGGTAGGATTTGAACCTAGGCCTCTTCTCGTTGACTAACGCCTTAATACACGTGACAAGCGATACGGGTGGGCCTACTGAAGTGATTATCATGTTAGTAATGCCTGAAAAGATTTATTTCATTAAATTTTCCTGATTTAATAAAAGAGAAAAGCAAATAGTGACACGTAAAATATTTTTCCTTTTTTTCTTATCTCTTCTATTGAAGAAAGACTAAAAGTGTGCTAGATAATATGGTCTATTAAATATTCGGTTCTGTTGAGACATTGTCTGTCCACCAGCCAATCAGTAATCAGGATTAAATAGTTTCAAGGTAAAAGGGAGATCAATTTGACTAGAAAAACAAAGGAAACTATCTGAGCCAATTTAATTCTTAAAGATTTGGGCTCATTCATAAACCACGTTACGTTGTTGAGAGGGAGAGAGAGAGGGCAGCTCTAATGTCTAAATGATGTTACATGAGGGGTACATCAAAGTATTATGTAACACAGATATTATATATTCTTTAACTTTAAAAAATGACACCTGAACAAAGGAATCGGATACAGGACCTTCGCCTTAGTACGACAATACTCTAACCACTGAGCTATCCAAAAGTCATCCCATGTCCAGAGTCATTCCTCATTCATATTTTAAGGCAGAGTCTGTGATGGACGTACTGAATGATTCCTTGATAGCTCAGTAGTTAGAGCATTGGCGTACTAATCCAAAGAGTCTGGTTTCGATTCCCATACCGAGGTGACATTCTTTAATTTAAAGAATATGATATTTAGATTCTTCTATGAGCCTAATTAACAAAAATAATAACCTGTCTTGTTTTACAAATACCTGCTTCAGAAGTAATAGCTACCCCCTCTCAACACAACCCTCTCCAGTCTAGTTACAGTCTCACCAGGAATGTGTAATACCTGCTACAGAAGTAATAGCTACCCCCTCCCAACACAACCCTCTCCAGCCTAGTTGCAATCTCACCAGGAATGTGTAATACCTGCTTCAGAAGTAATAGCTACCCCCTCCCAACACAACCCTCTCCAGTCTAGTTGCAATCTCACCAGGAATGTGTAATACCTGCTTCAGAAGTAATAGCTACCCCCTCCCAACACAACCCTCTCCAGTCTAGTTGCAATCTCACCAGGAATGTATAATACCTGCTTCAGAAGTAATAGCTACCCCCTCCCAACACAACCCTCTCCAGCCTAGTTGCAATCTCACCAGGAATGTGTAATACCTGCTTCAGAAGTAATAGCTACCCCTCCCAACACAACCCTCTCCAGTCTAGTTGCAATCTCTCCAGGAATGTGTAATACCTGCTTCAGAAGTAATAGCTACCCTCTCCAGCCTAGTTACAGTTTCACCAGGAATGTGTAATATCTGCTTCAGAAGTAATAGCTACCCCCTCCCAACACAACCCTCTCCAGCCTAGTTGCTATCTCTCCAGAATGTGTAATACCTGCTTCAGAAGTAATAGCTACCCCCTCCCAACACAACCCTCTTCAGCCTAGTTGCAGTCTCACCAGGAATGTGTAATACCTGCTTCAGAAGTAATAGCTACCCCCTCCCAACGCAACCCTCTCCAGCCTAGTTGCAGTCTCACCAGGAATGTGTAATACCCGCTTCAGAAGTGATAGCTACCCTCTCCAGTCTAGTTGCAGTCTCACCAGGAATGTGTAATACCTGCTTCAGAAGTAATAGCTACCCCCTCCCAACACAACCCTCTCCAGCCTAGTTGCAATCTCACCAGGAATGTGTAATACCCGCTTCAGAAGTAATAGCTACCCCCTCCCAACACAACCCTCTCCAGTCTAGTTGCAGTCTCACCAGGAATGTGTAATACCTCCTTCAGAAGTAATAGCTACCCCCTCCCAACACAACCCTCTCCAGCCTAGTTGCAATCTCACCAGGAATGTGTAATACCTGCTTCAGAAGTAATAGCTACCCCCTCCCAACGCAACCCTCTCCAGCCTAGTTGCAATCTCACCAGGAATGTGTAATACCTGCTTCAGAAGTAATAGCTACCCCCTCCCAACACAACCCTCTTCAGCCTAGTTGCAGTCTCACCAGGAATGTGTAATACCTGCTTCAGAAGTAATAGCTACCCCCCTCTCAACACAACCCTCTCCAGTCTATTTAAAGTCTCACCAGAAATGTGTACTTTATAACCAAACAAGCAAAGAGGATACAAAGCTCATGGCCTGCATTATATCCTTTCCGCCGACAACTGTGGGTGAAAACATTTGTGATTGAGTATTTATGCATTTATAAATAATTATAGATAGTATATAAAAATATACTCATTCAACATAAATGCCTACATTCAAAAATGTCTAAAAAGTACTCAAAAAGTCTATAAAATGACACAAAAATGACGCAAATCAAGAAAATATGTCTTAAAAATTTAAAAAACAACATTTAAAACATAGTTTCCACAACCAGGGGTTCCTGAACGTATTTTAAGACATTTCATCAAAAAAAAAACGAGCCCTGATAATAACATATTGAAAAACCAGGTGCACCTAATCTTTCTCTGTCTTCTCAAACCGGGCGTTCCAGCCAGTGAACTAACTGTACGCGCATGCGCTGTTACGAGCATGTCTTCTCTTACTCATCAGCGGTAATGAATGGGATGCCCATCAGCACGCTACTTCAAATTGCACCTGTCATCATCGACTAACCATTCTCTACATAAACTGACGACTTAATCGTTTTAAAACATATTAAATAAATGATATCATCACTTTTAGCTACCAAGTATATTCACAGGATTATTATTTATTCCCCTTTGCTCCGCGTCTTGATAGGAGATGAACATTTTCTGTTACCCGTTTCAATGGCCGAATGGTCTAAGGCGTCACTCTCGTGTTAGACTGGTCTGCTTATTACGGGGATATCAAGGTTCGAATCCCGGTTGGGTCTACTGAGATGGGTTTATAATAAATTGTTTTTTCCCTCTCCTTCTACGCGAATGGAGATGGATTAGATCTAAAATATTTCCTTCCTCATCCCTACCCCCTTAAACTAATTATTATATGCACGTATAACTGGAACAGGTAGGACGTGGTGATAAAAAAACAATTTCCGGTATATTTTCCTCAGTGGTGATTTGTGGTCTACTAGGTAGGTGAGGGTGCTGTGTTGGGAGAGGTTGTACCTAGAGTATATTATCAAGGGTACAGGGGAAAAGGGGGAATTCACACTAAACACATTTTACAGGAAAACAACTTTTATACCCTATGTACACCTCATAAAATATATGTTTTAAATTAATTTAAATATGGCATAGACCTCTCTTAGTAAAAATCTAAAGTGCGCTATAAAGGTCTCACGATTGTCTAACAGATGACAGCACTAGCTAGATTTGAGTTAAAATTATATCCTCCCCCTTTTCCCCCTGTACCTTCTACAACCAACAAATAGCAATGTGCAATATGGCTGCAAATACCTAAGGAGGAAGAGAATTTCTTCAAATACAAGATAAAAAAGGATTTAATTTCATCCATCCACGTCTTGCAGAGGACAGTTCTCCTAAGGATGTGTCGGATGCCATTTTCTTTGTATTTTAATTATATTATTGATGATAAACTGAAAATAAAATACAAATAATTAATGACAATTATAATGAGAATTTTTCGGTAAAATTTTCAGATATTTAAATCCCAAGGGGATGAGGATATATCCGTTAAGTCTTTTAATACATTAATTAGTTACTATATCCGGCCACATAAGACCCAACATTAGGGACACAAACAACCACTAAGCGCTGTAGTCGATACCTAAGTGTGAGAAGAGAACCGTCATCGACGTTATTGTTTTATTTGAATTTATTTTAATTGGTGTAATTTATTTTCCAAGAAAAAAAAAAGGGTTAGGGTGCTCCGCACAGACTTTCTCACTTCTTTACCAAAAAAACCTAGATATTTCCTTAAAACTAGTAACATATGGTAAACGAGATAATATACATTGTTGCAGAAACATGATGAAAATAAAAGGCATCATATTACATCAAAGAGCATAAATCAAATAATGTACACGTTACATAAACATATTGAGAAAAAAGTAGCATTATATTCACCAAAGAGCATAAATGAAATAATATACACGGTTACATAAACATATTGAGAAAAAGTAGCATTATATTCCACCAAAGAGCATAAATGAAATAATATACACTGTTACATAAACATATTGAGAAAAAAGTAGCATATATTCACCAAAAGCACAAAAATCAATTCCCAAACTGACCCGACCTCCATTACAGAATGTATATTTGCCAATAGCTCGGAAATTATTGAGTTTATAAAAATATATTTCAAATAAAAGTTGTTTATCTTTAAGAGTACCACAACCTTACAATGATCATGTATTTCTTATATGAAAGATTTGAAGAGAATGATCAAAATTGGAGATATCTACTTGACTACTCCAGTAAAATACTAAGTCATTTTTACGGAAAAATGAGAAACGCCATTTTGTTTATAGTAATAAATAGTACCTGAATACTAATATTAATCAAATTAATAGAGTGGGTTTCCAGATAACCGATTTGTTTCCTTTTGTTTGTTTGTAAGGGTTTTATTTATTATTTCATAAACATATATATATATATAAACATGAATTAAAACACGAGAAACATAAAGGGACAAACAGTTGACACCAGCCCCGAAGGGCTCTCGACAACTAACACGACATAGGACGTATAACAAACTTCACATAGATATACAATGGCGCCCTTGTTCCCTTTTTGCTCTTCACAAAGCTACCCTTAATATTAGGGTTGGATATCTAATTCCAAAAATGTATCGGTAGGAATTTTAAAAACACATACCGGTATATACCAAGCTTTATCCTGGTTGTTAATATAGTTTCAGGTCTAAGAGACAGACAGACACATGGCATTGCGAAAAGCACTAATTTATTTTCAGGGGGTCATGAAAGATCTGCATTTATCAAATTCTTAAGTTAGATATTTTTAACGATCACAATACTTCTCTCTCCGAGGAGTCAATAGAAAGTAAAATTTAACATTTTTCCAACCGACTTCGATGGTCGAATGCTTTCTTTCGTCACTCTTGCAATAGATTATATCGCGATGATAGGGGGATTGGGGTTCGAATCCTGGTAGGGTCTAGTGAAATAGGCTCTCCCTAGATGGTTTTACACTCTCCCTCCCGAAAATGCGGGTACACTTACTCTCAATTCACCCTTTAATATCCCTAACACACTATCGTAATTAATACATATTCGTATCACCCGAATGGGTAGTAAGACTCAGTTGGAACTTGAACTCTCATCTCCCCATAACTTTGTAATTCAGAATAAATTTGATTTATATCTAGATCACGCGTCCAACGATGCAGCAGAATAAATGAAATTAAACACCTTATCTTTAAAGTGGAGTTGTAGGGAAAGCGAGAAAAGGTTAGTGTTTTTGCATATTTTTTTATGGCAAAACTTTTTTTTAATCAGTGGTTCTCAAACTGGAGTATGTGAGCAGCTCTTCAGTGAAAGTAGGCAAGATAACCTTAAGGGACTTATAAAAGCCATAATTGGTGGGAGTTACCGTTATTTGGTTAGTTCCGTCCCTCTTTTTTTACCCTATTTGCTCGGCTGGAGACCAATTTCTGAAAAGCTTCAAACTTCTTCTTGACACCTTCTACATTAGCAGTTTATGATGCCTTCCTCAACAACATATCTCTGTGAGAGTGGTTTATCGTCCATGGTGTACCTAAAAATAAATAACTCAATAGGCTAAATTTGGAGCCGGACCTCCGTTTGAAAGTTTCAATCGGACAACACGACGTCAAAAAGTGGTGCCAAACCATGCAGTCACACTCGTCTCACTGAAAAACTTTGGGATTCATAATATATCTGCTCCAGAATTAAAATTTTAAAAAATGTATTTGAAAATATTGTTTTTAGGTTTATATCTTCCTTTATTTTTTAATGAATTTGTGAAGAAATTAATAAAAATTTCTACAGTAAAATTATGTTTTTTTTTAAACAGATCATAACGATTTTAAACCTATCATTTGATTTTTTTTTATCTTGGGGGTGCATTAAACTTTTAGTCATGGTCAAGGGGTACAATCTAAAAAAAAAAAATTGAGAACCGCTGCTCTATATGTTATCAAAAAATAAATTATCTTCAAAAATAAGATGATTAGATTTCATATTCCGAGCAGACCATCCCAGATCTAGTTTAAGTAGATGGATGTCTTGTTTCTCTTTGTATTCCCGAGTGCGGTCATTTCCTGGACAGAAAGACGGAGAAGAGAACAAGATGGAAGGTTTCAGGGACGGAGGGCGACCCTATTGTCGCCGCAAACAACTAGGAACTAATTTACACAAACTCTTGCGTGCACACACTCGAACCAATAACACGACATTCCTTTCAGCTATACCACGATCGCTGTAAGAGGACAACTTGTGGACTGGGCTGGACTGGGCGGGAAGTAGGAATTGGATCGCAATTATAGTTACTTCGTAGAAGTTTTATAGCTACGATCTACAATTCTCTTCAATTAATTTAAGAGAAGTAAAAGGTATCATGTTAACTTGAATTGTGCATTGGATTTCATTCGTCTCTTTGATACGAGTTTTTAATCTAAGATTTGAAATGTTTGTAGGACGTGTGTGGGCTATTGTATTCCGTTAGTTAATTTATTTCTAGACTAGGAGTCATGTTCACATGATGCATTGCGTGACTGTCATCTCGCCAATGAATGAAGACCAAAGAACTGATCGGACACACAATACTCGATTCTAGGTACGGGGTTTATTTAGAATCTTTGTTAGGAACATTTCTGTGGAAAGTGTCGTGTCATCTATTTAACGTGAAGAAATGTAAATTAACTCGATAAAGTTGTCGTTTGTATTGATGTCTTAATCAGCCCATCATTTATTAACTCTTAATCATCCTACGAAGCAAAGGAAATATGAAGTACAACTTCAACTACCCCCGAATCTACTAGTAATGTTAATAATTCCATACAGCATTAATGGCCTGCAGAAAAACTTTACCTACGCCTGCACCTACTAATAATGTTAATTATTCCATGCAAAATTAATTATCTGCAGAACAACTTCAACTACCCCTTCACCTACTAGTAATGTTAATTATTTAATATAGCATTATTTTCTTGCAAAACAACTTAACCTAACCCTGCACCCACTATTAATACTAATTACTCCATAGAATATGAATGATATGTGAGATGGACTACTGAACAGGGAGTTCAGCTGTAGGATATTCTCCCCATAAGTTACTTTAATTTGGTAGCTGATTATGTTAAGCACTTCGAAGTAGCCCCTTAACAACTGTCGTCTTCTCCGCCCCCCTCCCTCTCCTCAAAAGGTCTAGAAACTCGATGTTATAATTATATTAAGTAGGGTTGTTTCCCCTAAGTTACTAGTTTTGCCAATACTTTGTGTGATGCAAATTGGCAAAACAATCTCTGTTTTTGAAAACATGACCTGGTACGTGTGCTTAACTGCTTAATTCAGAACAATTGATGGTGAGTTCTCAGGCTTACGTCATCCTTGCATGATCTATATTACTTAAGGCTGCAAACTACGACAATATATATATATATATTTATGTACATAACACACACACGATATTTTTTTTATTTCATAGCTCTTATATATGTATATTACTATCTTACATAAGACAAGCATTAGAGTAGGCCTTACTTATTTTTGTAGTTTTAGAAACACGATAAATAATTTGTATTCGAATAAATTGAAAAATATAATCTGAATACGGGAATCGAACTCAGAATATTTATCTTGGCCTACCAATCTTCTACACCACGCAAACTTGTGTTGTTTTAATTTACATGCCTTCTGCTGAATTAATTGTTAGATCCGCCGATGACGTGTCAAAAGGCAAAATATTAATACTTGGTGTACGTGAATATTTGAATGACTGTGCATTAAAGTTGCAGTAAACAATGATAATACTAGATTGCAGTTTAAAGGTGAAGATATTTACCAGTCCCGTGCTCTAAGAGGGAAAATATGAGAGCTTTTCACAATATCAACAATTTTTATCCCCATTATTGAAGAGTACAAATGAATAGTTAACTTTAATTAGTGCTTTATGAAAGTAATAATTTATAGGATTAAAATCCTCAGCCCAGATGGAATTGAAAATGTTCAACTAAAGATCGTCATTTGCTTTAATGAGGTTTTGTTGTAGTGCGGAGAAGCGTGTCTGTCTGTCTGACTCTGTTGATCGTGATAAACACTTCCTCCCCTATTCCCCCCCCCCCCAACCTCTCTATCTTTCCCTTAAAACTCGCAGGATTAGGAGGGTGAATCTGCAAATCAAATAAATTTTGTGACACAATCGCACAAACGTTCTCATATTGTGTATTATATAGTACAAAAAAAAAATGTTCAAAAATAGGTTTTTAGTAAAATATCATTAAATAAGTTTTATTCATAAGAACAAACACATTATCTTGTAAATCACATTAATCATTCTTTATATAAAAATTGTATATCAAATTGTTCAAATATAGTTAAGAAAATACATATTTTCAAAAATGAATTATTTGTAAACTATCCTAAAATTGTGTGTTATTTGTAAAAAATAAAAATGCATTCTTATTTATCATGAAAAACTATTCATAGATTTATATTTTGAGATTAATCCTCAAGGTCAATTTCCAAAACGTTCCAATTTCTATAATTTGTTGTAAGTAAACTACCATATTATTAAGAATCAAATAGCCGAAGTTATTATTGTCTTTTAGAGAGGAAATCTCCATCTAGATATCATATTCAGAAAATTGAAAAATGACATCTGGACACGGGAATCGAAACCGGTACATTCGGCTTAGTACGCACTTAGTCTACCACTGCCAACTACCGAGTCGAAGATGGCTGCGTTATCTGATAGCTCGTGAATAAAGCCGAAGATTTCCGCACGTCCATCATAGACTCTGCCTAAAAATATGAGTGAAAAATGACCCTGAGCAGGGTACGATTCCTGGATAGCTCAGTGTTAGAGCATTGGCGTACTAATCTCGGTCTTGGGTTCGATTCCCGTGTCCAGGTGTCATTTTTAAATTTTCCTAATATCATATTATTGAAATGTAAAATAGCCTCCTGATACAAATTTTGAAAAAAATCGGGAAAGCCATTTTTTTAAGTATCTAAATTAAAAAATTAAGTTATCAATAAGCTACCCATAGCCATATTTTCATCCCAAAACAATTAATGTTCTATAAAATATACCAAGTTTTTGAAAAATTAATTATCAGTAAACTATTCTTCAACGAATTTTTGCCTAAAAAGCAAATACATAGTGATATTTGTCATGTCAAACAAAGCTTAGATATGCATTTAAACACAAATTTTAGATACATTTTCGAAATATTTGTAATTAAAAAAAATTTACTTCATAGTAAACTACCCTTAATTGAAGGGCTAGGGAAAAGAAAATAGTTTTGTGGTATTGCCCTATAAAATCTAAATATCAAGTTTGAACAAATCCATCAAACTGTTTTTGGATCCGAAGCCAGACTAACAGACATACAGATATGGGGACTGACATTTATTTATTTATTTAGCACTGCATCCTACTACCCGTTCGGGTTATACGCTTAAGTACTAATTACACCAATGGTTTAAGAATTAGGAATGTTGAATTTAGAAGAAGTGAACCCGCATTGGCGTGAAGGAGGAATGGAAAACTATTTAAGAAAAAACCCTCTGGTTTACCTGACTGAGGTTCGAACCTTGATCTCCCCGTCCTCAGCAGTCTAGCTTAACACGAAACTAGCGCGTTAGCCAACTACGCTAGCGTGGCGTTAAACAGACAGAATTGTAGAATTCACTTGTACGGATTTGTGTTCACATCAAACGTAAAGATTCGTCATAATCTCGAAAGCAAGTTTTTTCACGATCACAATAATTTCTCTTGATATGAGAAAGTAATTAGACGAGAATGAGATCAAAATAAAATACTGAGCATGAACGGGTTTTTAATTAATCCCCAATATATCAGAGTGTATCACTTCACTATATACTTATTTCCCGTGCCACTCATCTTAATACCCGTCCAGTCTATCGTCATATTAACAGGGTAGGAAAGAGGAGGGTATAATTTAGAGAAAAGTTATCCACATTTTCCTGAAGGAAAATTCCCTCCAGTAAAACCCGACCGTGATTTAAACCCCGACTCCCTTTTCTTTAGTGAGCCTTGGATCGACCATAATAATATAAACTGAGACATAATTATATAAAACGAGACATAATAATATAAACCGAGACATAATGATAATGTCCACGGATAAGGCCAGTGACTTAAACTATCTAAAGGAACAAAATGTAGACGTTGAATTTTAAGACATATCATCCTATTTACATATAAAGAGGATTTAAAATCGCATTTTTCGCTAAAGGTGGAAATAAATATTATTATTATTATTATTATTATTATCACCACCACGTCTAACTACCCGTTCGGGTTGTATGCACTTACGCTAATGTGTAATGGTAGGGTGATTGTGAGATGAAATTAAGGACCTACAGTTTAACGTGGGATCCGAACCACGGTGGAGGCCTGGCATTCCCCACATTCACAAGTTGTGATTAATACACGTCTTGTCAGAGGTGAAGGAAGGGTTTGGTAATCAGATAAATCTGTGTCGGGACCGAGGATTGAACCCCGGACCCCAGCACAGAAGTCAGACACCTTACCCCTAGACCACCAGGTCACCTAGAAATAAATCAATTTACCACCTTGTCGATGTCTTAATTAAAACGCCACCTGACCTTTCGGGCTTGAGTCAGTCTTGTTAACAATACGGTGTAGATGAATCCATGTGACGTAAACATTTATTTGTTACACTCTAATGGAATAAGGATTAGGATGGTAGAATTGAGAGAAAGGATACATATTCGCATGGATGGACAAAAAAAAAAACCTCTCACAACATACCCTGGACTCTTAAAAACTGATGAAACCAGACTGAGAACCTTAGCCCACGTGACCACCGATACGGGCACGTACGACCACCACCCCCTACCCTCTCCCTCACCGTCGTCGATAGATCATTGTTTGAAATGTCGAAGATTCGGGTGGCATAGGGCTGCGAGATCCATTTACATTGTTGGGAAATACAGTTAATATTCACAGAGCAACAATGGAACGTGAGAAAACGTGTCAGGAAATTATATTTAAATAAAAAAAGGTGAATGTAATAGAAATTAATTTAAGTTTCGAAATATCCCGGACATCCATTGAAACGTATAATGGATAGGATGTCTATTATACATGTCATGCTCATCTAACATGATTTACCTCTTACTGGGAGGTTGGGATTCAAACCATGGTCAGGTATATTGAGGATGCTTTTTTTCGAAAATAGTTCATCAATCTCCTTCCAATCCAATCTGACTACCTTGCTCTTTACACCTTGCTAATCTTTACTACATTAGCATAAATTACCGAACGTAGTGAGTTCCTGTTTTAAATTGACCATTTGACCTTTCGTCTTGTCCGGATGTTTGTATCACAAATAATAAGAACATGGAGGAAGAGAGAGGTTTATTCTGTTAGTTTATATATATATATATATATATATATATATGACCCGCCTCGGTGGTGTAGTTGGCTAACGCGCTTGTCGTGTTGAGCTCGATCGCCGAGGACGGGGAGATCTTGGTTCGAATCTCGGTCGGGTGAACTGGGGGGGGGGGGTTTCCTAAATGGTTTTCCACTCTCCCTCCACGCAAATGCGGGTTCACTTCCTCTAATTCATCCTTCCCAATTCCTAATCCATTAGCGTAGTTAGTACTTAAAGCGTATAACCCGAACGGGTAGTAAGACGCGGTGTTAAATATATATATATATATATATATTTAAATATATATATTATGTATATGATTTTATCTTGAACGAATGATGAAACGTTGTTAGGGGGAGGGGGGGGGAACTCGTGGTGACTCACATTCCACTTAAACTCGCGGTAGCCTCGGCACCTTTATCGGAAAGTCCCGGTGTTAGCTCACACGTAACAAATGACTGTTAATCCACCAATCAAAAGCCATCAATGCCGACGGTGTGAACTTGAGAATATTCCAATTCTTTGCAATCAGAAGCCATTGTGTTTCAACGGATAACCTACTCTTCCTGAGAAGCAGTTTATGTCGGCGACTTGTATCTTTGCCATTAACGCACGGCCGATGATTTCCTTACGGCAGCGATATTATAATACAAATTTTTTAAAAAAAAAGTTCTCTTTCACCAAAGTCTGGGAAGTGTGTTACCTCATAAATGAATCTAAAAAAAAAAAGGGGAAAAATTAATTTGATTATTTTGTAGTGATCGTTTCCTTTCTTTTGTGCTAGGTTTTTTTTTTTTGTGTAATTGTAAATCGTTCCGGGTCATTTACGTTTCCTTCGCTTTAATAAATTTTAAATTTTATTCTGGAGTAATCCACTTCGGTGGTCGCATGATCTAACGCGCCACTTCCACGTTAGACTATACTACCGACGACGCGAATAACAGGGTTAAAATCTCGGTCGGTGTACCGAGTTTTTTTTTCCTAAATGTTTTTATCACTTTTCCTCCACTCGAATGCTGGTACATTTCTTCTAAATATAACCTTCAAAAACCCTCAAACCATCAGTTCAATTATTACATAAACCTATCGCTCAAACGGGTAGTAAAAAGCGGCGCTAAAATAAAATACTGGGTTCCCCCATTAAGTAAATCCATATTATTTATAAAAATCATTTACTTTCATCAGTAGGCACGCTGGCAAAATACAAGGTTCATCTAGTCTGTTCTACCAATGAATTGATGATCTGGCTTAGAATCATGGCTCTGTGTATTTAAAGCGACAATTCCCAAGTGGTTTTATGTTCTCTTTACTCTTTTTTTTTTTTCCTTTAAATTCTACCTTCCTAATCTTTACCCTACTAGCGTACAGTAGCCCCATGGCTTCTTTGGTGCTAACTGACAGCTCACAGCGGACTTCTGACAGTCTACATTTAGGTATATACCTAAATTTTGACCGTCAGAAGTGACAGCTGCTAAACACATGTTTTTGCGGATCATATGATTCGGTGTAGGGATACATAATTTGGTCTGTTAACTTTTCAAAGCTTTTAGCTGTCAGCTGTGAGCTGTCAGTCAGCACCAAGGAAGCCATGGGGCTACTGTAGTTTGAATCCTTTTAGTTCGGAAAGGGCATTATGTCAAAGAAGTGCTTAGTTAACACCATAAGGTGCCATCTTACGTGGAGGAATACAAAAATCAAGCGACGAGAGTTCAAAGTTCAAATCAGTATTCATGATGTTGGCGTCAAAGAAACGTGAGCTCAGCCAATTGTTAATTAACTACCAATATCTAAACAGAAAGATCAAAAGCAAATACCATCTACACAATAAACTTGTTTGGATCAGTGAAAATTCGGATTAACCGGGAGAATACAGGAATGCAGTACTTTCACAACTTTTAAATGACATTTGAATGAATTTAACCAAATGTTCATTTATTTAATTCATGTATAATACGTAATGTGTACTGTAATTAATTGTAGTTACAGGAAAACACATTGTGTTGATTACAACATGTAAATATTAAACATTTATTATCAGATATCACTGTTTGTTATAATTCTCTTTTAACTTTGAGCTTATCAACCAAGAAAATACGTTTCATTTGACCAAATTTTTTCCCCGATTTTCCGAAAAATTTGTTCGAATTATCTGTAACTTTGGAATACCGGGGCTAGGTCTAACAATGTTCCGAACTCAACTTGCTGGTCAGCAGTAACCTAAACCAAACTTGCATCCAATTCGGACCTATTTGATTTGCCAGACTATATATTCGACCCTTATTTTATGATCATTATTATTATTATTATTATTAGTACCGTGTCTTACTACCCGTTCGGGTTATACGCACTTACGCTAATGTGTAGTGGTAGGGTGATTGTGAGATGAAATGGAGTACCTACAGTTTAACGTGGGATCCGAACCACGGTGGAGGGTTGGTATTCCCCACATTCACAAGTTGTGTTTAATACACGTCTTGTCAGAGGTGAAGGAAGGGTTTGGTAATCAGACAAATCTGTGTCAGGACCGAGGATTGAACCCCGGACCCCAGCACAGAAGTCCTACACCTTACCCTTAGACCCCCAGGTCACTCTGACCCTTATGTTGACGGAGATGAGTTATTTCCGCCTTAAATGTGGACCAGTAACGAAAAAGAACTTCCTTGTACGAGGCGCTAAAAGAAATATTTACTTATTTATAAATATCTCACGTTCTAATGTATTACTGCAATTCCTCTATTTTCCTCTAAGAATGGAGTGTGGTGAGTTGATGGTATTTATAATATTATGTTCTAGTGTGGCGAGTCGATAATTGTGGCGAGTTGATGGTATTTATAATATTATGTTCTAGTGTGGCGAGTCGATAATTGTGGCGAGTTGATGGTATTTATAATATTATGTTCTAGTGTGGCGAGTCGATAATTGTGGCGAGTTGATGGTATTTATAATATTATGTTCTAGTGTGGTGAGTCGATAATTGTGGCGAGTTGATGGTATTTATAATATTATGTTCTAGTGTGGCGAGTCGATAATTGTGGTAAGTTAATGGGATTGCTAATATAGTTTCGTGTGTCGAGTTCACGGGATTTCTAATATAGTCGAGTGTGTCAAGTTGATGGGATTTTTAATATGGGTGAATGTGTCGAACTCATGGGATTTCTAATATGGTTGATTGTATCGAATTGATGGGATTCCTAATATAGTTGAGTGTGTCAAGTTCGGGGGATTTCTAATATGTTCGAATGTGCTGAGTTGAGATTGCAGATCGTAGGAATGAGGGGGGAGGAGATATATAGAGGAAGCAAGAGAGAATTTCTAGTAGGACTACCGATCTCTCTCGAAGCAGGGAATGACGACTTACACTTCACCCACAATGCACTCATCAAGGTTATTCTTAACCTGAAGCACCCTCGGAAGGGCCGGAGAGTAGACGATATCGGGTGCGTGAATACGCTTAGAATACGTGGATAATTATTATTTCATAACGACGACCGGTCTTTGTTATGATTGGTCGGCGTTTAAAAGTAGGAACAGCTTTTTGATGAGTCAGGTACTACACTGACAGGGTTATTTCAGTTTCCTCCCGGGTAGCATTGTCCATGGAAAAAAAAAGAAAAATACTTCCTGGCCCAGGAGTGTTCAACCTTTTTTAAAGCATTGGTCGTATTTTAATCATTGAAAGGCTTGAAGTCTGCTTCTACATTATATATTTATATACATAATTTAGCATACATTGTTATAAGTAAATTGAACTCGGTAATCTTGCGGTAAAGTGCTCGCCTCAGGTCCCTAGATTAATGGGTTCAAACCCAGACAAGGCAGTTGGATTATTCTTGAGCTATAAAAGTCTGTAGCACAACTTTCTTTGGAGGGAAGTAAATCTGTTGGTCCCGTGTCGATTGTGGTATGTAAAATAACTTTGGAATTTATGTGAAAATATCTTTCCGCTAAAGTTGATAGGCTCTTTTGCGTTATCTCATAGAAATTCAGTGTGGAAGCACATGGGTAGCCACCACCTTTCCGGAATTTTCCCCTGGTACATTGGGTTTCTACCAGATGGTGCAGGTAGCACTAACCAGCCGAGGGGCTTAGTGCATGCACTAACTCCAGACGGACAGAAATAAATGTTCATTTATTTAACTGATGTATACCACGTGATATGTACTGTAATTATTTGTAGTTACAGGAAAACACATTGTGTTGACAACAACATGTAAATATTAAGCATTTATTATCAGATATCAAATCACTGTTTCTTACAATTTTCTTTTAAATTTGAGCTTATTAACCTAATTGACCTTATTGACCTAATTTTTCCCCCGTTTTCCGAAAAATGTGTTCTGATTATCCGGAATTTCGGGAGTACCAGGGTTCGGTCTAATGTGGTTTAACTGTACATCCTAAATAGTGTATTAGATAATAAGTTTACCCATTTCGGTGGCCGAATGGTCTAAGGCGCCACTCTCGTATTATAGACTGGCCTGCTTGAGACAAAGGGATTGAGGTTCGAATCCTGGTGGGGTCTACTGATGGTAGTTATTCCTAAATGTTTTCTCACTCTCCTTCCACGCCAATGCGGGTAGATAACTTCAAAATGCTTCCTTCCTCATCCTTACCCCATTAGAGTAAGTATAGTTACATGCTTATAACCTTAACATATATTAAGGTGGGGTGCTAGTGAGCGCAAGTTTAGTGCATTAATTTTGCAGTTTTTATAGCACAAACATCTTTTGGCCAAAATAAATCAAATATTTCTTCTATAGAAACATAGAGTTTAGTTTTCTGCACAGTCTAATCTCAACAGTTGTTGAATATCTGTCATGAGCATGGCAGTATTTGGTGACAAACATTTCTCTTTATTTAAAAAGTTTGTCACCAAATGCTGCCATGCTCATGACAGATATTCAACAACTGTTGAGATTAGACTGTGCAGAAAACTAAACTCAATGTTTCTATAGAAGAAATATCAGATTTATTTTGTCCAAAAACTTTTTGTGCTATAAAAACTGCAAAATTAATGCACTAAACTCGCGCTCACTAGCACCCCACCTTAAGACGGAGTGATACGAAAAGTTTCAAATTATAAAAAGGTGAGTCAAACTATTAAAATAATGACCAATATATTACTACCAATCATATAGCCAACCACCCAGATAGAAATCCTATAAAATAGAAAAAGAGAGAAAGAAAACTTGTTCACCCAGATTACATGCCATTATGCCGGGTCTTTTTTTGGGGGCTAACCCTAAATTTGGAGCTGATTATTACGTGTTATCAGGAAATAATATAAACACATTTTAAATTTACCGTTAGATCAATTGATTATTATTTGACTTGATCCTATAAAATTTAGTCTTTCGTAATATTTTAAACTTTGGTTATTATTTTTGACATGCTTTATTGACCTTATTTTTACTGGATCCAGTTTAAATAAATGGTACGGAACTACGCACGGACTTTCTCGCTGTATTGTTTTAAACTGGAGATATTTACTCAAAACTCGTAATATATGTGAAACAAAATGCTATACACTAGCAAATCCAAGCATAAATTGCACTATACTTATGTACAACTTGTTTTTAGTCCTGGTTTTATATTTTATAATTTTGTTTTTAAAGAATTAATGTCCGCATTTGTATGTTTGGACCGATAAAAAAAATCAATATTGGGTCCACAAGGGTCAACATTTTGTATTAAAATTTCAACTTCTGGTTAAAATTTTCGAAATTTTATTAGATGTTGCAAATCTTCATGCCATCGCATTGCTATTAAATACCTCATCTATAAATTTTGAGCAATAAACAATGTAAATATTGGCTATTGAGTCTAAAATGGATATAGATCATTGTTGTACAAATATTTCTCCTAAGAGGTTAAAGGAAAAACAACATAACTTTTAGAGACCTACTTATATTTAATTACTCTATGGCATTGGAGAATTATTGCGTTAAAACTTAAGTAGTATCTCTTTACAACTAAAGCTCACAAAATTGTATTAATATATTTGCTAATATCTCAGAAACTGTTGGATTTATAAAAATATATTTCATATAAATGTTTTTTATTTTTAATAGTACTACAATTTTGCAACGATCATTTATTTATAGCTTGAATATTTTCGGAGATAAGGAATATTCTGCTTCTGTAATGTACCCTAAAAGTAATTTTTATGGAAAAATGAAAATATCCAATTTATTTATAATCTTAATCAACACCTAAATACGAATTTTAATCACAATCGTTATAATCGATTTTGAGAAAATTTATTTTTTCTCTTTTTGCCCTTTATTAAACTACTCTTAATTTTAAGTTTATACAGACACACAGACAGACGTCATTGCAAATACCATTTTTTAGGGTTTGGGGGTCTTGAGACGTCAACATCCATCGACATTTCAGGTTAGATTTTCTTTTGCGGTCGCAATACTTTTATCTTTTGTGTTTGAAAAGTTAAAAAATATATATTTGCGTATAGCTTGAAAGTTATTGGTTTTATAAAAATATGCTTCTTATAAAATATTTGTAATATAAAGAGACCTACATATTTGTAATAATAAGTAATTTCATATCTCAAATAGTTTAAGAGATATTATAAAAAAGGATAATTTACGCATCAGACCGGAGCCCTTAAAGCCATTTTGCCGAAATATTGGAGAAGCCATTTTGTTTGGAATATATAAAATGTTTATAAATGAAATTTAATCAAAATCGTTAGAGCCGATTTTGAGAAAATCGACTTTTTCTCTTTTTGCCCTTCAGTAAACTACCCTTAATTTTGGCTTAGATATCCAATTCCAAAAACTCCTCGGGGCAACCCTATGAAAACCTAGTTACCAAGTTTTAAACTGATCGGTAAAATAGTTTAGGCTCTAGTTGGAGACACAGACAGCCAGACGGAAAGTCAAAAACAACTTTTTTTGTATTCGGGGGGTCATGAAACGTCAAGATTCATCAAAATCTTGTGTTCAATTTTCTTATGATCATTATACTTTCTCTACCTGTAAGATAGCGAGAAAGTAAAAATATCTGTATAATTTAGCCAGATATTCGATTTAGGTTTGATAAAACTTAATTATAAAATATTATATTCGGATTTGATTGGCATCATTTCCATTTAGAAATATTTGATTCGGATTTGATTTGAAACATTTATATTGAGAAATATTTGGTTCGGATTTGATTCAAAACATTTCCACAATGAAAATTTTAATTAGTATTTGATTCGAAACATTATATTATGAAAATTGTATTCGAATTTGATTAGAAATATTTCTATTATGAAAAATTTTATTCGGATTTATTCGAAACATTACTATTATGAAACATTTTATTCGGATTTGATTCGAAACATTTCCATTTTAAAATATTCAATTCTTAAATTTGACAAAATTGACAAAATTAGTAAGAAAATATTTAGATTCGAAATCGTAAATTTTGGTACTAGCACAAGCTTTTTTTTAGTTAGTTTTGAAAGTTTTTTTATGTTTTAAAATTAACAAGTCAAAGGACCTGAAAATATATTATTATTATTAGTACCGCATCTTACTACCCGTTCGGGTTATACGCACTTATGTTAATGTGTAATGTTAGGGTGATTGTGAGATGAAATGGAGGACCTACAGTTTATCGTGGGATCCGAACCACGGTGAAGACCTGGCACTCCACACATTCACAAGTTGTGATTAATACACGTCTTGTCAGAGGTGAAGGAAGGGTTTGACAATCAAATAAATCTGTGGCAGGACCGAGGATTAAACCCCGGACCCCAGCACAGAAGTCCGACACCTTACCCCTATACTACCAGGTAATCTCACAACTTTTATAAAATACAAACATATGTTTATGGTCAACATTGATAATATGTTACTATACTATTACCTGCTTCGGTGGCCACATGGTCAAATACGCCACTCTCGCAATAAACTATACATGCCGACGACAGGGGGTTTGAATCCCAGGCGGGTGTACTGAGGGTGATTTTATCCTAAATAGATATCCACTCTATTCCACGCAAATACGGGTACACTACTTCTAAATATAACCTTTCTAATAAATAAAACCACTATAGTAATTAGTACAAAAGCGTATAACCCGAACGGTTGCTAAAAAAAACTTATATTATTAGTGTTATTTTACAGGTATTAACAATATTTATCAAAAGTGACGGCTTCAGATCACATGAATTGACGTATGAATACCTGAAGTAGATCTATTAACCTTTTTAAGCTGCCATATATGCCCAAGTGTAAGAAAATGGGGGCATGACAAGCAACCCGCCGAGCAAGAGGTTTCCAAAGTGGATATAGCCCACTATTGCGCTGATCCCCATCGATTTGGTAATAACATATTCGCACCAGTGCGCGCGGCAGGTGTTGGATTGACAAAATGGCGACGATTGTGACGGTACCAAGCACCGCCATACGCTAGAAATAAGATAATATTAATAATAATTTTATTAAAAAAGCCATATGTGCATTCCTCACCCCCCCATCTCGACACGTGTGCTACTTAGCTGTATTAAAATATCACTCTACTTTATATCCTCCCCATAACCTTAATTTCCCCTCAATTCTTGTGTTACCCCTACTCTATTTACCCCCACCACCTTCGACCGCTATTCGTCTCTCTCTGTAAACTAATAGTTCAGAGAATGAAATAGCTGTTCACTCATATTTTAAGGGGAAATTTTTTCCATTAAAAATAAACTAGCGACATAGGGACTGAAAACTACGGAATAAATTGGTTTAAGGCACATGCCCTCATCACCATAGGCATCGCTAGATCTTAGTTATTAGAAAGGAAGGAGGGACGGCTTCATAACGTACCAATTTTCTCTTTAAGTAAAAAAAAAGAATTCTTACCAAACGAGTAACATGATAGTTATTTTATTATTTATTATTTAGCACCGCGTCTTACTACCCGTTCGGGTTATACGCTTAAGTACTAATTACGCTAATGGATTAGGAATTGGGAAGGTTGAATTAAAGGAAGTGAACCCGCATTTGCGTGGAGGTAGAGTGGAAAACCATTTAGGAAAAACCACCCCCAGTTCACCCGACCGAGATTCGAACCTCGATCTCCCCGTCCTCAGCAGTCGGGCTCAACACGACTAGCGCGTTAGCCAACTACGCAACCGAGGCGAGTAACATGATAGTTGAATTAATTATTGAAGGCATTCATATATCCAAACGTGTATTAATTCTATTACTGTCGGGATTTAGGAGACGCGATGAAAGGTCAGTGTTTTCTGCAATTTTGTATAAAAACTGGGGCTTTTTTTTGTTAAAAGAAATCAAATAATTTCTCCTGTAGAAACATAGAGTATAATTTTATTCATACGGTGATAAGAGTTCTTGAATATCTATCAAGGGTGTCCTAGAATTTAATGACAACTATTTTTCTTTATTTAATAAGTTTATCATCTAATGTCGCTATGCTCATTACAGATATTCAACAACTGTTGATATCACCTTATATTATTGACTATGTTTGTAATGTATAAAAAAAATTCAATCACTGGCTTCGGTGGTCATCTGATCTACGCGTTACTCTCGCAGTAGACTAGACTGCCGATGATGGGGAGATTGAGGTTCGACGCTCTGTTGGGTGTAATAAGGGTGGTTTTTCCAAAATGGTTTTCCACTCTCCCTCCACGTAAATGTAAGTACACTTCCTCTTAATATAACCTTTTAATTCCTAAAACAATTAGCGTAATTTAGTACAAAGGCGTATATCCGAACGGGTAGTAAAACGTGGTGCTAATTTCCCCCCCACCCCCCCAAAAAAGGTATTATACAAAAACGGCAAAAACACTAACTTTTTCTCACTTTACTTACATCTCCTCCTTAATTCACGAAGACTATGTTTATTACTACTATTAGCGTATAATATGGAATTTCAAAGAAGAGCGGGTGATAAGAGAACCCTTTTAGATGTGATACTTCGGTATAAAGCAAACTAGATCAGACACGTCCTTAGGAGGAACTGTATTCTGCATGACGTCATGGAAGGAAAGGTTGAGGGAAAGAGGAGCTTAGGAAGGAGGAGGATTTAATTATTGGATGATTTGAAGAAAAGGAGAATATTCTGGGAGCTGAAGGGGGAGGCAGGGGATAGGGTGAATTGGCGGTCTAAGTTAACTGACAAACGCAATGGATCTGTCGTAGGACATATAACCCATTAATAATAATAATAATAATGCATCACAGAGTGTTACGTGGATGCTTGTCTTTAGGATCAAGTCCTGACACTGGAATTAGATTAAATTAAGCTAAGCCCACGTCAGTGGTCAAATGGGCTTTAAGGCATCACTCACAATAGATTAGATTGTCGATAAATAGGAGATTGTGGTTATAATCCCGGTTGGGTGAACTGAGGTGGTTTTTTTTTTTTACTTCACATCTTTCAAATGCTTCACTTTTATTTACATACAATAATAGTTGTAAAAAGCACCTAACCTAAGTTTATCCTATTTATCCTTCTTATTTCTATCTATCCTAATAGTTGGTCCTGCTCCGGGAATATAACAACATCGGGGCCCCCTCCTCTGGCGTCATACCCCTGGCACCGGATGGTAGAAGTTCCAGGACGCCCTATCGGACATTTCACTCCGCCCACTAGCTGCTATACCACCACCTATGGACTTATAACTCACTTAACCTAAGAATACATAATAATTACTTATTAACAATTACAATATAAAATAAACTTAATGCTAACTTAACCTAGTTTGTCATTCCTTCTTGCGTGAAGTCTGTAGGGTCTTTACGTTACTATCTGTGATCCATCTTTTGTAGTGAGAGCAGCCGTCCGACGGATCGTTGGACGTACCAGACGCCCGACAACTCCAGCCCAGCATCACACTCTTGTTATCAAGTGGGCTGGACCCTTTGAGTGAGGGGGTTGTTCTCCCAAACAAATGCGTGTACACTTCCTTAAATTCAACCTTCCTCCCCTTCCACCGAAACATTAGTATGATTAGTACCTATGCATCCACTTTGGTGTTCGCCTGGTCTAATGCGCTAATCTCGCAGTATACTAGATTGCCAATGACGGTGAGATAAAGGTTTGAATGCCGGTCGAGCTTACTAAGGTTTCAATTTTTCTTAAATGGTTTTCCATTTGTCCTCCACGCAAGTGCGAGTACACTTCCTCTAAATTCAACCTTCCTCATCCCTAACACATTAGGGTAATTAATACAAAATACATGCGTGTAGCTCAAACGGGTGCTAAAAAAAAGCTGTAAGTTTATGAAACTGTATATATTATTATTATTATTATTATTATTAGCACCGCGTCTTACTACCTGTTCGGGTTATACGCACTTACGCTAATGTGTAATGGTAGGGTGATTGTGAGATGAAATGAAGGACCTACAGTTTAACGTGGAATCCGAACCACGGTGGAGGCCTGGCATTCCACACATTCACAAGTTGTTATTAATACACATCTTGTCTGAGGTGAAGGAAGGGTTTGGTGATCAGATAAATCTGTGCCGGGACCGAGGATTGAACCCCGGCCGCCAGCATAGAAGTCTGAAACCTTACCCCTAGACCACCAGGTCACCAACAAAACTGTATATAGAAACAACAATTTTACAACCTTGAAATAATAATAAAACGCACCCACAATTTTCTGTTTTGTGTTTTATATATAAGGTATTATTACAGCCCTAGTGAGCTGCATTGTGGCTCTAGTGAGCTGCATTGTGGCCCTAGTGAGCTGCATTGTGGTTCAAATGAGCTGCATTGTGGCCTTAGTGAGCTGCATTTAGGCTAGTTAGCTGCATTGTGGCTCTAGTGAGCTGCATCGTGGTTCTAGTGAGCTGCATTGTGGCTCTAGTAGCTTCATAGCAGCTCAAGGTATCAAATCTCGTAAACTAACCCACGCACACCCCTCTGAAATACGCCTTATTACATATGTTTTCATAAAAACAAGAGTCCTCTGTTCGTGATCTGTCTGTTTCCAGGAATTTTGCCACCAAGTAGACGTGATTGATGATGGGCGGTGATGCAGTTGGGCATCGAATACCATCAGGTGGATAAGTTTAAAGTGATTAATTCTGCTGCATCAGCTACTGGCCACGCTTGCAACCTGGTCGCCGCTTTATATCACCACTTATCAAGGCACCAAGGCGTGAATATATGTTATTAGCCATAGTATTATATAGTTATATGAAGAAGAAACCTAAATATAGATAATACTGTGTCCACTCTATTAATATGCAGAGACGTACTTATCGACAGACTTGTAAAGAATCTATTTAATTATAATGTTTTTGGTGTCACTTATGGAATGCAAGTTATCGCTATGTTCACGGTATTAAAAAAATATTATTTATTAAGTGGAATTAATGACTATGATTGGAAACAACCTTTGCACTCCAAACCCTTGCCAAGCATTTCAATCTATTACTAGTTTGTATTCTGTGAAATTCTAATCTTGTTCATTTTTTTCTTCATTATCCAATTCATTCCAACCCTCCACTGTTGCAACTGCAACCTCTATCCAGAGCTTGTGTTTAACATCCTTGTTTGAGTAGTCTCGATGTTTCGGATTCCACAGTGGCGATCATTTATAAATAGCTCGGTATCAAACATTGCTAAGTACCGCACTCTAACGAGTGTCAAACTCCAGACGGGCGGGAAACACTGGGTGGTTTGCAAGAAAGTTAGTGAAAATGCTGCTTAGTGGAGGAGTGATAGTGGGGTCCCGAGCACCTTATCGGTCGACATTTTAACCTAGGATGACGCAAACAAACGCACACACGTGTCCAGTGTTACGCGACAGGCTGCGACACGAACGCAAGTGTGGACACCTCAATAAGAAATAAAGGTGAGCGTATTTGTCACTGCGACCTGAAAACGCTCACGAAAGCGTTTTAAAATCTGTCGCTGTCGCTGGTCGCCAAGTATAGCCATCCTCATAATAATCAATGTAATACACTACTGCGACCTGGTCACAGCGTCCTGGTCACAGCATCCTGGTCGCAGCGTCTTGTTTGCGGCCTGGTCGTGGCGTCCTGGTCGCGGCGTCTTGGTCGCAGCGTCTTGTTCGCGGCCTGGTTGTGGCGTCCTGGTCGCGGTGTCTTAGTCACAGCGTCCTTGTCGCAGCGTTTTGGCGCAGCGTCCTGGTCGCAAACGTGGCCGTAGCCTCAAGAGAATTCTTTCCATTAACTTAGTACGACCATTCTGTCATACACGAAACGGTATTAAAGCAAGTTTTGAACTATTTGCTATTTGTCATTGAGTCCAAGTAGCTGTTCTTGGTCTATACGCTTATGTACTACTTATCACACTAGTGTGTTAAGGATGAGGAAGGTTGAATTTAAAGAATGTGTACTAGTATTTGCGTGTACTCGTATTTGAATGGTTTTCCACTCTGCCTTCATGCAAATGCGGGTACACCTCTAAATTCAACCTTATTGATCCCTAACTTACTAGCGTAATTAGTATATATGCATATAACCTGATCAGGTAGTAAGACACGGTGCTGAAAAAAACCAAAATAAAAAGTGGTACATAGCCCGTTACTGCCCCAAGGTGTCCAATATGCGTCGAGTCATTAGACGAGTAAACGCGCCATGTTCATTGCAGTAATTTGTATCGTTAGGAATAATTTGACCCAAGACGAAGAACTTGAAGATTGAAAATAGCACCGGGTAATGGAGGAGTGAGACAATATAGTGGCGTGAGGATAGGGGGGGGGGGGAGGAGGGGACCAAACAAGACTAACAGAAGAACTCCCAAACGATGCGTGAATAGTGACAATGTAATTTGGGTGAACAAAAATTCCTGTCTTCCCATTGATTGAAGACGACCAGCGGTGATTACCGAGTTAAACGGGGCCACCCTAATCGTGAGAATATTCTTAAATTTTTTTGTATAGTTTTTTTTAAAATCCATCTGCATTAATTTATCTTTCATTGCTAGGCTCGGATTGTAGTGAACGCGAGGAAAGGTCCAGTGTTTTTGTAGTTTTTATATCAACACGTTTTTTTAATTTAAAAAAATATTTCTCCTGTAGAAACATAGAGTTTAATTTTCTTCACATAGAGGGATTATTATAATTATAGGTAAGAAACTATAAGTAATCCTAGTTCTTCCACGACACTTCAAGGAAAGGATTATAAGTAGTCCTTAGTATTCTACAAATGGTGATATCAACAGTTGTTGAATAACTGTCGAGGGTGTCCTGGAATTTAATGACAACATTTTATCTTCAATTAAAAAGTTTCTCATCTAATGCCGCTATCCTCCTGACAGATATTCAACAACTGTTGATCATCAACGCGTGAAGAAAATTAAACTCAACGTTGCTAATGGGGTAATATTTGATTTATTTTGGCAAAAAAAAAAAAACTGTAAAAATACTGATCTTTGCTCGCATCCTATACTCTCCCACCTTAATAAAGTCCCTGAATATTCTGAGTTCCAGAAACGAAAAGTCATCCCACGTTCTTTGACAGAACTTGCGGTAAAGATCCGACAACCCAATCAGACAGTGCGACACCTGCTCAGAAAAAAACACCTAATTTTCTTTTTCTGCCCACAACAACCAACAAGCCATTGCCAAGCCTTTTGACAAACAATCCAGCGAATTCTTTGCTATGTTGTTGTTTTTTTTACATTCTGTTGAGATTTCATTCGCAGTGCAATACATTTTCAATTCAACGACTTTATTTAACTAAATTTTAGAAGAACTGAAGATAAAGAGATTAAGATAGAAGGATTGACAAATTGGACAGAAGAATAGATCCAAAATAAAGATGGGTTCATAATAACAATAAATAAATTACTAGTTACTGCGTCATTACATCCTTGCAGATTGTAATCAAGTTTTCAATGATTTGGTGACGCTGTTGACATCTTTAAGTCAGAGGGGTTGGGGGGGTGAAGGATTTATGCACCACCTCTCCTCAATTTAAGAGTAACCGGCCCAGTGGCGTAGGGGTCAGTGCACCCGGCTGCGAGCCTAGGAGTCAAAGGTTCAATTTCTAGTTGGTACATTAGGTATTTTTCCCAAAAAGGCCAATTACCCCAACGGTCACCAGGGTTTGGTTAGTTAGGTGTTAGGTTTAAATGTTTCCACTGCTTCCACACCCTCATATTCTCACCATCACCTCATACTCACTATCACCTCATACTCACTATCACCTCATACTTACTATCACATCATACTCACTATCACCTCATACTCACTATCACCCTCATACTCACTATCACCCTCATACTCACTATCACCTCATACTCACTATCACCCTCATACTCACTATCACCATCATACTCACTATCACCTCATTCTCACTATCACCCTCATACTCACTATCACCCTCATACTCACTATCACCATCATACTCACTATCACCCTCATACTCACTATCACCCTCATACTCACTATCACTATCATACTCACTATCACCCTCATACTCACTATCACCCTCATACTCACTATCACCTCATACTCACTATCACCCTCATACTCACTATCACCCTCATACTCACTATCACCATCATCTCATCTCACGGGACATGGAAAGAGCCTCCATGGAAAGGATGTAAGATTAGTACATTAGTACGTCCCCTGGACAACGGTACGCTAGTACGGCTAACTTTACACTACTGGGCTACAGATTGATGTAGCCCAGACACGCTATATTATTATAATTTAAAACTACAAATAAATTTAATAAACGTAGAAAACATGTGAATTGAAACTAAAACCTGGAAAGAACGTTTCAGATTATTATGTCGAAAATGTAGCAACAACATGAAAAACCATGGAAAAATCATCAAATAAAATTATCATCATTAATGTAGGTAGGTTAATTACCCGCTTCGGTGGCCACATGGTCTAAGACGTCATACTCTAAATAGTCTTTATTGCGGGAGACGTAAAGTTGGGGGCTAGATTCCCGATTCGTGTGCACTAAGGGTGGTTTTACCACTCTACCTCCATGCAAATGCTGGCATTGTTCCTCTAAATTCTTCCTTTAAACATTAGCGCAGTTAAAATGATATATGCGTATAGCCTCAAAGGGAAGGGAGACGCAATAATAATAATAATAAAATAATCACTAATTACATTTGATGGCCGTGAATATTGTGAGTAGAGCTCGACACACCGGTAAGAAAAAAAAAATGTATATACGTTTTACCATATACCCATATAATTTTAAAAAATCTATGACATTATTTCGAAATAAGTTAATCATAGAATAGTTTGTAATTTTTTAGTGATGATCTCAGTCTGAGGGAATATGTAATTTAACTTTTTAAGTAGATTTGTTTTTTTAACATCGCATCTTACAATCTGTCCGGGTTATACGACTATGTGCTAACTACGCTAATAGTTTTAAAGCTTAGGAATAATATGTTTCGAGGAACTGTACCTGAATTTGCGTGGAGATGAGTGGAAAACAATTTTTGAAAAACCACCCTCAGTACAACCTACCCCGAGATTCGAACCTTGATCTCCCCCTCATCGGCAGTCTAGTCCAGTGCAAGATTAGTGCGTTAAAGGCAGCCGCCACGTAGCGGATAGTTTTTAATTGAATCATGAGTACAGTAGCCCCATGGCTTCTTTGGTGCTGACTGACAGCTCACATCTTACAGTTGACGACTTTGAAAAGTTACCAGACCAAATTATATATCCCTACGCCGAACCATATGATCTGCAAAAACATGTGATTAGCAGCTGTCACTTCTGACGGTCAAAATTTAGGTATATACCTAAATGTTGACTGTCAGAGAAGTCAGCTGTGAGCTGTCAGTCAGCACCAAAGAAACCACGGGGCTACTGTATGTTCCTCCCCAACCAACGAAGCCATTGTACCCCCCACCCCCCTCCATCAGCTTCGGCGCCTTTAACCCCCCGGCCTAGCTTCCTCATAGCCATTCGTTAGAGTCCGTGTCGGAATGGCTATGAGGAAGTGTCAGTAGGTCAGTGAGCGAATGACCCACATGAGCAGCCTCCCCGGACACATGGGGAATGTAGGTCGCTGATTGTCTCTCTGGAAAAGGGGGCAAGGAAGGGGGGGGGGGGGCTACCGTTACCTCAAACACAAAAACATTCACCTGTCACTCTTTCACGCTCATCTTGCCCGACATTCACTTGTTTCTGGTCCGTACGTCCGTCTTAGAACATACACAAGATGGTCGTCACTTCCGTTGTCATTACTGTTAGCCTCGTGACATGGGCGTTACCCCTTAAAATGTGGTTAGTACTAAACATTATTCCCTAATAATATCACCCGCTTCGGTGGCCGCATTGTCTAAGGCACTACCCTCGCAATAGACTAAACTGCAGAGGATGGGGGAGATCGAGGCTCAGTCCCGGTTGTGTGCACTGAGGATGGCTTCCTTAGATAGTTATCCAATCTCCCTCCACGCAAATGCAGGTGCATCTCCTCTAAATTAAACCATCCTAATCACATTAATGTGATTAGCACATAAGCGTGTAGGCCAAACAGGTAGTAAGACACGGTGATAAAAAAAATCTTCTATATTCGGGTGAATTTAAGGATGGCGTTTTTTTTTTTTTTTTTTTGCACCTAGCCCCTTAATAATAAATCATGATATTAATATGATAATTACGTGTTTATCTCATTGCAATATTGTATATGCTTTATGTTCATGTGTTTTTTTTTCTCAAATACTTGTCTCCTGTGTTTTATCTAATGATAATAATTTATAAATGCAGTGTCGTTTTAACTTAAGACATGGTTAAATGTAAGAGAAGGCTTATGCCTTAATTTCGCTATGTAAATAAAGACAATAATAATAATAAACTAACGTCTACAAAAAATAATAATAAAATATTGATAAACAATTAACTTATAGTTTCACATAAGTGTACATGAATTATGGACATATTAATTTGAAACAATTGAGAGAATAAGATATAAATAAGAAGGTGTTGTGGGTGACCTGGTTGTCTAAGGGGTAAGGTGTCAGACTTCTGTGCTGGGAGTCCGGGGTTCAATCCTCGGTCCCGGCACAGATTTATCTGATTGCCAAACCCTTCCTTCACCTCTGACAAGACGTGTACACAAATGAGGATACATTTCCTCTAAATTTAACATTATTCATCCATAATACATTAACGTAATTAGTGCAAAAGCTTATAACCCGAACCGGTAGTAAAAGCTATAAAGAAAGATAAAAAAAAAATGAAAATTTTTCCAAAATCAAACATTTTTCCATTAAATTTTTTCAAAATGATTTTATATCTCGAAATTGTATCCAGTGGCGGCTGGTGAAATCTCGCGACCTGGCGAGGTTATACCCGAGGATTATCACCTCCCACTAAGTATTCTGTAGTGACCAATCACGCATGTTCCTCATGTTCCCAAGTATTGGAGGAACGTGTGTTCATTGGTCCTCTTGAGGTGACGGGGATGATGGGAGGTAACATGCCATGAACAAGTTAAAGGTGTTTCTAGGCGGCAACTCCCCCGTGTATCTTCCCACGAGCCACCACTGCCCCAGGATGACTGTTAACCGTTTGTTGACGCCAGAATCTCCGGGCCAGGCAAGAGCGTATGTACCAACAATGTCCCCCCACTGAATAATTCTACGCACACCTGTGGCCACTGTAACAATACTAAAGATAGGAAAGTCATCATGGATAGTCTTTTCCAATAAAATCAAGATACTGAATGCTTAATAAATTACCTTGTTGAATATGTTAACCTACCCCTGCACCTACTAGTGATGTTATTAATTCCAGGGTGACCTGGTGGTCTAGAGGTAAGGTGCCAGACTTCTGTGTTGGGAGTCCGGGGTTCAATCCTAGGTCCTAGCGCAGATTTATCTGCTTACCAAACCCTTCCTTCACCTCTAACAAGACATGTATTAATCATAACTTGTGGAATGTGTGGAATTACAGGCTTCCACCGTGGTTCGGATCCCACGTTAAACTGTAGGTCCTTCATTTCATCTCACAATCACCCTACCATTACACATTGGCGTAAGTGCATATAACCCAAACGGGTAGTAAGACACGGTGCTAATAATAATAATAATATTAATTCCATACGGCATTAATCCTCTGGTTGACAGTTTAAACTACCCCTGTACCTACTAGTGTTATTTCCATGACGTTCTTGTGAATGGGACACTAAAATTTACTGGGAGATTTTTTCCCTATTTATTTTTACGGAAAAAATTCCGTTTTGGAAAATTATCGATTAATTTGTTCTGTAAATCTATAAGCATAGGGAAATGGTAAACTATAAAGAGGACATCAAAGGTTAAAATATTCAGTAAGTTTGTTTTTTTTTGTGAATTTTTCCACCGAGTTTCGATAATTCTAGTTATGTCTAGTGACCGCTTTGAACGCTAGTGTTTCAACTTTTGGTTTATTTAGAAGCGTCATGTTACTATGGCAACCAGTACTTTACAGTGTTGTCTATGTTTACCTTCATTTTCATCATTCGTTGAGTTAAAGTAAGACTGGTCCGTAGTGGTTTTGAGATGATGAAAGGGGGGGGGGGGGGGGGCACTCTTAATAGACTTGCAACATACACTTGGATAATAAACGTAGGCACGAGAAAAATAGTTTTTTTTTTACTTTGGACATCTTTGCCTCAAAATAATAGATTAAAGTAGATCAAAGATCAAAATATTTTGTCCCTCTTGGGTGCCTATGTTTATTTCGATATTAGTCGAAATATATTAATGTTATGAAGAAACAAACAGAAACAGTCGTCACATTTATCTTTTTATCTTGAAATGTAAAGAGCTTAATAAAATATGCATTAGATATAGTTTCTTAGATTATGTAAATATAAGGTGGAACATCAAAAACACAAAAGCTCTATAATGAAAACACCTTGGCAATTAATTAATTAATTAACCAATACAAACACGACATTTAAAGGGGAATGTAGGGTACGCGAGAAAAAAAAAACAGTGTTCAGTTTTTATATCAAAACAATTTTTTGGCCTAAATAAATAAAATATTCTTCAATAGAAACATGGAATTTAATTTTCTTCACGTGATTATGTATATATTTGTTGGATATCTGTCTTAAGTATGGCGGTATTATCTCAAAAACTATTTATACGAAGATAAATGTTGTCATTAAATTCTAGGACACCATTAACATCACCATGTGTAGGAAATTAAACTCTATGTTTCTCTTAAAGCAATATTATATTTATTTTGACCAAATATGGTTTGCTAAATAGACCTAAAAATACAACTTTTCTCGGGTTTCCTACATTTCCCACCTTAAGGCTAAAAAGCTCCTTAAACTTAATCATGTTCATCTTGAAGTATTATAATATCAATATTGACACCTAAATAAATAAAATGAATTAATACAATATTTACACAAAATAAAACTTATGAAACTCAATTAAAAATTATATTTGTAAAAATATAAACATTATAAAGTACACATTATTTTCATAAGAAATTAAATTTAAGCTAAAACATTTCTAGTACATTTATATTAATTACGAATGATACATTTTGACAAATATATTATTTTGATAAGAAATGGAACTAATATTAACTTAATATGACACGCATCGGTGGCGTAGTTGGCTAACGCGCTAGTCGTGTTGAGCTCGACTGCTGAGGATGGGGAGATCGAGGTTCGAATCTCGGTCGGTGAACTGGGGGTGGTTTTTTCTAAATGGTTTTCCACTCTCTCTCCACGCAAATGCGGGTTCACTTCCTTAATTCAACCTTCCTAATTTCCTAATCCATTAGAGTGATTAGTACTTAAAGCGTATAACCCGAACAGGTAGTAAGACGCAGTGCTAAATAATAAATAATAAAAAACTTAATATGTTTTCATAAACTATGCATAGCAAATTTGTTAAATATATTTTTAAAAAAATTATTAATAAATAATTTAAACATGTTATGTATGTTATAATATAAATTAATTAAAGCTTAGAAATAGATTTATATTTTCTTATGTTATTTTTAAAAAAATCGTGCCTTATCATTTGTTTGGTCCATTTCTCCAAACCAATGATGAAGAATGAATATGTTTAAAATATCCAGATATTTTAATTTTAATATATTTCGCAACATTTTTAACGAAACATTCTGAAATGTCTTTAATTTTATACAAAGCTTTAATTAATCTGAAACTTAAATGGTTAAAATAAGCATAATTTTCATGATAACTAATATCATTATGTATTGTTAATGCACCCAATTTTAAATCAGTGGAATTAAATATTCAATAACGAACACAAGTTTATCACTTAAATATTTCATGACAAATAGTAGGCCTACATTATGTCATTAATTGTACCTCTAATAGATTGAGAGTTTAAAAAAATCAATTTCCCATATTAGAGAATGAATAATTAAAATAAACACAATATCCGTGACAAAAAACCTTGTAGAGGTTGTAGGCTAATATAGTTGGCACAGACATCAAGTAAGTCCAAGAATGTAAATAAACATAATCTTCTCTATATTAGAGGATTGTGCGAAGTAAATTTATTTTCTGATTTGAAGCAATGTTGATTTGAATGTATGAAATTCTCTAGGAACAAAATCGAAGTTAAAATATTTTGTTGATAATTATTCTTTTGTGTTTGCGATAAGTGAACATAAATTAAATATTTTAGCTTTCAATATGTTTATTGGTGAAGCAAGTCAAACTTTTGGAGTTTCGCATAACCCCTACTAGATTCTATAGAGGCTTTAGTGCTATGATGACTAAGTCAATAATATAACACAATTAATTTTAAATTAAATATTAAGATTTTAGTTACTTGTCCGTTCGTTTTTCTTAAGTTTTTTAAAATACGGATGTTCTTTACCACCATTTATTAGTTTAATATTTTGGTGTCTCTTGTAGATATTGACAACCACTTAAGCCCATGCCTTACTCTAGCTATTAGAAGACATTTCAATAAATACTGTTTGTGATTTTTAAATTCCATAACCCCAGTAGGAAAATATTTCATAGTATTAGAGATCAATTCTTTTGTAATAATATATAAAATCTGCCTTTCATGACAAATGCTGTCGTAGATTTCTACAAATTTTTGTAACTGGAACTTACATACACTCCATAATTCAGCAGAGTCTGGATCCCACGTTAAACTGTAGGTCCTCCATTTAATCTCACAATCACCCAAACCATTACACATTAGCGTAAGTTCGTATAACCCGAACGGGTAGTAAGACGCGGTGCTAATAATAACAATAATATAATATTGAATTACTGACAAATCTGACCATATATATATATAATAGACCCCCTTGCCCAATTAAACGTTTTTCCCTACTTAGAAAACCGCAAGCAAACACTTCGGAAAATTTTCCTATCCAAAACTTACTGGAAAATCGTATTTCTTCAAAAGTTCCTCAAGGTCTAGCTAGACCCGTTCGTTCTCAAAGTCCACAGTTCCTTCTGTTTGTTTTTTCCTCGCCATGCTCCACATTTTATTTGACCGGACTGTCTACGCGCGCACCTCTAATTACACCCCCGACACCTTCCTTCTGACCTTCAGCTAGCGAGATGAGAATGATCCGCACAATCCTATCGGACGATCTTATCTGGAGATGTTGCACTGATTACAATCATTGTCAGGACTTGATGGCGGTGATCGTTACAAAGACACTTTTGTACTGCCTTGATCAACACAGGGACCATTGTTAGACTTCACTGCCTTCCTGGGTTCTCGGGACTACAAATAGAGAGAGAGACGTTGATAAATAAATAATATCGATGTTAATGATTACATACCTGACAATTATACATCCTGACGAACCAATGACGTTTGTTTGATTGCTACCCCCCTCTCCCTACCCTTTTTCTAGCGTCATTTGTTTACGTAGTTAAAAAGTTTCATAGGTCACGAGGTCTAGTACCTAGGACGTACTTGTAAACATTTCCCTGAAACTTTGTTTAGCAAACATATGCGAAATGATGTTGCTTTTGTTTCCGACATGTTTTTACTTTCTCTTGAAATCTAGGAAAGAGAAGTATTGTGATCGTCAAAAAAAAAACGAACTAAGATTTTGATTTAAAAAAATTTCATGTTTCATGACCCACTGAAACAAAAAAAAAGTTGTTTTTGCAATGCATGGCGTCTGTCTGTCCGTCTGTACCTCGGATAGAGCCGAAACTATTTTATCGATTAGGTTAAAACTTGATATTTAAGCTTTTCATAAGGATTCTCTGAGGAGTTTTCGGAATTAGATATATATCTAACCTTAGATTTAAGGGTAGTTTACTAAAGGGCAAAAAGATATTAAAAAAAATTTTACTGAAATTCGATTTAACGATTGATATAGTTTTATATCTAGACACTGATAAACAAGATGGAAATCCTTATTTTCTCATGAAAATGAATTTGATGGTTCTTTACATGGGGTGGAAATTTTCCAATTTTCATCATTTCTCTGCAACTATTTGAGATACGAAATAACTTATCATAGTAAAGTTGTAATACTATTAAATATACAAATGTTTTATTTGAAACATATTTTTTATAAAACCAAATCTTACAAGAATCGACCGAAACACTTTCTTGAAATCTGGTCCAGAACAGATAAGAAACAAACTGAAACAAAAAAAAGGGTGAAAAAGTACACTCAATGAATGTTTACACTTAATCCATGCAAATTCCCTTAGTCAAGGTTTTTTCAACAGATACATATCACAGACGTGGATACTCTCATAAATAAGATCGTGGTCTTGCGCATGCGCGTATTAGACGTCAGTGCATCCTGCTGTTCCGAATCAATGCGAGATCTAATGACCAAATGCATCATCTTCTCTTTGATGGTGGGGATCGATGACCATGTCTTTTCTTTTCAGTTGCTGAGGTCTTTGGAAAACACTCCCCCCCCCCCTCCACACACACCCCGCTCCCATACCAACAAGTTGACCGAAATATAAATGTGACGGACACTGAACTCACGGAGTGATTATTCTAGCCTCTACAAAGGCATATGAAGATTATTTTTTTAAATATACTTTTCATTTGTCATTAACGAGCCTCGGTGGCCAAATGGTCTAAACCGTTACTCTCACAATATAAACTTACTAGACTGCCGATGATGGTAGATCGGGGCTCTAATTCCGATTGGGTGTAATGAGGAGTTTCTATTCTAAATGGCTTTCCACTTTCATTCTAAGAAAATGTAGGTACATTTCATCTATATACTTCATTCACGGTAGGAATTACTCTATGAAAGGTCTTTTTTCCTACCAATATTCTACTATATAATATATTTTAGTAGAGAAAAAGGTCTTTCAGAAAACAATTCCTACGCTGAACAGACTTTATATAATCTTCCTCATTTCTAAAAATTAACGTAATTAATACACATGTGTATAGCCCAAGATGAGGCATTTTATTTACTATCTATTTTTTTAAACACCATCTCTTACGCTAACAAGCTAGGCCTATTCTAGACTAGCCGTTTAAATGATAGCAACTGCCCCTTTAAAGAAACTCTTGTTATCAACTTAGAAAATAAGTTTTCGTGTAGACCAGCATTTTTGCCGCTACCTCTGGAGTAGAGTAACCTCGATACGTTCCTGGAAGAGTACTCGCTAGCCGTTCCGTCTTTTGGCGGTGATAATATCCAAACAAACAAACAAGAAAGAAAAAGAAGTTTGGCCGCCATTTTGAAGGTGTACTGGCTTTTGCTTTGTTTACTTCAAAGCTTAACTTTATGATAATGTTGGTCTGAAACTTAATTTTATTTATTTAAGTGTTATTTTATATTTATCTTTTAATTTTTCATGAGCTATTTTTCTTTGATGCTTCATCAAATTCTAACTGGTTTTCTAAATATTTCGTAACAAATTAAGCTACTTTGTGAATAATGAGGGGACCAAAATAATATAATAAATCTTTAGATTTAATTAATAAGCAAAAATATACTTAGCACCACATCTTACCACCTGTTAAGGTTATACACACATGTACTAATTAGGGTAATGAGTTAGGGATGAAGAAAAATGAATTTAGAGTAAGTGTACCCGCATTTGCGTGGAGAGAGTGGAAAACTACCCTCTGTACACCCAACTAGGATTCTAACTCAACTCCAAATCTTCCTGTCATTGACATTCTAGTTTATAGCGAGAGTGATGCCTGAGACCATGCGGCCACCGAAACAGATATTTTTTCATAATGTTTCAAGTGTGCTTATTTTTAATAATTTTTTAATAAAAAATAAAAGCTATCAATGTTATTAAAAATTATATAATATTTATAATTTTATCATAAAAAATTATATAATATAAATACAATGATATCATAAAATATTTATTATATAATATATATATTATATATACATAATATAAGTAAATATATGTTATACACATAATATAGGTATATCTATCCTCTCTCTCTCTCTCTCTCTCTATATATATATATATATATATATATATATATATATATATAATATATATATATAAAAATATATATATATATTTAACATATAGTTATATATTTAAATATATATGGGTGACCTGGTGGTCTAGGGGTAAGGTGTCAGACTTCTATGCTGGCGGCCGGGGTTCGATCCTCGGTCCCGGCACAGATTTATCTGATTTCCAAACCCTTCCTACACCTCTGACAAGACGTGTATAATCAAACTTGTGAATGTGAGGAATACCAGGCCTCCACCGTGGTTCGGATTCCACGTTAAACTGTAGGTCCTTCCATTTCATCTCACAATCACCCTACCATTACACATTAGCGTAAGTGCGTATAACCCGAACGGGTAGTAAGACGCGGTGCTAATAATAATAATAATAATAATAATATTTAAATATATTATATATATAAAACTAATATTATATTAGTAAATAATATATCTAATAATAGCTAATGTTTAGGTAATATAAATTGTCACGTTATATTGCCTAAACGTTAGTTTTAAGGTTTCTTTAATTTAAATTCCCGCCAAAGCTTACGATTTTTTAACAGAGATTACTAAGAGTTGTACAATTTTACAAAACTTTCCTCTTATTTTTTGTGAAGTTAAAGCTATTCTGATTTCATAAATGGTTGATTTATAATTTATTTAATAGTACAAATGGACTTTATTAATTTTTTAAATTCCATTTTCTCCATAAGAATACATTGTAGACTCTTAACGTCATACCCCCACAATGGCATACTGCGAGTACTCATTATATCTAGGTTATTCTACTCTGGAGGCGTTAAAACCGCCTAGCGGTAGAAACGTGAATCAAACTACACCAGGCGTTAACAGGCATTTGTGCCTCAAATGTCACAAGTCTGTCGGCAGGAATATAATAATACTCTTCCTCAAGCTGGTATCATGTTTTGATATATTTTCATTCACTAAACCAAGTAGTTCATCAAATGAAACCACAGACATTTCATACTACAAAAAATAACTTCTCTGGGTACATTCTGTGATTCATAAACATAATATGAAACTGTCCTGTTGAGAGATGGTTCGATAATGGGGGGTGAGTCCACTAACGTCTCTTTTTTCTAGTTTCCTCCAACAAAATAAGTCCCGCAATATAACCGGCCTGTACAAAGTCCATTTTTTTAAACCATTCTGCACAAGTGGAAGCAACAACCGTGGCATTTAAACCGCCAGTGTAGAATAGGTAGCGTTTTGACAGTCAGGTGTAGATTCAAGAGTTTGGGGGCAAAACCGTCGCGTTTAAAGGCTAGTGTAGATTCGGCCTAAGACTCAATGTATTTAGAAACTGCTCGAACGCTGCGGACTATTTAACTACCAGTGGCTGGAATTACAAAACGCAGCGAAAGGCTTACCGTTACCACGTGTATAAATTGACTCATTTAACTCAATGCAGTTAGACAACGTGGCGGTCCAACAACCACGTGCATAAAAGAACCCGACGCTACTGATTCTACACTAGCGGTTTAAATGCCGCGGTTGTTGCTTTCACTTGTGCAGAATGGTTTAAAAATGGACATTGTACAGGCCGGTTATATTGCAGTACTTATTTTGTTGGAGGAAAACTAGAAAAAAGAGACGTTAGTGGACTCACCCCCCATTATCGAACCGTCTCTCAAGAGGACAGTTTTATATTATGTTTATGAATCACAGAATGTACCCAGAGAAGTTATTTTTTGTAGTATGAAATATCTGTGGTTTCATTTGATGAACTACTTGGTTTAGTGAATGAAAATATTGCAAAACGTGATTCCATCTTGAGGAAGAGTAATATTCTTACTGAAAGACTTGTGACACTGACGAATAACTGCCGTTGACGCCTGGTTTAGTAACATTTGCGTTTTTACCGCTAGGCGGCTCTAACGCCTCCAGAGGTAGCGGTTAAAATGCTGGTCTAGACGGAAACTTATTTTCTAACTTGATAACAAGGGTTTCTTTAAAGGCGCGATTGCTAGCGTTTTAACCGCTAGTGTAGAATAGGCCTAGTGCGACCTTTTATGCGAGCGGTAGCGGTCTGCCATCATCTCACATGCTGCCAACTGAACTGCACCAACTTCAGTTTGAATATGGAAGACGTCAACATCGAACGTTTCATCGATGAGGTTAGAGAAAGACCAAGTATATAGAACTCGGAACTGAGGATTTGTGCTAGGATTGGTATCACTGCGCGCCCAACTATTTCACCTACTGTGGTAGCGTTTGGAAACGCATCTTATAATTGGTACGAGCGGATCTACCGCGGCTGCTACCACCACGGCAGCCACGTGCGTAAAAGAGGCCTTATGGTAGCGGTTTAAAAAACCGCCGCAATTTAACCACTAGTGTAGAATCGACCTTAGGGATTAGGAAAGTTAAATTTAGAGGAGGTGTACTGGAATTTGCGTGGAAGGAGAGTGGAAAACCCTTTTAGAAAACCACCCACATTACACCTGACCGGTATTCAAACCCTCATCTACCTGTCATCGGTAGTCTACTCTAACAAGAGAATGACGCCTTAGACCATGCGGCCACTGAAGTAGGTTTCATGTATGCTCTTTGATGGAACTCATGTTCTTTTTTTTCACATTATTTTTCCATAACAATATATATTAATATATCGTTTCACATTTATCTTAAGGAGGCCGCCTTGGTATGTTAGACATTTTTATGCAGACGTTTAGCTTTAACGCAATATTTAATTCTATGATATGTTATTTCAAAATACTGTTCACGACAAAATAAGGTCAAAATACCCCAACAGAGTTCTTTTTCCTTAGCGACAATATAGTAGTTTTAGTTCTATTGATAGAAACAAAATTGTGAAAATGTACAAATAATTTATTTTCAACCATTTTTTAATTACATTTGTGAAGCTATGAGAGCAGGCATGATGTAAAAGGGTTCTAGATTTACCCTTCCTCTAACAAATACAATAATTTTTTGGCAAGGCTCACAAAGAAAATGTTAAGTTATTTGAGAACTAGCAGCGAGCTTTCCTCTTTACCTTGAGATAAAAAGTTTGGTCGTTTTCTTCCCTTCTTTCTTATTTACAAGACAAAGGGTGGTTGTAGGTGAAGGGTGAAAGGGAGTATAAACTTAGAAAGAATAGAGTAATTCCAGAAAACCACACAGACTATTGTATTTTAAGACGTGTGGCCTGACAGCGATTGAAACGTTCTCGCTGATTGAGGCGGCCGCCTTAAGTATAATTTAAATACGGGATCCGCGCTTGTCATGTTGAGCTTGACTGCTGAGGACGAGGAGATCGAGGTTCAAATCTCGGTCGGGCGAACTGGGGGCGGTTTCTCCTAAATGTTTTCCGCTCTCCCTCCACGCAAGTGCGGGTTCACTTCCTCTAATTCAACCTTCCCAATTCCTAATCCATTAGCGTAATTAGTACTTAAAGCGTATAACCCGAACGGGTAGTAAGACGCGGTACTAAATATTATTATTACTATTATTATTATTGTTATTATTATTATTATTATTATTATTAAATACGGGATCGAGAAAGTATGTGCGGTGTACCAAACTAAAGGTACAGTTGAAAAAGGTGTCAAGTCACACATCACGCACATTTTATATTTCAAACCCATGAGGACAGAACCAAATACTTTTTTTAATTAATTTAAATATGACACAGACCTCTTTTAACCATAATCTAAAGTCCATTAGAAAGGTTTCACGATTGTCTAACAGATGGCAGCACTAATTCAATTTGAGACAAAATTGGACTTTCCCTCCTTTCCCCCCTGTATTCTTAATTTATTTTCAAGAGAAATTGTGACGATTTTTGTGACGTGTTGTTGAAGAGTGTAACGGTCCATAACCCAACTTGAATGTTTCTATAACGATCTTTAAAAAAAAAAAAAAAAATACACCCTGTATTAAATAAAAGCTAATTAAATATTTCATGCTAACAAATGAAAGATCGTGAACTAGAGTAAGAGAACAAGATGAAATTATTTTGTGTTCTTTTTTTTTATTTAGTGGATCTCATTTAAACTTAATCTATCGTGACTTAGATAGTTTATCTTCTTTTTTTTTTTTAAGTACGAACAATAAGGTTGCCGCCTACCTGAACACTGAGATGAATCGCAGACGTTCATAATATCCTTCGTTATTTAAAAAGTGGTTTGCTAGTTCAAATTATAATTTACGTCAAAATGGAAGGTTAATGTGTCCTTATAACATTATAAAGCTTACATTTTAGGGTTTTATAGCTTAAGAAAAAAAAAACTTCGTTAGTTGAACAGTCTGAGGCAGGAGACGGCAACAGGTCAAGCTCACGGCAATTTTCAGTTTTTTCATTTATTTAATACCGCGTCTTACTACCCATTCGGGTTATACGCACTTACGCTAATGTATAATGGTAGGGTGGTTGTGAGATAAAATGGAGGACCTACAGTTTAACGTGTGATCCGAACCACGGTGGAGGCCTGGCATTCCTCACATTCACCAGTTGTGATTAATACACGTCTTGTCAGAGGTGAAGGAAGGGTTTGGTAATCAGATAAATCTGTGCCGGGACCGAGGATTGAATCCCGGAGTGCCAGCTAATTTATAGTCGATCGCTTAATAAAACTACATGGTCCATGATAAGGCAGGTTTACCTTGAATTATTCTACTATGGTACAGTTTATAAGATAAGGCCATAGTGTAATCCGTCAAGGTAAGACTGCTACCTCTCAGGGTAAACAGTGTACACTTTATCTATTTTATACAAAGGCATTTATACAAGTATTGGGGGAAATATTGAATTTAAGGAATAAATACAAGATGTATGGGAAAAAAAGAATTAATAGTTGAGTGGGGAAACGAAGGGTGATTGCTGGACTTTTGATAAATGCTAAAATCGATTAGATCCCCAAAAGTGTTCCCGAACTCTGGTCTAAGGCGTCACCCTCACAATAGAATGGACCGCCAATGATGGAAAATATCGACGTTAGAATCTCGGTCGGGTGTACTTAGGGTTGTCTTTCTTAAATGTTTTCCCACCCTCCTTCTACACAAATATGGGCAGAATTCCTCTAAATTCAACCTTATTCATCCCTAACATAATAGTGTAAACACTATAGTATAAAGCCACATGGCTGACTCACTCACTGACATCAATGTTTACCCACTTACAGATGAGCTAGAAACTTGAAATTTGGCAAAATTATAGCTTCTAGCCTGTAATGGACGGGAAAATTCCAAAAAGTTAAAATTTTAATTTTTAACCCCCCCAAAACATTCAAAATGGTGGAGCAACTTTAAAGTCGGTATGGACCTTTCTTTGGAAACCTCTTGTGACTAAACGGTAAGACCTATCAAAAAAAGGATTGCACCAGAGCTAGATTTTTGATTGAAGTTAAACTTTGCACATTTTCCACACATTTTTTAATTTTCTGACACATTTATGGGACAGCTAGAACCATAAAATTTTAAAAATAGATCAACGTTCAAAACAACGCTGGAATTACATTAGTTTACATTCACTGGGGTTTTAGGGCGGAGCCCACAACGAGCAAAGCGAGTTATTTTATACAAACCCACCTCGATGGTCGTGGAGGAACTAGCTTGAGGTGTCGTGGAGGAACTAGGACACTTACAATCCCTTCCTTGAGGTGTCGTGAAGGAACTAGGACTACTTATAATCCCTTCCTTGAGGTGTCGTGGAGGAACTAGGACACTTACAATCCCTTCCTTGAGGTGTCGTGGAGGAACTAGGACTACTTATAATCCCTTCCTTGAGGTGTCGTGGAGGAACTAGGACACTTACAATCCCTTCCTTGAGGTATCGTGGAGGAACTAGGACTACTTACAATCCCTTCCTTGAGGTGTCGTGGAGGAACTAGGACACTTACAATCCCTTCCTTGAGGTGTCATGGAGGAACTAGGACACTTACAATCCCTTCCTTGAGGTGTCATGGAGGAACTAGGACACTTACAATCCCTTCCTTGAGGTGTCGTGGAGGAACTAGGACTACTTATAATCCCTTCCTTGAGGTGTCGTGGAGGAACTAGGACAATTATAATCCCTTCCTTGAGGTGTCGTGGAGGAACTAGGACACTTACAATCCCTTCCTTGAGGTGTCGTGGAGGAACTAGGACACTTATAATCCCTTCCTTGAGGTGTCGTGGAGGAACTAGGACAATTATAATCCCTTCCTTGAGGTGTCGTGGAGGAACTAGGACACTTACAATCCCTTCCTTGGGGTGTCGTGGAGGAACTAGGACTACTTATAATCCCTTCCTTGAGGTGTCGTGGAGGAACTAGGACTACTTATAATCCCTTCCTTGAGGTGTCGTGGAGGAACTAGGACACTTACAATCCCTTCCTTGAGGTGTCGTGGAGGAACTAGGACACTTATAATCCCTTCCTTGAGGTGTCGTGGAGGAACTAGGACAATTATAATCCCTTCCTTGAGGTGTCGTGGAGGAACTAGGACACTTACAATCCCTTCCTTGAGGTATCGTGGAGGAACTAGGACTACTTACAATCCCTTCCTTGAGGTGTCGTGGAGGAACTAGGACACTTACAATCCCTTCCTTGAGGTGTCATGGAGGAACTAGGACACTTACAATCCCTTCCTTGAGGTGTCGTGGAGGAACTAGGACACTTACAATCCCTTCCTTGAGGTGTCATGGAGGAACTAGGACACTTACAATCCCTTCCTTGAGGTGTCGTGGAGGAACTAGGACACTTACAATCCCTTCCATGAGGTGTCATGGAGGAACTAGGACACTTACAATCCCTTCCTTGGAGTATTGTGGAGGAACTAAGCTTCTGCACTGGGACTACCTGAGGCTCAGGGGAGGAACTCAACATCCCTCTTTCCACCAATCCCTTGATGAGGTCGATTAGGGTTGATCCCGGGGTCTTTGCCCACCCTTGACGTTGGATTCGCCCTCACCTTCTCCAGCCACCAAATCTGGTTGTCGAGGAAATCTTCTGGTTTACATTGTTGGCCACTCTACTCATACAATTGTCTGTCAATATCTTACTATTGGTCTTTAAGATTGCTTAGAAGATTTCCGCAAGTGTTGTAGTTTTGTTTCTGTTCAATCATTTTCTTCATAAGAACTCACGACTTTAATTTTCAGTATTTATTAGCCATAATTTTGTAATTTTACGACTTTATTGTCTATATGTGTGATTCTTTGGCTGTTTTATTTATTATGAAAATGTATTTATTCATGGTTTTTTTGGAAAATAAAGCTTTATTTTCTCTAGCACCTCGTTTCAATACTATTTCGGGCTGTATGCATACGTAATAATTACGTTAGTTTGTTATGGATGAGAAAGGTTGAATTTATAATAAGTAAGCCCTCATTTTCGTAGAAAGCTATTGGAGGAAAACCACCCTCAGTACACCTGACCGGGATTTGAACTCCGATATCCCCGTCATCGTTATTTCAGTCTATTGCGAAAGTTATGCCTTAGACAAGTGTTTCCCAAACGGTGAACTGTGGCGGAAAATTTAGGTTTTCAGTGCTGCCACAGCGTGGAGCGCCGCTCAAATAGAACACGACTGAAATTGGTACTAATCTTTTTTAATTAATCTGATACAATCAAAAGCTTTCGTGCTAATTTAGAGCTAAGAGTTCAGACAGATTACCGATGTCATATTCTCTAAATTGAAATATGAGGCCTGGACACGGGAATCGAACCCGGGACCTTTGACTTAGTACGCCAATGCTCTAACCACTGAGCTATCCAGGAATAGTACCGTACCCAGGGTCATTCTTCACTCATATCCATTATGATATGTGCATTCGTACAATTTGTCATTGTACTATTGACAGCATAAAGCGTTCCATGATCGAAGATGGTTGCGTCGTTTCGATATCTCGTGATCTTAATTGATCACACATATGTAGCTGACGATTTTAACACGTCCATCACAGACTCCACCTTTGGATAGCTCAATAGTCAGAGCATTGGCGTACTAACCCAAAGGTCCCTGGTTCGATTCCATTATAAAGATATTCATTTTTCAATCTAATGAAAACTATATTTAGATGCGGCCATAACCGAATATTAACAAATATGATAGAACGGCTATTTTATCCTAATTACTGATAGCCGCTTGGGTGGCGTAGTTGGCTAACGCGCTAGACGTGTTGAGCTCGACTGCTGAGGACGGGGAGATTAAGGTTCGAATCTCGTTTGGGTGAACTTTTTTTTAAATTGTTTTCCTCTCTCCTCTCCACGCAAATGCGGGTTCACTTCCTCTAATTCGACCTTCCCAATTCCTAATTCATTAGTGTAATTAGTACTTAAAGCGTATAACCAGAACGGGTAGTAAGACGTGGTGCTAGTATTATTATTATTATTATTATTATTATTATTATTATTATTATTATTATTATTATTATTATTATTACTAATAGTTTGAATGAAATGTTTCCAAATGTCGAAGAAGCGGGCAGAGAAAAAGAACTTCAACCTTTAAATTTTGGAACGTTTGAGGTTATTTCAGGGGGGGGGGGGGAACCTATACATTTTAAATTCTGATTTACCGTACAACCGTTTGACTGGGTACGTAATATATTTTCCGCTGCCGCGGCGCGTACCCTAAACAAAACAATGCGCCGCAAGAATTTTATGCTTGCTAACTGTACCGTGAACTTAAAAATGTTGCTGAACACTGCCTTAGAGCTTGTGTTCTCCAAAATGGGTAAAATAAAATTAAACTAAGATCTGTTCACAGGAATAGCTAAAAGAAACACATCAACAAAAAAAGGAGGGAGATCAGTTTGTTTTTAAAAAACAACAACATAGGGACGTGTTTTATTCCTTCCTGATTTCCACAACCTCAACGATCATCCCGACGATACTGTTGTTGTCGGTTCGTTGTCAGAAAGTTGTTTCAATCACAAAAGCGCGGAACTGCGGAGTCACGGGTGCAAGTATTGTCCGATACAGAGATACATTTCACCACCGCCACTCCTACATGTCATTTTTTTTTTCTTATGACCTCAACAGTAGCCGGTGGTCACGTTGTCTTAGGAGTAAGGCTTAACATAAACTGGACCATCTTTGACGGGGAGGAGATTGAGGCCTGAATCTCGCTTATGTACACTTGAGGGTGTTTTTATTTTTCTGTATTTGTGATTTATCACTTTGGTTTCTCTTTTCAAATCTCAGCACTAATGTGGGTACATTTAGTTTAAAACTGCCCTAATTTTTTCTTTATGCCTTAAGTAAAGTCTTTAATAAGCCTTGATACTATTAAACGTAGAAAATATTTTATTTTACTTTAAAAAAATACCAGTCCTATTAAATTAGATGAAAGTAAGAAATCGGGTTTAGGTTAATTTCTTCTCGAGGGAGAGCCTTTTTTTTAATTATTATCAGCACGTCTTACTTCATATTTGGATTTTACGTATATGTGGTAATTACTCTAATTGGGCGAAGAAAGAAGCATTTTAGAATTATTCGACCCACATTCGCGTGGAAAGAGAACGGGAAACCATTTAAGGAAAAACTCCTTCAGTAGACCTAACCAGGATTCGAGCACCGATCTACCCGTCTTCAGCAAGCCAGTCTAACGTGAGAGAGACTCTTTAGACTATTTGTCCACTGAAGAGGGTTCGAAGGAGAGCTCCCCCTTAAACCAAAAGTTGAGAGGTTATGTGTGGTCCTAGCGCAAAGCACGTGCCTCTCGAACATTCTCGAGAACAATCAATCACAGCTCGTGACGAAAGAAAAAACAACCATTTTTTGATCGAAATTCTCACTTCCCACCTTACCCCCCTCCTCTTCCCATCTGTTTCACTTAAGTGACCACCGGGGAAACGTTTGAGTACATCCCATAGCGGCCGATAATTATCGATTATATAGAAATAAACAAGGTGAACTTATTCTGAAGCTACAGTCAGTCAGTCTAACACCTCAACCTCGGTTACTTATTAATAGTTTGGTTTTTATTTAGTATAACGCCATACTTATCAAATTTTATTATTATTATTATTATTATTATTATTATTATTATATTATTATATTATTATTAGCACCGCGTCTTACTACCCGTTCGGGTTATACGCACTTACGCTAATGTGTAATGGTTGGGTGATTGTGAGATGAAATGAAGGACCTACAGTTTAACGTGGAATCCGAACCACGGTGGAGGCCTGGCATTCCTCACATTCACAAGTTGTGATTAATACACATATTGTCAGAGGTGAAGGAAGGGTTTGGTAATCAGATAAATCTGTGCCGGGACCGAGGATTGAACCCCGGCCGCCAGCATAGAAGTCCGACACCTTACCCCTAGACCACCAGGTCACCATCAAATTTTAATTTCATAAAAACCCACTTCGGTGGTTGAACGGTCCAAGTTGTTACTCTCGCAGTAGATTGAACTGCCGATGACGGGAAGATCATGGTTCGAATCCTGGTCGGGTGTACTGAGGGGGATTTTCCTTAAATTGTTTTCCATTCTAAATGTAGTTACATTCGCTCTAAATTCAAGTTTCCTTGTCTCTAGCAAATATGCCTGATTAATAAATGCGTACAACCCGAACGGGTAGTAAGACTAAGTGCTAAAAAATATATATACTTGAGTGAACTGAGCAATGAATCTTACAAATGTCACGTTTTACAAATTGGACCGATTTTGGCAGTCGTTAGAGAATATAAGCTAATACCATTTTGATATTGATATTGGCAGAACTGCATTTTTATATCGTGTAATATTCAATAAAAGCATTCTTCTAGTGACCCAACTAAACACAACTTGTCTCTTAAGTGTTTACTTCAGAAAGATAAGTAAGAGTCGAACATATGTAGTGAGTACCACAGCAGGAGTGGCTTAAATCCCCATCGGGGAATTTATATCTCCCGCCTGATACACAGGCAACCCGCTAAACTACTGCGCTTAGCTCTCCCGCCTGATATACAGGCAACTCGCTAAACTACTGAGCTTAGATATCCCGCCTGATACACAGGCAACCGCTAAACTACTGACTTAGATATCCCGCCTGATACACAGGCAACCCGCTAAACTACTGAGCTTAGCTCTCCCGCCTGATACACAGGCAACCCGCTAAACTACTGAACTTAGCTCTCCCGCCTGATACACAGGCAACTCGCTAAACTACTGAACTTAGCTCTCCGCCTGATACACAGGCAACCCGCTAAACTACTGCGCTTAGCTCTCCCGCCTGATATACAGGCAACTCGCTAAACTACTGAGCTTAGCTCTCCCGCTGATACACAGGCAACCGCTAAACTACTGAGCTTAGATCTCCCGCCTGATACACAGGCAACCCGCTAAACTACTGCGCTTAGCTCTCCCGCCTGATACACAGGCAACCCGCTAAACTACTGAGCTTAGCTCTCCCGCCTGATACACAGGCAACCCGCTAAACTACTGAGCTTAGCTCTCCCGCCTGATACACAGGCAACCCGCTAAACTACTGCGCTTAGCTCTCCCGCCTGATATACAGGCAACTCGCTAAACTACTGAGCTTAGCTCTCCCGCCTGATACACAGGCAACCCGCTAAACTACTGCGCTTAGCTCTCCGCCTGATATACAGGCAACTCGCTAAACTACTGAGCTTAGATATCCCGCCTGATACACAGGCAACCGCTAAACTACTGAGCTTAGCTCTCCCGCCTGATACACAGGCAACCCGCTAAACTACTGAACTTAGCTCTCCCGCCTGATACACAGGCAACTCGCTAAACTACTGAACTTAGCTCTCCCGCCTGATACACAGGCAACCCGCTAAACTACTGCGCTTAGCTCTCCCGCCTGATAACAGGCAACTCGCTAAACTACTGAGCTTAGCTCTCCCGCCTGATACACAGGCAACCCGCTAAACTACTGAGCTTAGATCTCCCGCCTGATACACAGGCAACCCGCTAAACTACTGCGCTTAGCTCTCCCGCCTGATACACAGGCAACCCGCTAAACTACTGAGCTTAGCTCTCCCGCCTGATACACAGGCAACCCGCTAAACTACTGAGCTTAGCTCTCCCGCCTGATACACAGGCAACCCGCTAAACTACTGCGCTTAGCTCTCCCGCCTGATATACAGGCAACTCGCTAAACTACTGAGCTTAGCTCTCCCGCCTGATACACAGGCAACCCGCTAAACTACTGCGCTTAGCTCTCCCGCCTGATATACAGGCAACTCGCTAAACTACTGAGCTTAGATCTCCCGCCTGATACACAGGCAACTCGCTAAACTACTGAACTTAGCTCTCCCGCCTGATACACAGGCAACCCGCTAAACTACTGCGCTTAGCTCTCCCGCCTGATACACAGGCAACTCGCTAAACTACTGAGCTTAGCTCTCCCGCCTGATACACAGGCAACTCGCTAAACTACTGCGCTTAGATCTCCCGCCTGATACACAGGCAACCCGCTAAACTACTAAACTCCCCTTTCACCTACTATGGTGGCTATATGGTCTAAGGCGCTACTCTCGCAATAGACTTGACTGCCGAAGGTGGGGAGATCGGGGCTCGATTCTGTTAGGGTGCACTCAGGGTTGCTTTTCCTAAATGGTTATCCACTCTCCCTCCCCACAAATACGGGCACACTTCATCTAAATCAAACCTTCCTATTCCTTAAGGCATTGGCGTAATTAGTACGTAGGCATAAAACAGGAACGGGTAGTAAGCCTCGGTGCTAAAAAACCCTCTTTCTCGTCTGAATACATCAGGAACATCACTGGTCGTCCTCACTGTGCTATTATTATTATTATTATTATTATTATTATTATTATTACTATTATTATTATTATTATTATTATTATTACTACTACTACTACTTCTACTACTACTAGCACCGCGTCTTACTACCCATTCGGGTTATACGCACTTACGCTAATGTGTAATGGTAGGGTGATTGTGAGATGAAATGGAGGACCTACAGTTTAACGTGGGATCCGAACCACGGTGGAGGCCTGGTATTCCTCACATTCACAAGATGTCTTGTCAGAGGTGAAGGAAGGGTTTGGTAATCAGATAAATCTGTGTCGGGACCGGGGATTGAACCCCGGACTCCCAGCACAGAAGTCCGATACCTGACCCCTAGACCACCAGGTCACCCGCTTCCTCAATGTGCCTTGTTCTTGAAATGTGTCTCTAAGTCACGGGACCGGAGCCTGTCCTGGTTCGATATTTGATGTTGGAACCTCAAGCAGTTCCACTTCTGGAGTTGCGAGTTGAACCGTAACCGCAAACCGGAGGGCTGCTGTAGAGACACACTTCTCACGAGACATCTGTCCGTGGATCCACCAGATGGATCACTGGTGACTAATGATCCCTAACCGAGCATGTCATCTTGTCGTCTCTGTTTACCCTTCCCAAAGGACAAAGGACAATACAACTGCTCACTGTGAAGGAGACGGTTAGATGGGTCCGAATATTTTTCTGGGAGAGATTCTGTGATCTCATGACCCGCTTCGGTGGTCGAATGGCTATAGGCAGTGGTTCGCGACCTTTTCCATATCGTGAACCCCCTAAATCCGATCATAATTCACCGTGGCTCCCCTAATATCCCCCGCTATACGAGGAGGAAATTGAAACCCTCTGCACACATGTGTATTATTCTACGTAATCCATTTAATATTAAATAAAACAAAAAATATGTTCAATTTGGACAGTAATGGGAAAAAAATCCGGATGTTTAAGCAAATTGTGAATGGCAAATTATACCACTATAAAGCAACATATCTGACTCACTCACTCTCTTACACATTAATGTTTACCCACTTCCAGATGAGCTAGAAACTTGAAATTTGGCAAACTTGGAGCTTCTAAGCCTGTAACCGACGGGAAAATTCCAAAAAGTAAAAAATAATAATTTTTAACCCCCGAAAAAATTTAAAATATCGGAGAAACTTTAAAGTCGGTGCGGACCTTTCTTTGGAGGTCTCTTGTGGCTAAACAGTAAGACCATCAAAAAACGGCTCTGGAATTACATTAGTTTACATCCACTTGCAAAAAAAACTCATGGGGGGTTTGGGGGCAGAGCTCCCAACGAGCAAAGCGAGTATGTTTATATAGTGTCAAAATACAATTTAAAAAATAACTTAAAAATCTACATTTATTTCACGGACCCAGGTTGACGTCACTCTCGCCATAGACTGAACTACCGTTGACGGGGAGTTCGAGGTTCGAATCCCAGCTGGATGTACTAAGGGTGGTATTTTATAAATGGCTTTACACTCTCCCTTCATGAAAATGTAGCTACAATTCTTCTAAATTCACACATCGTCCCCCCCCCCTAACACATTGCCTTAGCGTTATTAGTACGTATGTGTATAGCCTGAATGGGTAGTAAGACGCGATGCTAAAAAAATCTTGTTTACCAGGCTTCGCTTACAACTCTTCACATTCAGAAATATCCTCAACGCTTTTTAAATTGTCAGTTAACTACAAAGTGAAAAAACTATAGTGCATTAATAAAAATTGTGTTACAAGTACATTTCTTTTTATTAATTAAATATATAACTATTATTATTATTAGCACCGCGTCTTACTACCCGTTCGGGTTATACGCACTTACGCTAATGTGTAATGGTAGGGTGATTGTGAGATGAAATGAAGGACCTACAGTTTAACGTGGAATCCGAACCACGGTGGAGGCCTGGCATTCTCCACATTCACAAGATGTCTTGTCAGAGGTGAAGGAAGGGTTTGGTAATCAGATAAATCTGTGCCGGGACCGAGGATTGAACCCCGGCCGCCAGCACAGAAGTCTGACACCTTACACCTAGACCACCAGGTCACCAATTTAAATATAGTAATTCGAAGTTTATTTAGTTAACTGAATAATTATTCGTTAATCGGACGTTTATAATTTTATAAATACATAAACAATGTTAAAAAATAAATTTTAATATCCAATTTTAAAACGGGTCTACATGTGATTTTAACATATAACTATATATATATATATAATGGACAAACAACTGTTAGTTATAATTACAAAAACTATAGTATTTATTATTATTATTATTATTAATATTACTGGGTACGAGTAGGATTCCCATTGTAAAGTTTCCCATACTTTAGCGGATATATCTCTAGACGGACTAAAAGGTGGCATTTTATTTAAAGATGGTCATCATATATAAGCTATATCTTGGAATATTTAAAAGTTAGTCAAATGAAAATCCGATAGGCAGAAGCTGAAAAAAAAGACCAAAAAGTAATGTATGTTGTTTCTTGAAACAAAATGTCGGACGTGAATTTTAATTAGCCTATTATGTTAACCTAATATCAGAGTAATGTCTAGTTGTGAACATTCAGCACAATTGGTTTAGTGGTTTATATTGAAAGAATAACAGACAAACACCAACTCGTTTGTATACGGTAGATTATTTTTAATTCGAAGTCCAAAGGTTATTTAAAAAACTTTAAATATTCAAAATTTTAACTAACCATTTTAATGAGTATCTATCTATCTTGTACACAATAAATAAAGAACCTCGAAATATGTTACATATAAACATACACATTACATATGTTATTAATAAAATCACATACACAATAAATACATAAATTAAACAACAAGAGAAAGTTTAACTTAAGATATTAAAACTTGTAAAACTGAACATATGGTAAGAAAATTGAAGACTTAAATCAGTCCTCCTGGGCGTCATGTGATTACATTTTCACACACAATTGATGAAAGCTGAGTGAACATATCCCCTATATTAGACAACCCGCTCACCACCGATGCATAATTCCACGGTTTATATTTTATTATTTGTCAATAGGCTAACTCCAACTTTGTTTGACACTCTCGGCATTTGAGGTGGTTTAATCAAGATCGTTAAGTTGGGTTAAAAATGAGAACATACTTGAAAATCTTAACAATGTATAGGCTTCAAATTATTCAAACATTTCCTTCTAAAATTCGAATTAAGAGTTAATTCATGGGGAATCATGATTTGTTCGAAATAGCCAGTTTTTCTTATTAATCAATGTCGAATTAGCCAGATCCTATTGTCTTAATACACGTTCTGGGCCGAAAGATTAAAATATCAGCACACGACTCACAAATTGATTTAACTCTAGAATGAAATTCCGTTTTCTCGGCCGTTATCCAAGGTAGCTTATCTCAATAGGCAGACTTGCTATTGACTCAAGTGTTAGGCTCCAACTTTACTAAATAGCAGACGTGCTAATGACTCAAGTGTCAGACTCCAACTTTACCAAATGGCAGACGTGCTAGTGACTCAAGTGTCAGACTCCAACTTTACCAAATAGCAGACGTGCTAGTGACTCAAGTGTCAGACTCCAACTTTACTAAATAGCAGACGTGCTAATGACTCAAGTGTCAGACTCCAACTTTACCAAATGGCAGACGTGCTAATGACTCAAGTGTCAGACTCCAACTTTACCAAATGGCAGACGTGCTAGTGACTCAAGTGTCAGACTCCAACTTTATCAAATGGCAGACGTGCTAGTGACTCAAGTGTTAGACTACAACTTTACCAAATGGCAGACGTGCTAATGACTCAAGTGTTAGACTCCAACTTTACCAAATGGCAGACGTGCTAATGACTCAAGTGTCAGACTCCAACTCTACCAAATGGCAGACGTGCTAGTGACTCAAGTGTCAGACTCCAACTTTATCAAATGGCAGACGTGCTAATGACTCAAGTGTTAGACTCCAACTCTACCAAATAGCAGACGTGCTAATGACTCAAGTGTCAGACTCCAACTTTACCAAATGGCAGACGTGCTAGTGACTCAAGTGTCAGACTCCAACTTTATCAAATGGCAGACGTACTAATGACTCAAGTGTCAGACTCCAACTTTATCAAATGGCAGACGTGCTAATGACTCAAGTGTTAGACTCCAACTCTACCAAATGGCAAACGTGCTAGTGACTCAAGTGTTAGACTCCAACTTTATCAAATGGCAGACGTGCTAATGACTCAAGTGTTAGACTCCAACTCTACCAAATAGCAGACGTGCTAATGACTCAAGTGTCAGACTCCAACTTTATCAAATGGCAGACGTGCTAATGACTCAAGTGTTAGACTCCAACTCTACCAAATAGCAGACGTGCTAGTGACTCAAGTGTCAGACTCCAACTTTATCAAATGGCAGACGTGCTAATGACTCAAGTGTTAGACTCCAACTCTACCAAATGGCAGACGTGCTAGTGACTCAAGTGTCAGACTCCAACTTTACCAAATGGCAAACGTGCTAATGACTCAAGTGTCAGACTCCAACCTTACTAAATAGCAGACGTGCTAATGACTCAAGTGTCAAACTCCAACCTTACTAAATAGCAGACGTGCTAATGACTCAAGTGTCAGACTCCAACTTTATCAAATGGCAGACGTGCTAATGACTCAAGTGTCAGACTCCAACTTTATCAAATGGCAGACGTGCTAATGACTCAAGTGTTAGACTCCAACTCTACCAAATAGCAGACGTGCTAGTGACTCAAGTGTCAGACTCCAACTTTATCAAATGGCAGACGTGCTAATGACTCAAGTGTTAGACTCCAACTCTACCAAATAGCAGACGTGCTAGTGACTCAAGTGTCAGACTCCAACTTTATCAAATGGCAGACGTGCTAATGACTCAAGTGTCAGATTCCAACCTTACTAAATAGCAGACGTGCTAATGACTCAAGTTTTAGACTCCAACTTTATCAAATAGCAGACGTGCTAATGACTCAAGTGTCAGACTCCAACTTTACTAAATAGCAGACGTGCTAATGACTCAAGTGTTAGACTCCAACTTTACCAAATGGCAGACGTGCTAATGACTCAAGTGTTAGACTCCAACTTTACCAAATGGCAGACGTGTTAATGACTCAAGTGTCAGACTCCAACTTTATCAAATGGCAGACGTGCTAATGACTCAAGTGTTAGACTCCAACTCTACCAAATAGCAGACGTGCTAGTGACTCAAGTGTCAGACTCCAACTTTATCAAATGGCAGACGTGCTAATGACTCAAGTGTTAGACTCCAACTCTACCAAATGGCAGACGTGCTAGTGACTCAAGTGTCAGACTCCAACTTTACCAAATGGCAAACGTGCTAATGACTCAAGTGTCAGACTCCAACCTTACTAAATAGCAGACGTGCTAATGACTCAAGTGTCAGACTCCAACCTTACTAAATAGCAGACGTGCTAATGACTCAAGTGTTAGACTACAACTTTACCAAATGGCAGACGTGCTAATGACTCAAGTGTCAGACTCCAACTTTACCAAATGTCATACGTGCTAATGACTCAAGTGTCAGACTCCAACTTTACCAAATGGCAAACGTGCTAATGACTCAAGTGTTAGACTCCAACTTTACCAAATGGCAGACGTGCTAATGACTCAAGTGTTAGACTCCAACTTTACCAAATGGCAGACGTGCTAATGACTCAAGTGTCAGACTCAAACTTTACCAAATGTCATACGTGCTAATGACTCAAGTGTTAGACTACAACTTTACCAAATGGCAGACGTGCTAATGACTCAAGTGTCAGACTCCAACTTTACCAAATGTCATACGTGCTAATGACTCAAGTGTTAGACTCCAACTTTACCAAATGGCAGACGTGCTAATGACTCAAGTGTCAGACTCCAACTTTACCAAATGTCATACGTGCTAATGACTCAAGTGTTAGACTACAACTTTACCAAATGGCAGACGTGCTAATGACTCAAGTGTCAGACTCCAACTTTACCAAATGTCAGACGTGCTAATGACTCAAGTGTTAGACTCAAACTTTACCAAATGGCAGACGTGCTAATGACTCAAGTGTCAGACTCAAACTTTACCAAATGTCATACGTGCTAATGACTCAAGTGTTAGACTACAACTTTACCAAATGGCAGACGTGCTAATGACTCAAGTGTCAGACTCCAACTTTACCAAATGTCATACGTGCTAATGACTCAAGTGTTAGACTACAACTTTACCAAATGGCAGACGTGCTAATGACTCAAGTGTCAGACTCCAACTTTACCAAATGTCATACGTGCTAATGACTCAAGTGTTAGACTACAACTTTACCAAATGGCAGACGTGCTAATGACTCAAGTGTCAGACTCCAACTTTACCAAATGTCAGACGTGCTAATGACTCAAGTGTTAGACTCAAACTTTACCAAAAGGCAGACGTGCTAATGACTCAAGTGTCAGACTCCAACTTTATCAAATGCTACAAAAAAAGTGTAATCACCAGGCCCAGGAGTTTGATTACATGTCATATTTTCTTTTCTTGGTTTTACGTCACATACAACGATCGTACGTATATAAACTCTGTTTATGATCCCCTTGTTGTAGAGATGTATATTTTATAGGTAATTTTTGAGCCATTTGTATATATTGTATAGTCATTTTAAGACCTTTTTAAGTAATTTTAAGGCATTCATGTTTAGTGGATATTTTTAAAATACTATCTATAAATTTATAAATTCATAAATACTCAAACGTTAAATCTTTTCAACCCACAGTTGTCGTAAAGAAGATGAAGGGGGAGAGGTCTACTGTTCACAGAACTACTAGTAAGACTGTAGTAACGATAATAACATGGAGGGAGGTCTACTGTTCACAGAACTACTAGTAAGACTGTAGTAATGATAATAACATGGAGGGAGGTCTATTGTTCACAGAACTTCTAGTAAGACTGTAGTAACGATAATAACATGGAGGGAGGTCTATTGTTCACAGAACTTCTAGTAAGACTGTAGTAACGATAATAACATGGAGGGAGTGAGGTCTACTGTTCACAGAACTACTAGTAAGACTGTAGTAACGATAATAACATGGAGGGAGGTCTACTGTTCACAGAACTTATAATGTAAGTAACTGTAGATAACACTGTAAAACATGGAGGGAGTGGGGGTCTACTGTTCACAGAACTACTAGTAAGACTGTAGTAACGATAATAACATGGAGGGAGGTCTATGTTCACAGAACTACTAGTAAGACTGTAGTAACGATAATAACATGGAGGGAGGTCTATGTTCACAGAACTACTAGTAAGACTGTAGTAACGATAATAACATGGAGGGAGGTCTACTGTCACAGAACTACTATAAGACTGTAGTAACGATAATAACATGGAGGGAGTCTATGTTCACAGAACTTCTAGTAAGACTGTAGTAACGATAATAACATGGAGGGGAGGTCTACTGTTCACAGAACTACTAGTAAGACTGTAGTAACGATAATAACATGGAGGGAGGTCTACTGTTCACAGAACTTCTAGTAAGACTGTAGTAACGATAATAACATGGAGGGAGTGAGGTCTACTGTTCACAGAACTACTAGTAAGACTGTAGTAACGATAATAACATTGAGGGAGGTCTACTGTTCACAGAACTTCTAGTAAGACTGTAGTAACGATAATAACATGGAGGGAGTGAGTCTACTGTTCACAGAACTACTAGTAAGACTGTAGTAACGATAGTAACATTGAGGGAGGAGTCTACTGTTCACAGAACTACTAGTAAGACTGTAGTAACGATAATAACATGGAGGGAGGTCTACTGTTCACAGAACTACTAGTAAGACTGTAGTAACGATAATAACAAGGAGGGAGGTCTACTGTTCACAGAACTACTAGTAAGACTGTAGTAACGATAATAACATGGAGGAGGTCTACTGTTCACAGAACTACTAGTAAGACATGTAGTAAGATAATAACATGAAGGGAGGTCTATTGTTCACAGAACTACTAGTAAGACTGTAGTAACGATAGTAACATGGAGGGAGGTCTACTGTTCACAGAACTACTAGTAAGACTGTAGTAACGATAATAACATGGAGGGAGGTCTACTGTTCACAGAACTACTAGTAAGACTGTAGTAACGATAATAACATGGAGGGAGGTCTACTGTTCACAGAACTACTATAAGACTGTAGTAACGATAATAACATGGAGGGAGGTCTACTGTTCACAGAACTACTAGTAAGACTGTAGTAACGATAATAACAAGGAGGGAGGTCTACTGTTCACAGAACTACTAGTAAGACTGTAGTAACGATAATAACATGGAGGGAGGTCTACTGTTCACAGAACTACTAGTAAGACTGTAGTAATGATAATAACATGAAGGGAGGTCTATGTTCACAGAACTACTAGTAAGACTGTAGTAACGATAGTAACATGGAGGGAGGTCTACTGTTCACAGAACTACTAGTAAGACTGTAGTAACGATAATAACATGGAGGGAGGTCTACTGTTCACAGAACTACTAGTAAGACTGTAGTAACGATAATAACATGGAGGAGAGAGTCTACTGTTCACAGAACTACTAGTAAGACTGTAGTAACGATAGTAACATGGAGGGAGAGAGGTCTACTGTTCACAGAACTACTAGTAAGACTGTAGTAACGATAATAACATGGAGGGAGGTCTACTGTTCACAGAACTACTAGTAAGACTGTAGTAACGATAGTAACATGGAGGGAGAGAGGTCTACTGTTCACAGAACTACTAGTAAGACTGTAGTAACGATAATAACATGGAGGGAGGTCTATTGTTCACAAGAACTACTAGTAAGACTGTAGTAACGATAGTAACATGGAGGAGAGAGGTCTACTGTTCACAGAACTACTAGTAAGACTGTAGTAACGATAGTAACATGGAGGAGAGAGTCTACTGTTCACAGAACTACTAGTAAGACTGTAGTAACGATAATAACATGGAGGGAGAGAGGTCTACTGTTCACAGAACTACTAGTAAGACTGTAGTAACGATAATAACATGGAGGGAGGTCTATTGTTCACAGAACTACTAGTAAGACTGTAGTAACGATAATAACATGGAGGGAGGTCTACTGTTCACAGAACTACTGGTAAGACTGTAATAACGATAATAACATGGAGGAGCGAGGTCTACTGTTCACAGAACTACTGTAAGACTGTAATAACGATAATAACATGGAGGGAGAGAGGTCTACTGTTCACAAACTACTAGTAAGACTGTAGTAACGATAATAACATGGAGGGAGGTCTACTGTTCACAGAACTACTGGTAAGACTGTAGTAACGATAATAACATGGAGGGAGGTCTATTGTTCACAGAACTACTAGTAAGACTGTAGTAACGATAGTAACATGGAGGGAGGTCTACTGTTCACAGAACTACTAGTAAACTGTAGTAACGATAATAACATGGAGGGAGGTCTATTGTTCACAGAACTACTAGTAAGACTGTAGTAACGATAATAACATGGGGGGAGAGAGTCTACTGTTCACAGACTACTAGTAAGACTGTAATAACGATAATTTAACATGAGGGAGGTTACTGATTCACAGAACTACTGTAAGACTGTAATAACGATAATAACATGGAGGGAGGTCTACTGTTCAAGAACTACTAGTAAGACTGTAATAACGATAATAACATGTAGGGAGGTTTACTGATCACAGAACTACTGTTAAGACTGTAATAACGATAATAACATGGAGGGAGGTCTACTGTTCACAGAACTACTAGTAAGACTGTAGTAACGATAATAACATGGAGGGAGAGAGTCTACTATTCACAGAACTACTAGTAAGACTGTAATAACGATAATAACATGTAGGGAGGTTTACTGATCACAGAACTACTGTTAAGACTGTAATAACGATAATAACATGGAGGGAGGTCTACTGTTCACAGAACTACTAGTAAGACTGTAGTAACGATAATAACATGGAGGGAGAGAGGTCTACTATTCACAGAACTACTAGTAAGACTGTAATAACGATAATAACATGTAGGGAGGTTTACTGATCACAGAACTACTGTTAAGACTGTAATAACGATAATAGAAATGGAGGGAGGTCTACTGTTCACAGAACTACTAGTAAGACTGTAGTAACGATAATAACATGGAGGGAGAGAGGTCTACTATTCACAGAACTACTAGTTAAGACTGTAATAACGATAATAACATGAGGGAGGTCTACTGTTCACAGAACTACTGTTAAGACTGTAATAACGATAATAGTATGGGAAAAGCGAGGTCAACTGTTTACAGAGTTACTATTAATCATTATGATAAACGTCCTAATGAAAAATGAAGACGAATGATGATACCAAACTCTCCTTCTTTCAGAAATCTTCATCACACAAACAAACAAACCTATATTAGTAATAGGAGAAACTCAAACAGATCTCAGAATATAAAACGGACGGTGTCCACGTTGTCATTTAAACGAGTCAGAGTTCGAGACGCGATCAATAACCGTGACACAAGGATGGGGCGGGGGGGGAGGGGGGGCACTTTGTGGTGGCCTATTATCTAAACATAGACGTTAGAAGAATTGAAGGAGAAATATAGTTACCATTTTGTTAGTCAAGTTAAAAGAAAATCACCAAACAAAGATTTTGACAAACGAGCGCTTTACACTTTCTTATGAGTCTTTTGTCTGGTGAAATATCTCGACAGGAGTCAAAGCCAAGTCTCTGGTCCCAAAATAAACCATTCATCTTCGCCCATAAAGACCCAACTTTCAAGTCTTTGAAAGGTTCGTCGGTCATGTCCAAGAAAGAAAGAAAGACAGCTCGTGAACCACTAAAGGATGACCTAATCTTTGGGTATTTTCTTAGATACAAAGTGTCTCATTCTCGTTAGGTGAGTTACGCCCGATCCTTTTCACACCACCTGTCAGAGGTGGAGTTTGTGTTGTAATTAATCTTTCATTATTGTTCAATCTCCCAGACTAGAGGCCAGTGACATTCTGTCAATAGAATAGCAGGTGCTTTTTTCCTTTTCTTTTTTGTGTGAGATGCCTGGTTGCTCTTCCCACTAATTGGGTTTAATTTTTTTTTCCATGAATTTTAGTTAGAATAAAGGTTGCGAGATATTGTATACCGTTTTCTGACATATTTTTGATGAACTTAGAAATTGCGTGTGCTTGAAATAGTTGAGAGTAGCCATGTTGATTCATATATGGGTGTAGGTAAAATTTAATTTAGGAGAAGGTTTTCAAAATCGTTTACAAGACAAGATCTTAAGACTTATTATCAAACCCTAAGACATATGAACACTTTTATTTTACACAGTAGGAATGGTACTTTAGTTTTTTAAGAGTGCAGGGAAGGAGCTGGGGGGGGGGGGGTCAAGTAACCAAAAGCGTGTTTAAGGACTTTCTACCCTTCTTTACCCCAGTTATTGTTTTGAAAATTGGATGCTCTTACAAGTTATCTGTAATTTCCGGTTGGAGGATTTTTGAAAATTATATTCTTTTAACAGATATTTAGAATAATACTCCCCTCGAAATTATTTGAAATTTGAATACCCCTAGAGGCTATTATTGGAATAGTTCTCCTCCGAATTTCTTTTGAGAATTTTGATGCTTCTAAAAGCTATTTTAAGAAGTGTTAACCAACATTTTTATTATAAATTAAGAGCCCCAAGTATCTATTTGAAATGGTCCTCACTCAGAATATTTTAATATGTTTTAAATTTGTGGATGTACTATAAGCTATTTAGAATATTCTTCACCTGATTTTTTTTAATATTAGATTTTTCAGACGTTATTTGAAGTTTGATACAAGGCTAAGCTTGGAAGAAACTTTGAGGGCCTTGAAGCCCCTTAGCCCCCGCTCTACGCCCAAGAATTCATATGTAGGGTGACTATACGTAGTTTTTTTTTTTTCTGTAGGCCAGTACTATTTTCTAGGGTGATGACCTGTCGTGCAACGAGAGGTACTGTTTTTTAGCCAAGTACTTCTTTTTGAAGTTAGAAAAAATAATATTTATAATTGAGCTGTGCTAACGCAAGGAACTCCCCCCGTGAGTTTAATTGTTTCCGTTCTATTTGCCAAAAGTAGGATTTTTTAAGGTATAAAAGACCTTTGAAAACGAACTTTCTTCCAAAAATAAGTGTATAGAGCTACGTTTTACTTTTCTGTTGTATATGTCTCACAAATTATCGACTGTGTTTAAACTTCAAAAAGTATTTTTCATTTTTTATATATATATATATTATATATATATATATAATATGTTTTAACCTAAGGCCTCAGTGATTGGATTCTAAAGAATCTCTAAAATTATCAATTGAAGGGTACAGCGAAAAAAAAAGTTACATTATATGTACTGTATATATATATTTGGCTATAGCTCAGAAACTATTGGTTCTCTACAACTATGTTTCAAATAAAATATATTAATAATATTTAGCACCGCGTCTTACTACCCGTTCGGGTTATACGATTTAAGTACTAATTACGCTAACGGATTAGGAATTGGGAAGGTTTAATTAGAGGAAGTGAACCCACATTTGCGTGGATGTAGAGTGAAAAAACCACCCCCAGTTCACCCAACCGAGATTCGAACCTCGATCTCCCCGTCCTCAGCAGTCGAGCTCAACACGACTAGCGCGTTAGCCAACTACGCCACCGAGGCGGGTTTCAAATAAAATATTTGTATCTTTAATAGTACTACAATTTTACAATGATAAGTTAGTTCGTATCTTAAACAGTTGCAGCGAAATGATAAAAATAGGAAAATTTCCCTTATGTAAAGTACCTTCAAAGTCATTTTCATGAGAAAATAAGAATTGCCCTCTTGTTTATAATAATAAACAGTGTCTACATGTAAAATTTAATCAAAATCGTTAGAGAAAATTTAGAGAAAATCGATTTTTCTCTCTTTTTTTCCCTTCACTAAAATAACCTTAAATTTAATGTTAGATATCTAATTCCAAAAACACCTCAGGGGGAATTTATGAAAGCCCCAGACACCAAGTTGTATCCCAATTGGTAAAATAGTTTCGGTTTTAGCCCAAGGTACAGGCAGACAGACAGACGGCATTGCGATAACCACTTTTTTATTTCAGGAGGTCATGAAACGTTGACATTTATCAAAATCTCGAGTTCAATTTTTTTGACGATCACAATATTTTCTCTTCGAGGTGTCGAGATAGAGTAAAAAAAAAGTTAAATAGCAGCTTATAATTATTTATTTTCAATCTATAATTATTGTTTGAATATTTTTCAAACCTCTTCCTCGCCCTTAAAATGCCGTGAGAAAAACTCTTGTGTGGGAAACTCTACAAACGTCACCAATAATGTCCTTGGGTTTTTCCCCGGGGAGCAAAATTGTCGCGATACAACTAAATGACAATGGCGGGCAAGAAATGTACACTTTTTAATTTCGACTTCCAAGCCAAGTCATTTTTTCACCGAGTCACGAGATATTTATTATAATCTTCGTCGGCGAGGGAAGAGACATTTTGTTTCGCTAGCCCGTGAGAACTATTTAGAATCGCTGGTTCCCCTTTAACCGTTTATGTGTAATTCTTTATTCTCTCTTGTCTCTGTCCATTGTTCTTTCTCTGTCCCTATTTTCTCTTTTTCTTTATTCTCTTTTATTTTTCTCCCTTCGCATATGCATCTGTTATTCTCTCTCTTTCTTTGTTCTTCTCTCTCTTTCACTTTTCTTCTATCATTCTATTTTATTATTTCTCTTTTCTTGTTTTTATTTTCTTTTTCTTTCTACCATCTTATCCAGATTTCTTTGTTTTTATTTCTCTTTTTCTGTTCTTCTCTCTCTTTCTATTTCATTCTCTCACGTTCTCTTCTCTTACATATTTATCTATCTTTCTTTCTCTCTTCTTTTCTCCCGTTATCTCTCCTTTTTATATTTATCTTTCTCTATTTCTATTCTTATTTCTCTCTCTTTTATTTTCTCTCTTTCTGTTCTTTCTACTTGTCTCTCATACGTAACATTAGAATCGAATAATTTAATGGCTTAACCAACGGACAGTAGTGCTTTAAGGTATGGACAAGGAATAGTGAGTAATTTTACAGTTTCTTAGAATTTACACTTTTTGGGTAAAATAAATCAAATATTTCTCAAATAGCAACATAGAGTTTAGCACATGCTAGCATCAACAGATCTTAAATATCTGTCAAGCGTGTCCTGGAATTTTGTCAAAACCTTTTTTCTTTATTTAAACAAGTTGACAAAATTCCAGGAAATTCTTGATAAATATTCGAGATCTGTTGATGTTAGCATGTGGAGAAAACTAAACTCTATGTTGCTACTGGAGAAATATTTGATTTATTTTGCCCAAAAGGTGTCAATTCTATTAAAAAAAACTCTAAAATACTTGTGGTCCCTTCGGCCACACCTTAAGGAAATGAGCTCCCATTAGCGTGGAAAGTTGATGATATTGGTATATTATGGTTATGAGAGCTGGACGTTGAAGATGGTACAATGCCAGAGTTGTGGTGTGGATGATCGTTTGGAGATGTCATTTGATAGATGTTGATACGGTGAGTTTTTGTAGGTTGAAGATGGCGGCTGTGGTTTTCATCAATGCCCAATATGGTGCTTCTGGTAAAAGTTTTCTTGTAATGTTCTCTATGAACGTAACGAATACTAAATACATCAAACCGTTGTAAGAGAAACTTTAAGTGGCTGTTCCCTCTGTCATTTTGTTCCTGGGAAACATATGTTTAAGGGGGCCCAAATATTGCTGATGCCAGGATCACAATCACTTAACTGAACTCCTTATGTTTTAAATGGTAGCCATCGCAATGCAGTTATCTTAACGTTCACTAAAATTAAGAGTTGTCCAGGGGAAAAATTTCACGTTAAGTAAACATGAAGGGAAGGTACCACGTTTTTAACTAACCAATCATGTTTCGAGTGACATCAACAGGATTATTTAGTTCTTTATTTGTTTGTTTATGGTTGCAAACTCCAAAACGTCGTTGATACATTTTATTTTATAGCTTCCCGCGGACAAATCTTGCAGTTAAGTGAACGTTAAGCTTTGTATCTTGATGTCCTCCTTTTAAAAACACGAGAATATTTACAATACGTTACGTTACGTTACGTTACGCAAACGTTAAGTTGATCATGATCCCGGTGTTGAGTATGCAGCTCCCTTAGAGGGGTAAGCGAAAAATTGACGCACAGACGTTCAGCCCTAACGCAATTTTTAATTCTACGATGTGTTGTTTCAAATTTTTGTTCCCGCCAAAATAAAGTCTAAAGATTCCAACAGGGATCTTTTTCCTTAACAATCCTATATTGTGAGTTTTAACAATAGAAAAAAAAATTGTAAAATTGTGACATTAGCTCATTTTCAACAACTTTTTAATTATAATTGAGGATCTATATACTAGGCTTGAGGAAAAAGGGCTCTATATTTAGCCTTCATCTAACAAAAACAATAATTTTTTTGATAGACTCATAACGGAAAATTGTAAGATATTTGAGAAATAGAATCGAGCTTTCCTTTTTACCTTGAGATAAGAAGTCTCGTAGTATTATTTCCTCTTTTTTTTACTGTAAAAACAATGGGTGAGTATAGTTGAAGGGGGCAAGGGAGTATAAAATTAGAGAAAATAGAGAAATAGTTCCAGAAAACTACAACACAGATCATTGTATTTTAAACAGTGTGACTTGACAGAGATTGATACTTTCTCGCTGACCAAAACGGCCCCCTTAACGGCTTGCGCTTTCAACCAACAAGACCATTTTAAGTGTGATCTTATCCAATCAGCGCGCGACGTGGCGGAATTTGTATCCGTCACGCAAAATGCAATAAAACAGAGTCTTGGTCTAAATAACCATCAACTTTTTTTATTGGTGCATGCACAGAGTAATTATGATTGTTACAAGGTTAACAAACTAAGGGTGTGGAGGGGGGGATTCACCATCACTGTTTTTTTTCTGGGTCATTCCTTTTGTCGACTGAGCCAGAATGAAATCCTTTAAAATAGCGCGAAGTGATCGGCACTTGTTTCTCACGTCTGATGAAATCATCAGTGCGAAGAGAACTCCCTTGATGCAAATGCGTTGCGATGAAACTTGGGTTTCATTGTTCAGACTCGCCCTTGGAGGATGTAATTTGAGAGAGAGACTTGTGGGTTAAAGATGAAGCAGGACTAGCACGTAATTTCGCCAGCGCAGCTTACCAATGGTACAGCTGTTAACCAGACCAATAGTGTATTTTATAACCAAATTATGAAATGTCTACCATAGTTATTATTGTTATTAGCACCGCGTCTTACTACCCGTTCGGGCTATAAGCACTTACGATAATGTGTAACGGTAGGGTGATTGTGAGATGAAATGGGGGACCTACAGTTTAACGTGGGATTCGAACCACAGTGGAGGCCTGGCACTCCCCACATTCACAAGTTGTGATTAATACACGTCTTGTCAGAGGTGAAGGAAGGGTTTGGTAATCAGATAAAACTGTTTCGGGACCAAGGATTGAACCCCGGACCCCCAACATAGGAGTCTGCAATATAGACGCCACTTCACTGGGCCTAATCTTTAAATACGCTTAACTTAGGAAGCAAATAGCGTAGAAAGGCATTTAAGGTGTCATTTACAAATAATTTAGGGATATACGTTTTTAGATGACAATCTAGAGATCTCCAAAATTCAAGAAAATTAAGTTAGGTCAAGGTCATAGGTCAATATTGACGTACATAAACGTGAATAGCCTGTATAGCGTATTTATTTTTTAAACAATGTAAAATATATTTAATGAAGAAATATAATATGTAGCATATATAATGAACAAAATCAACAAACTCCAAAACATAAGCACAGTGCAGTGCACTTGAGTGGAGTTTTGGAACACCTGCAGCGTCCAGTACACCCTTTCTTAAAACCACAGTGGGTCAATTCATAGTACGAATATTATGTCTTATGGAGAATGGTCCAAAGATGCTGCTATTCAGTTGCCCCCTTTGTCTAGCCCAGTCAGAGGGGCTGCCATACTAGATCCATGGCCAATACCTGGTTCCAACAGATGGCCTTATAGCAAGTGCATTTTATGTGCTTCTTGAGTGCTGCCTGGGTTTGAGAAATGTTTTCTATTGCTCTAGCTAGACTTCTGTGTGAAGAGCTGATTCCTGGCACCATTAACCTCCATGATCTCACTGGTTTGGGCATACATCAGCACAACAAATCATTCCAACAATATCATTAACTCTTGACTGATCTCACTTGGAATGGATAGGAGTTCATGGAAAGCGTCATTCACCTCTGGAAAAGACTTCCAAGAATCCCAGGGAGTTTTATTTCTTCTACTGGTGAATATGGAAAGAGTATAACACCCGGTGAAAGCGTGGACGACTGGAAGATTACGACACTATGTCAGAATCATAGTGGCAAACATTTCGTATATACCAAAAGCTTGACTTGACAACAAAGGCAATCCACAACTCATAAGAAGCTAATTTTCTTAGTGAAGCCACTGTAAGGACTACTACATCAGTGTCAACGATACATGGTACCTTTTTACACCCCTTTGGCACAGCATCTGCCAAATGCAGAAATACATGAGTATCGGCCTCCTCTTGCGAACATGGGGTTAGGTGGTCTAAGTATGACTCAGCAGGGGAGCAGAGGACTCCCATTCTATATGTTGCATAAAGTTCCTTGCCCTCTGCTATTGGAAGACATTCAGTTTTGTTAACATTGACCTTAAGGAAGTCCTTCCAGTTCTTGGCATCACATTAGAAGGAGCCACTCTTTTCCTCATGCCCTTCCCCTCTTCTCTCTCATTGCAGCTCTTAGGTAGGTATACATCCCAAACAAGGTTGATGCAGCTGATCTTCTCTAGGTGAGCAAATATGTATGGTGCGAATACATTTTCTCCATACTCTTTAAATGTTTTTGCTATTCTAATTTAGCATTTTAACTACAGATGCACCATTGGAAATTGTTGTATTAACTGTGGGTGCAGTATCGTTTTCAAGCAAATATGCTTCCAGGCAATTAGATCTGCTTTAGTTCCAATCCACATTTTCCCTCCATTTTACAGATCTGGCATGGTTGAATGGTCCTCTCATGTGCGAAGAAATAGTATATGTTCCCATCCCAAGCTTTACATTATATGTAGAGCCTCAAAACAGGCCACATCCCCTCTTTAGTGCTGCTAGATGTTCCTTCTGTTTCAACTTAATCTTGGCAGGTGTTCTAATGAACAGTGACAGCTTGTTTCTTAAAAGTGTTTCTGGGACAGGTATTGTGCATTGTTCTAGTCTTATCGTGACAAACTCATTGTACTGCTCCTCACCAGTGGCATTAATCCTTCTCACAGAGTCAGCCACTTGGGTGTCCATGATTTCCTTTGTGCCAATGACTAGTGGGTCTTGGCTGTGTTCTATAAATGTATTCCCCGTCTCTTCCAACACTGTCTTGAGTGCCTTAACATCCTTCAGGAAATCTTATTGCATTTTAGGTTTATGATAATGGCGAGGTTGTCCAGTGCTACCAGCACAAGCACCATTTTGTTTATCTATGGCCTGCTCTGCAAAATCTAGTGATCCTGGCGATTTCTGACCCTGTTACGATCCAAGGTTTGAGTGCTCCTAAATTTCCTGTCAGTCCAATAGTCCCACCAGAACCTTTCCCCAATACATTGTTCTGCTCATGGCACTGGTCCAGTGCCATGGTAGAGAATTGTTGCTGATTTTATGGATCAAGAAACTCTTAGACGTTAATTCTGCTGCTAGCACTACTGGGTATTTCTCAGCAAGAGTCATCATATCACGGACGTGTACGGCAGACCATACTGAGTTGTGTTTGTTGTGAGGGGAGAGAGAGATCTAGGGCTAACAGCCAGGACATGATCTGTGTCAGTGATTCCACGTACAGCTGGAAGTTACCTTCAAGAAGTGACCTGATGTACCACACCAAGAGAAGCTCCAATAAAAAGAGTCTTAAGCCAATAGTCAAAATGGACAATGCCTTTGGTCGTTTTCGACACAACTCCTTACAAGCGGCTTGACTGTTTGCATGGCATTATTACTATCTAATGTACATTCTTCGCTGTAAGCTCATTAAAGGAGTATATGGATGCTTGCAGCTGTAACCTGGTATGCATGGTGCGTCTTGGTAACATGATTGGCCTTTATGAAGGAATCTGCTGTTCAGGAAATTGCAATGTCAGTTTGTACCAGGGCATTCATCCTGCCCGAGTTTTCCAGGCAATCTCCTATCAACATCAACATGACTATATCAATGGTTAAGCCACAATACATGTGACTACAATACCTAAACATAAATCAATGTATTTAATTAGTGTATAATTTAAAACTTGTTGCATATACTAACTATTATTTTACAATTAATTATATATTTATTTTATGTATTTTTACTTAAACTATACTAAATTAGCTTAATAAATAAACAATGTGATCTTGAATCTTGTTTCAACAGTTGCTTAGCTTGCTTCACAGGAACAGCATGACCTTGGGTGTAAAATGGGAGCTCATTGGCCAATTACTTATGGGCGAGTGGAAAGGAATGTGTTATCACTCCTAGACATTGGGCAAGGTCATTAGAGCCTTCCTATCTTACCTTGCGTTTTTCAAGTAGCAAGCCCTGGGTTTCCCTTTGTGCAAAGTAGAACATTTTGGAAGAAGAATTGGTTCAAACACAGTCTTCTTGGAATATGAACCCATATTAGTTTTAAAATTAATAATTCATTACATGTATATTTATTAACAATTTAAACATTAGTGTTTACACAGTTCACACAGACAACATGATGTCAGTCAATACTTGCCTGCATGTAATAGAGATATAGAGGTCAGTCAACACTTTCACCTTATAATATAGCTTATAAATGCCAGTCAACACTTGTCCTGCTTGTAATAGGATATAGAGGTCAGTCAACACTTGTTATACCTTATAATATAGCTTATAAATGCCAGTCAACACTTGTCTGCTTGTAATAGAGATATAGAGGTCAGTCAACACTTGTTCTACCTTATAATATAGCTATAAATGACAGTCAACACTTGTCCTGCTTGTAATAGAGATATAAAAGGTCAGTCACACTTGTTCTACCTTATAATATAGCTATAAATGCCAGTCAACACTTGTCTGCTTGTAATAGAGATATAGAGGTCAGTCAACACTTGTTCTACCTTATAATATAGCTATAAATGACAGTCAACACTTGTCCTGCTTGTAATAGAGATATAAAAAGGTCAGTCAACACTTGTTCTACCCTATAATATAGCTATAAATGACAGTCAACACTTGTCCCTTGAAAGTGGGCTGTAGAAAACATTCTATAATATTCATTATCCCCGCTTGTCCTATCTTAGTGAGCCTCGTGTAAAGCAATGATCGTTACCCCTCTAATATGTATCCTCCTTGGACTCGCAGTATCAGAAAGGTCTTAGTTAGTGCTAACAATCCGTTTAAAATCGTTATTTTAACGGTTAACGTGCGTGTCAAACGTATCATGGTTGTTGATCCACTTGCCTGCTCTAATTTCTCAAGAGACAGATGTGCGTGAACTGGATGGAACGGATTCGGAGGGAAATCGTTCTACGTTTTATCCTTGTTGAGGGTATACTACCAAAAACAAGGCTTTATTTTTGTTGTTTTTATTATTACTATTATTTTTATTACTTCTAATATTATATTTAATATTATTATCATTATGTCTGGCATTATTTATATTATAAAAATAAAAATTAGATTCCAGCCTATCTTGCAGGTGTGTGTCAAGTCCTTTGCACAATTTATATACTCGTTAGGAATCAGGACAGGATCAACAGAGAGTAATTTGAAGCAACGGCTAGCTAGCTATTTCAACTGTCACAGCGCACAGATTAAAATGATAAATTACAATAGTTCTCCACGGCCACACAAGTCTGTTACAAATAAATATGGCGGATATAATATCCGTCAGTTCCCAAAGACCAAATATAGCCTATACTCGGATTACCATAAGATAATTATTTTATAATTTAGATCAAATTAAAATTATATATTGAAAAGTGACCAGTGAATGAGTGACACCATTACCAAAAGTGATCATATAGTTAGTAGTTATAGATAATTTAATGACAAATTATCTCACTTTAAGGTAGTTATTTTATGGAATGTTTTGACTATCTACTAGGTAGTATATACCAATGGTTCTTAACCTTTTATTACCCGCAGCCCCCTAAATATCCTAAAATATATTCGCCGACCACCAAGTTTTTACTATCATCTTAATCATTAAGATGTATTTTAAAATAGTGGCTTTATTTACTGATTATAATAACAAACAAATAAAAAAACAGAAATTAACTTACTTAAATGTACTTTAATGGGACCTCTTTCTGTTGTTGAATACTCTCCATTAATTATGGTCTATTTTGGTTTGAATTGTATTACTTAATATGCTATTTTCATGCCGAGGTCGATTCGGAGTCAATTTTACTGCTTCTTTTTAATATTTACCACTGTGGAAAATCTCTTTTCACATAAATAAGTAGAAACAAAGGTCAGCCAATTTTGAATCGCGATAGTATACAGATAGGTATTATTTTTACTAGCCGTGATTTATATTATTCGTGCTTCCACTCTAACCCCTGGCATTACCCTGGAAAATCGAGAGTCTGCTTTACTTACATGCTTGCGGTAATCGAATTCTTTCTTCTAAAACGTAAAATTAATGATAATCTACTTCAGTAACAAGCAAATAATATTTTTAATTATTATTTTGAGGCACCCCAAAAAACCTTTTGCAGCCCCCGGTTAAGAATCAGGTATATACCACAAGGATTAATAGTGGTTAAGTCTCAAGTCTCATTAGCCTCGGTCTTTAAACCATTTTAAATATAAGTCAGTTTGACCATATTCATAAGACACAATGTGTATAAAGGTTCCCAAATATCCTTAGCTATTTTTTCAAATTATATAAAGTTATTTACTACGAGTATAATAAGTAAACAATTGATTGTAGCTTATGTGTAATTTACTAGTAAGGTACCTGTTGTTTTGAGTTATTAATTTATTTAATTATTTGTTTACCAAATTAGGAGGTTTCTAATTTTAATCACTTCCAAAATTATAAATAAAAACTTAGGGCTCAAACTTTTCTACAATAGGCACCGTGTTTAGCCGTTAAAGTCGTTAATTAAAGCGCATGAGGCGCTGATGTGGCAAGATTTTGAAACTCTTGATGAAACCGTTTATAGTGAACGTGCAGGGACACAACAGGTAAGGATAATAATTTTAAAAAAGATTTCAAAGGTTAAGCCTGGGTATTATTGACATCAATCCTTTAAAAATAGATGGGGATTAGTTAAGGCAAGACATGTAATCGAATTAACTGAAATTTAAGATGCAAATTCAACATAGAAACATATAAAGTTTTATAATAAGGCAGACGTGTGTTTGTTTAATACCTTTTAAAGTTAAAGTGTATAATCTTTGTCCAACAACCTAAATATTAAAAAAATAGGTTTGCCTATAGTAAATTTGCTATAACTTATTTAATTTGTAGTTTTATAACTACAAGTTAATCAATCCAAATTAACCTGTAGCTTAATCTTAAAGATGTCAACAAAATAAAAGCTAGATTAGGAATAGTTGCATTTTTTGTTTGTGTATTTTACATTAACCTACCATGCCAACATTGAATAATAGAATTATTATTATTATTTTTATTATTAATATAAAAATAAGAAACAAGATCTTATTGCACAAATTAGGCCTATGTTATATTTTAAAAAGTAGTGCTATGTCATATGCTACAAAGTAGCAAGTCCCTACTAAAGGGAAAATTAATTACAGGTGTACTTTTTATTATTTATTATTTGGCCCACACCGCCCATACCATACACATATTTACAAATCGGCAATAACATCTGAAATAAGCTAATAGTTAATTAGTTTGTCATAACATCAAGGCATTAGGTAATTAGATTTCAAAGCACCATAGTAACTAGGACTCGTTCTTTAGGAATTGCGAGGGTTAATTTATACTGAGTTTAGCTTAATTTACAGATATAGTTTTAAACTATTGACATTTATTATTTCTTGATAAAGTTATTGGCTGTATTCATTTTTGAGAAAGAATCAGAATAAAATTAATTTAGATAATAACAGATCTATATTATTTCTGTTGCCTATCTTAAACCACTTGTTTCATTTTCTTCATCACATTCCTATCAAGGAAATTGTCAAATGCTATGTAATTCTTAGTGTTTTTAAATCGATTTGAACATCTCACACTACAACAACTTTTATTTCATATTGTAACACTTTTATTTGATTCAATGTGTAAGTGACCATCTAGCGGCAGAATCAAGAATCATAGTGACACCATCTCGTGCTGCCATCTAATCGGAGAAGAATGGTACTGCTAGTATTTGACTGGAGTTACTTTCCGCTGCACCATTCAATCCTCGCCCTATTGTCACTCAACCATTTCTCCCTCATTCCTGGTGGCAAGTTTGACTAAAGCAGTTTAATTTTAGGGATACATTTTAACTAGGTAACTAGGTAGTCTTATTTGTTCTAGTTGCTTGACATTGTGTTGTTATATATTATATTATTATTATTATTATTATTTATTATTATTATTATTATTATTATTATTATTATTATTATTATTTATTATTATTATTATTATTATTATTATTATTTTATATTATGTAACACCTGACTCGTGAGTGTTATATTCTGAGCATATATAGCGTGTTCCTAACGTTTATTTCAGTGTAGATTAGTTTAGTTTTGTGATTGTGACTAGAATGTTAATATTTTATTGGGTTGTTTTAAATTTCGTATTATAATATATATATATATATGAGTAATGTTGTAGGATTTAGTGTATGTACCGTAGGAAAAAAAAGGGGGAGACGCTGTAGACATTAACAATGACTCTTTAGGTTCAGTTGACTTTTTGTTCAATAATTCTACTGAGTTTCTCTTTTGAACTAAAAGTGCATTTAAAAGGAAAAATAGTAAGACCAAAATTAGATATTTCACAGCAGGTATAGCAAAAGATAAAACATGAAAAATAGTATTATTACTATTATTATTGTTAGTATTTGTAGTAGTAGTAGTAGTAGTAGTAGTAGTCTGCCAATAATGTATTATATAACTTCATAAAAATCTTATTTTTGACATAATTAAGTGTGCCCCTTTATGAGAGTTCATGACCCAGCTTACTCAAAAATTATCATGGCACTTCATCATAGGGCCTAAGATAGTACCCAGGAGACAACGTGGTGCCCTAGAAATTCCCATGTTAACTTTGGTAATACGCATTTTAAATTTTCAAGTGTTGCATCATCAGCCAACAACATGAATGAATAAATAAGGTGTAATCTTTCGTTTATGTTATAATGTTATTATATAGTGCCTTAAAAGATTGTTTTGTCTATTATGTTACTGTATTTCTAATTAATATAATCATTTATATTTAGGTTAGACTTTTGTCCGGGTGTGTTTTAAGAATGTAGTGTATTGGAATAATTAATATTGTATTGAGTTGAATCTTAATTTGGTTGTGTCAAAATTAGTTTATTCTCAACATCTACTAGGAATTATTTCCTTTCCTTTTTATATATATGCATTCTAGCTTTACTTGGAGGTCCCGATGAGAAAAATCCGTGTCTCCACCCATTTTAAAACTGATCTAATAGTAGACTATGATCCCTCTTACCCCCATTACATATAAGTCTAGTAGAGATCTTCCCTCCCTCTCACCCTTGCTTCACGCCACAAATGTTTACAGGTTTGGCTTATAGATGAAGTGGTGGCAGTTTTGGAGTAATTAGGGGAGAGTTTCTATCAATTGTATCGAAATTAATATAATTAAGCAACGTTTAAACATGTTTGTACCATCAACATCAATAAGCTATGCTACAGTTAATCTGCACACTTATTATTATATAATATATTTCATAAATAGTGTTGGATGCTGGAAGTCAAGAAAGAGGTCTATATTGTTTCTTCGACTCGCAAAAGATTGTTCGATTAAGTGAAGTGAAAGAACCTGATGGAAATACTTGAGAAGATCGGTATCAACTTGAGGGACAAAAGGCTGATTGCAAACCTGTACCTGGGACAGCGGCTAAAGGTGAGGCCAAATTAGGAAGAAACCAACAGAGTAGAGATAGGAAGAGGGGTTAAGCAGGGACGCTGTTTGTCACTCAGTCTGTTCAACTTTTATGGAGAGTGGCTGGTTAGGGAAGCATTGGAAGGACGTTGCCATTTCAGGATAGAGGACGTGTCATCAACACAATAAAATACGCAGATGATCTATCATTGCTGGCCAAAAATAAAGACGAGTTGCAAGAAATTATGGTCTGGATAGTGGTGATATGGAGAAGATATGGCATGGAGATCAACAGTGAGAAGTCAGAGGTGATGGTGATTTCAAAAAATGAAGTGCCATTGAAAATCAAAATTGGAAATCAGGAGCTGGAAAACATAGAGTAGTTCAAGTAGCTGGGAGGTCTGCTGACAAAAGGATGCTTACTGCATCTAGGAAATTATGTCAAAGATCACCATGACCAAGGAAGCTTTCAACAAGAAGAGGTTAATGGGGGCTAACAAGTTGAGTCTGGAAATGAGGAAGAAACTGATTAAATGCTACATTTGAATCATCGCACTCTGTGGAGCAGAAACCTGGACACAGGAAATCCTAGTGCTTTTTGGCTTTTAAGTCTGACTACACAGGTAATAGTAGCTTCATATGTTTTATATCTTGGTTTTACCCAAGCAATTAAAAAGGCCGGGTGCTCTCATTCAATAGAAATTAGAATGAAAGATTATGGAGATAACTTGAAAAAATTATTGTAAGGATAACCTAACAGAAACTATGAAAGTTTTTTTCCCTGCACTAAGTAAAAATAACTAAATGCCTTTTTTGTTCAGGTAACGCTTATTAGTGCAGATTGATTACACTCTAGCTTCATTAAATTTGTTTTAAAGCTATTACATTATTTTTGTTCTTTTAATGATTGATATTTTACCAAAAAAGTGACGTCAGCTTTATACAATAACGTTCAAGTCTAAATGAGTTTGTCGAACCAGTCCGTGTCATTGTGACCTTAAAAATAATTAAAATAGAAGACAGCATCAAGTTAGTTCCATGGAGATAGTGTGCGACAGTAAGCTACAAAAGCGTCCTGTAGAGCGTCCTACATGCTAGCAAATATTAGAATAAGCTAACTATGAACTAACAGGTATACTAGAAAAAGATAATTTAAAGCAGTATTATAATATATTATTTAAATGTAAAAGAAACCCTTGACACACATTGACAAGACACACTTCAGATAGCTGAGTTTTTTTTACATCATACATATATACATACCTATTTAAGCCGTTCCCCTACGGCATAGGCAAGCTATAGAGAAAAAATTCCGTATCTAATCCATCCTCAATAACTTTCTTCCCACTTACCTATCCTTGCATACTCCTTTCACCTCAAAAACATCGATACACCGTGTCATGCCCATGCGCTTTTATTCTTAAAGCTCTTAAGGTTTCTCTTTTCCACATGGTCGTCTACAACATTTAGCCACGTCTTACATGGCCTACCCCTTCTTTTGATCCATACAATCTACCTTCATATATTTTATTCGTCACTCGATCCACACTCATTCTATCGACATGCCCAAAATAACGTAAGATACTTCTTTCACACTTTACTTATTGAATTCCCTTTCAAACCTCACTCCTTTAGCACACTTTCTTTACTGACTCTATTCTCACAAATTTTTCCAACAAACATTTCCTAGATATCTCACTCCAAACGCATTCACCTTGCTCTTGTGTTTTTCCTGACAAATCCACACTTCACATCCGTAAAACAATGTTGGTGTTAACACAATTTTATATAATGCCATCTTTGCCTCTTTCAATGCTCTTCATTCTTTGCAATAGACCACGTACGTCGAACAACTCTCCAAGATACATTTACCCATCTGTCGATTTCACAATGTATCCTTTCACTTTTACAGAACATTCTGCCCAGATACACAATATCATTCACTTGTTCGAACAGTTTTCCATTTATACTAAGCTGAAAATCATTTCCTGATGCATCTTTACCAAAAACTTACACTTTAGTTTTGGGGACATTTATACGAAGATCAATCTGACCTGTCACCACATTCAAACTATTAAATGCATCTGCAAATAACTTTCATTCTCACCATTAATACGAAATCATCTGCCTATAACAGCGCTGTCACATTCACACTGTACATGCGTACACCAACCACGTCTTCACAAGCATCCCTAATAATCTTATTCATAAATATATTAAACAACCATATAGACATAGAACAACCTTGTATAACACCCTGTTCATTGTCAAACCATTTGCTTTAAAGCTCCATACACCCTAACACACATCATACATCACTATAATTGTCTTTACTGACCATGCATCCAAATCATACTCTCACAGAACATATCATAACATCCTGCTATTCACCCGATTGTACACTTTTTACAGATCAACGAATGCACAGTATATTTTCTTCCTTATTGCCATACATTTCTCAATCACTTGTTTAAATGCAAATAAATATCTTGCCCATTAAACCTCTACCTGGCATTAAATCACATTGCACGCCCCTAATATTGTCCGCAAATTTTTACGCACCCTCATTATCAAAACTCTCCCAAAACCTTAGACTGGAATACTTAACAAAACAATTGCCCTTTAATTCTTACATTCACGCTTATTGCTTTTAAATTTGTTCTAAGGAACATTATCACAACATTCCTCCAGTCATTGGGAACATTAGAAATCCCAACACACACATTGAACAACTCATACAATCTGGCAAGTAGTACCATGCCCTTACACTTAAGCATTTCCCTTGTGATTCGATCTTAGCCTGCAGCTTTGCCATTCTTTAACGCTTTCATAGCTTTTAACACCTAAGCCTCGTTAATTATTTCACTAAATATAACAATTTTCCTATTTTCTGATACTTTCTCTATGTTTTCGCTGTGGTCTTTCCTTGGACTCCTTGTTTCACCCGCTTTACCCACTTCCAGTACAGCTTCTTATTTCCTTCAAAATAATTTTGAATTCTTTCTCCTTCTTTTAATCTCATTTGCTCTTTAATCTCCTTTACTAATTTCTTTGCATACATCTTTTTCTCTTTGTATATGTCCAACAACCTCTTACGTACGGTTTACTCTTCACATCAAGCATTCGTTTGTATGCTTCTTTCTTTTTTCTCACAGCTTTGTTTCACGTGTTCATATCACCCTGCATCTCTTTTTAAGTTTTCCACCACCGCGGATCCACACATATCTTTTGCTAACTCAGCCACGACCTCTTTAATTCCGTTCCAAGCACTTTTTATACCCTTAGCATGTATTTAGACATTTAATTTATGCTGTTGTAAAGCTAATTTTTCATCCAGCCATCTTTAATATTGCGCTCTCATTATTTTACTCTGCAACTTTTCCACTTTCACTATTAATTGCTTAATACTGTTGTGCAGCTTCCTCAGAAAGTCCAACCTAACTCAACTACTTAGATCAGTAGGCAGTGATCCGATCCACATTCAGCTCCACACACACAGCCCTAATACTCTTTACAAAGCTTTTAAATCTCTCATTATATACCACAAAATAAATCGTCGCTCTCGAATCACCCCTTTGCCATGTATACAAGGGAATATATTTTGTGTTTAAACCATGTGTTTAACATAAATAAACCATTTGCTAAACATAGACTCATTAACTAATTGCCATTCTCGTTCACCCTGTCATCACCATACATTTCTAAGATTTTCTCCAAACTCTCTCTATGGCTACCCACCTATCCATTCATATCTCCTAACAAGCTAATGTTTTCACTGGGTCATCACATGCATTCAAGACTTCATTGAGCTCATTCCAATACTCCATTCTCACATTTATTCTTCACTCTCCACCGGAGCATAACCAGACACCAATATAAAACTACGACTGTATATTTTCATACGTACCCGTAGAAGTTTAGATGACACCAACTCATACCTTCTCACAAACAACTTAGCTGTACCGGTAGACTGAGCCATAACCAAATTTAATATCGGGATATTAAATACAAATCACAAACATACTAAATGAATTGAAATTAAATAGCTTTCATTTTTTTAAATAAATTAGTACTGATTTTAAAATAAAGAGGAAAACTTTCATATTAGTTTTGAATAACTATAGGCTATCGCCTATCACCTATTTTATTTTTATTGTTAAAAATTAATTTTGCTTTGGAATACATATGTGACATTGGCATGAGATTACATACCTCATATTCTTAAATAAGCATTACTAATAATACAATCATTAAAGCAATGTGGCTTGTAGCGTGGCAATTAGATTTTGTCGAGGCCAGAATTTAACTGTAAAATGTCAATAAACTATTTTCTTTGACAAACAATTAGCTCTATCAATAAAAACACTTGTCTATTTACCAAAAATATTTGAAATTTATTCTAGTTTATTTGTTTTTTTATCGTTTTTAAAAAATATACTTTAAATTTGGCCATGAGGTCCTGTTGTTTTAAATTTACAGTGCCAGGTGTTAAAGTAAAAAGTCAATTTAAATATCAGGCCATTTTTCTTGTATGTGACTGGTTAAGCCCGTATCACACGACACTTGCTTATACTAGAAATCAAGTGTGCTAGCACCTAAATATATGTATACTAGCTAGTACAATGGAAATTGGACTGGAGTATTCCCACGCTGCTAGTTTGATACTAGGTTCTAGTGCAAATATTTATCGAACGTCAGAGATTAATTTTGAGTGCAGCAGCTGCATTAATTACTAATAAATATATTGAAAATTATGAGAGGGAGCGTAGGAAAAAGAATATAGACACGGGAACGGTTGGGAAAGACGAAATAATGGTCGCAGGATTCTAAATATGATACATTCGGAGGTTAGGTAATATACATTCGGGGTGACACAAACGTTTAGTATCTCCCTAAATTTGTATTCATTTATTTACATTGTGGGCAGAGGCCCCTAAGCCCATGGGTGTTCAAGTACAGCATCCTTGATAAACAAATGTTCTTTTTTAGGCCTACGCACACTTTATATTCTTAAAAAAAACGCCCAAGGTTGGCATGCTATCAAGTTTATTTAGATTAAAATTGGGTCTGGAACATAGTTTGTCGTTTTTAGATGACATGTTTTAAATTAAATTTATATATATATTAAATATATTGTCATACTGTGGCAATTTGGTATTATATAAACAAGGTTGTTTAGAATAATTTTCTGCCAACAACAAAATCACATCCAATGACCATGTTGGCGTCATGTATACCGTTTCTCTACAAAACAGTCTCAGCGCACATGATTGTTTGAATTACATAGACTAGTGTCGAAACTAGTACGAAAATAGCACGTGTTCAACCTCACAACTAGTATGGTAGCCAGTACCAAGTGGCAGAACCAGTATACTTTTTCTGATTCACACGACGCTAGATGATGACGTGCTAGCTAGTGCTAGCTAGCACACTGGATTTCAAGTACGAGCTAGTGTCGTGTGATATGGACTTTAATGTTAGTAAATTCTACAATCGTATATTGAATATCTCGAATGCAAGAAAACTCGGGATACGCTTTGTCGTTAGTTGTTTTGAACACATTACATTTTCCATTGTTTCTAGCTAACATTTAGAAATTTGATGTAGATAAATTAGTGTTATTCCGGATAATTATATTTTAATACACTGGCTAACCTGTACAAAAAAATGGCTCATGGTTTAAAATGGGGGACGAAACTCCTAGAACTGGACGGTCACTTAGATCAGGTAATATATATCCCAAAATTATTAAAAAAAAAGTATTCACAATATTAGTATAAATTTTGTCAATAACTACTTTCATTATTTCAACATATCTATAAAAGTTTCTTAAACGTTTAGATGATTAACTTTAATAAAGTTTAAAAAAGTATAAACAATCAGATTTTTATTACTATTAAAATAACAGCTGTGAAATAACTAAAACTAATAACGTGAAATTACTAAAATTATTTTCGATGGTTCTTATTTACATTCATGGATTTTTTGTAAATAGAATCTCATAAATATTACCATTAGGGTGGATTTTTTTAAATTATTAAAACACCAAAAGCATGAATTACTAGTGTCAACTTATTGTCCTGCGGTATTATTTTCCTCCAAGGTTTAAATAGTGAAGACTTCAACACTCTCTGTGACTCTTTACATAACATAACAAATTCAGAATCCATACGCAGACGACTGAGACCACCCTTGCTTATTAGTGAAGATTTTGGTTCATCTAGATCTACTCGATCAGGTAGATGAATTACCTACTGTAAGTTATTATTTGAATAAGTGGTATTTTTGTGTATGATATTAATAAATAAAATTATTTAATATTGTTATCCTTATTTTAGTATCGAGTCAAGTAAATGGTGCTGAAATTCGCTTTACTCCTATTGTGAGAAATAGTAGCAGCAGTCACAACCACGGAAGAAGCCAATCCTCCACACGTGAGTATTAACTATACTCCTATAAACAATTTGAGAATAATACCTTACTATATGAATAGAGATATAAAAAGTATTCTTATTTTGTGTTACAATAAGGATGTATCAATCATCTTATTATCATCATATACTCGGGAAAACAACAGATTTAATAATACCACCATTGTTAAGTTTAATAATTTTAAATAATCATTTAATTAAAAAACAAAAATCATAAATGAAATACAAATATTTACAAACTTTTGTGTTGACTTGTGTTCTTTGCATTATAATGTTTACCCCATGATCCTTATGAAGTTATATGTTCCTTTACACATTAAAGTTTGTAATTGATGCATATTATTCAAGATTTAATTTATCAATTCAAGAAAGGTTAGGTTAAAGTTTGGTTGAGTAGGAAACATAATTATAAATATATGAGTACATTATGGAAGGTTTGAAAGTTAGATTTGTATCATAATAATGGTTTTAAATATTAATTTGGGTTTTATATTTGTGATGTCATTTAATATTTGTGGGAGTTGTAATTGGTTTAGTTTGGATATATTATTCCGTGAGGTTACATCTTGTAGTTTTATTTATAGTTCAAGATTTCTTCAAACAAACTGATAAGATAATTGTCTTTCATTTGCAAGAGTTGGTTTTGGTATGAAAAAAGGTTAAATGTGTTTGTTGTAGTCTGTAGATGATTTTTGCTTGTTTGTAAAAATAAGTTTTTAGATTTTTTTTTAAGCATTGCATCTCATTATACGTTTGGGTCATACGTTTATGTACTATTTACTCTCGTGGTTTTAGGGATTATGAAGGTCACATATAGAGGAAGTGTACCCACATTTGTGTGGAGGGAGAGGGGTAAACTATTTTGGGGGAAAAAAACTCAATACCCTTTACAGATAATCAAAGATCAATCGCCCCATTATCGGCAGTCTAGTCTACTGCTAGAGTAGCGCCTTAGACCATGCTGCCACCGACGTGGGCTCTTTGGGATATAGTTTTAGGTATGCCACAAATTCTCGAAATTATGTTAGTGCTTGTATAAACAGCATGGCCAACCAACATCTTATTTTTTGGACAGATTAATTTTCTTTATTTTGGTCAAAATATCCAAATAAAATAAATAATAATTAACATGTACATATATCGGTTTGCCATATTAATTTGTTAAGATATGGTAAATTTAGTAATAGAATGTTGTTGATATTTTAGAAATAAAAAATAAATAAATCAATCTTATATACTTGATATGATGGGTACCATCCCCAAAAACTTAGGCACTTGGGCTAATTTGCCTGAAAATATAATCACTCCTCCTACATTTAGGACAAAGTATGAACACACAACATAAAGAGTCTACCATTTCAATATCGGTGTTTACACAGCTATAGGGGTGTGTGAAACTTTAAAACTCAGATTTAGCTTCCAAACAAATGTCATTTTCAATCTCATTTTGTAAAAAATTCCAGCTTCGACAATTTCAAACCTTCACAAAAAATATGTATATAAAATATCGAGAGTTAAAAATAGGCAGTTAATTCCATTCTGAGCTGTTGTATACATTAAAAATTAGTTTATAATATTAAAATGTGATATTACAAACAACTGTGCAGTAAAACAATTCATAGTAATTTTAGTGCATAGAGATATATACATATAAGCATAATATATAATAATTTTTCAATTGTAAAACAAATGAATAAAAATATTCAAACTTTGATTTGACTTTGAGAATATTTCACATATTCTATTCGAGTTTGCTTCCAAATTCTAATTGAAAACGGTGGACCTTAAAACTCTTAGGTTTTCATTGAGGCAAAACAGCGTGTGCATATTTATCGCCAAGTTTTAAAAGAATTACAATTGTCTTATATTATTGGGGAGTCTTGACTGCCCATGGTCCCTATTGTCTGGCCAAAAGAGGAAGCAGCGTAACCACTTTAAGTGGCCAAAAGGTCTAAGGCCTGACTCTTGTATAAGACTGGCCTGATCAAGATGGGGAAATCAAGGTTCGGGTCTACTAAGGATGGTTTTCCCGAAATAGTTTTCCACGCTCTTTCCACTCACATGCGGGTATATTACCTCTAAAATGCTCCCTTCCTCATCCCTACTGCGTTTAGAGTACTTATCATTTGTGTATAACCTGAACAGGTAGTAAGAAGCGCTGATAAGAAATAATACTTGTCTACTTTCCTTTTTTTCACCCCACACCTATCTCTCTTTTAAGTGCAGTAGAGTTTAACTTCAACTTCAACAGCAATGCATGGCTATTAGTGGGCTCATGGCAGTGTATGGATAAAATTATATAATAATCTTCATCTAAGAGGTTGGCCCCAGGCTAAAAGCAGACTGTGGACAATTTTTAAGTTTGCCATTTCTGATTTCCGCAACCCTTTCTGTAACAACGCTCGCACATGTTGAAAGGTTTTTAACAGTTGTTGTTGGTATGTTTGACTTTTCAAAGGATCAAGCCGACACCCTAGTTCTTCTCGGGGGTCTAGAACCAATCCTAAACATGATGAAAATGTCAACAGGCGCTCTCACGGGGGAACTGCAGAGCCTACAAATACAACAATGTCCTCTCGGACTGATCTGCCTTCTTTGGAACCTCAAGGTGACTTAACATAACTTTTTTTTGTATACTCGGTGATTATCATACAGTTGGTACACCTAATTTGGGAGACTTGGGTTGGATACAAACTGGTTGTGAAAATGAAGTTAATTCTTGACTATAAATATATTTTTTAAACTCTCAAACGTGACTTTTATCAGTTACTGTTCAAACCCTTCCTGAGGGTGACTTTTTTTTTCTTTACATCCAGCCTGTGGCCTAAGTCAGTTTATTAGTCAAGCCACATATTTTCCATTACCGGCTTGGTAGGCCTGTCATAGCTTCATAATCTATCTTAAGACTGGGACAAGCACAACATCCAGTCCCCGGCCGTTAATTCATCATTGTGAAGAGTAGACACACATTTCACTAATTATACGTCTTTCGGCCATGCCAGGGCTCAAACCCGGGACCCTTAGCTCGACTTCACACAAGCTGCAGCACACTTAACAAGTGGACAAGTTAATACAACTGGTTGCCTAACTTCTCTTAAGAACAGCAAATAGTAAGCTGGACAAGATAAGTGTGTTTGCATAATGGTTGTACTTGATACTCAGAAATATATATGTCAATTTATTTACCCCCTTATTGCAAAATTTGGGTTCTATTGGCAAATAATTTATCTAGCATCTAAATTGTCTAAAAAATATATTGCTACAAATATAATGCAGCTCACATGGAAAAAAAAAATATTAATGTCATTCCAAAACTTTAGCTCAGTCGGTAGCATGTCTGCTTACTGAGCTTAGGGTCCCCGGTTTAATTCTTGGCATGGCCAAAAATGTATCATTGATGAAAATATGGGTTTACCCTTTCACATAGATAAATTAACGGCCGGGGGATTGGATGTGGTGTCTGTCCTAGTCTTAAGATAGATTATAAGGTATATGAAGCTATGACAGGCCTAGCCAGCCAGTAGTGGAAAATATATGGTTTGAATAAAAAAACTGACCCAGGACACTGGCTGGAAACCATAATGGATGTAAAAAAAAAATTTAATAATGACATGAAAATGTGTGTACACTTGCTATGATTCTTTATAGGTTGCCCAAACTGCATACAACTTTCCAAATGTTCCGGAGTGATATTGGTAGTATTTCTAGTGATCACCGCTGTCTTAATAAGTAAGTACAGAAATATTTTATGTGCATTTTACCCTTAATATATTTCAAAATAATTTACTTACATTCATTAGCCTATTGTTTCCAGCCTATGTCACTTTTTTATTCAAGTCATATATTTTAACTACCGGCTTGCTAGGTATTGTGTAGCTTCATATACCTTATAAGCCATCTTAGTTCTGTGAGGCCTTGTTTGCTCCATAAACTTAGATGCGTAAAACATCATGTTAAGAATTATGTCAAGTTTGTATTATTACAACAGTCTTAAGACTTCTCTTTGGATTACAAGTTGAAATATTTACTATAATTTATTTTAAGATTTAAAGTTGATATTTTTTCTTGGTGCTCAAGATAGACAGAAAACAAATGAGTATTATATTCACTATTACATTGGAGAACAGCCATTGTTCACGCGGTGATAAAACTTTATTCTTGCAATATAATATGTAAAAGATTTATATAAAAAATATTCTATGTAGGCACTCAATCAATTGCCTAAAATCTGAAATTTAAATCCCTTGAGATGAGATAATAAACAAAAAAAACACCTTTTAAGCGGTTTCTATACTGAAAGGAATTACCAGATTGAAAAACAATGTAAATATGTTGTTCGGCCTAGGTTTGAAGAATATCTCTTCCAAATTTTGTTAAAATTGGTCTTCACATTTATCAGTAACATCGGGACAGACAGACAAAATAACAAATGGCCAAGTCTAAACAGGACCTTGATATATGTACTTGGCCAATGAAATTGTATTTTACAATATGTGGTGTAGTTGCTAAGTCGCTCCATAAAAAAAACTTATTTTGCTGAAGGTATATGTTTGTGCGAGTATATGTCCACAAGCCAAGAGCCAATGATAACAGCTATGGAGGAGATTTCGGGGAGCGAAGAAGGAAGTCTCGAGTTAAGCCCTCCTGACACTCACGCCCTTCTTGATGGCGTGATTCGAGCGCTTGAGGCGAGGCACAAAGCACTGCAAATGGAGTTGAGAGGTTGGAAGGAGCATTCCCTAGCACTCAAGAAGACTGTGGACAACTTGCAGGTGTCCTTGGAGGAATTCAAGGTCAGGGTTTATCCCCATCTTGTTTTCATAGTTTCTTTAACTGAAATGCTTCAAGATGAATCATTCGGTTCGACTCTGTTCATTTTGCTGTTCATACTAGTTTCTTCAAACGCCTGAAACTTCCTTATTTGTGGGTCTAATCACTCATATTCTTTTAGATAAATGTATGAATTTAAAGTCCTCATCCTGGATTCAAACTAAGACCCTTTGTTTATGAATGTCATTTTCATCTGTTTGACCCAACCTCACTGCACCTTAACAAAATAATTTGTTTAAAAATATTTATTTTTTTTCAGAACAGCATTGCAGACATCCAAGATGAAAAAATTCCTGATAATGGTAAGTCAACTAACATATAATAATGTTTTTCATTATTTGTATTCCAGGAATTTAACAACACATAAGGTGAATCGAGATTGGGCACTGAGGAAGGGCTGTGTCTAAAGTCACACAGCCTTGAACTTTCTCCCCACCCTCGCAAATTCTGCAAAAGTCTTATGTGAGCTATGGAGGGTTAGACTTACTAAAAAATACATTTTTATCTTAGAAGAAAATCTCTTTTCAATTTTTTAGTTATTTTGTTATATTTGGAAGAAGGTACAGGAAAGGTAGATAGAAATATATAAAAAGGAACAAACACAATATGGCTGTTACAATGAAAAGAACACAATTCAGACTTTACACTGCTGCCACTGGCCAAGGAGGTAATGGGTGCTTCTTGAATAAAATCACTCATTACCACCAAATCCCCCAAAACATAGGTTTCATCATTCTACTGGAACATGCAATGTAACTTCTTAAAAGATAGGATACTTAAATAAAAACTTGTAAAAGGGACTAATAATGAATGTCCTTTATGTTATTAGTTCCTTTATCTCCTTCCCCCTTTTAGGAAGTTGTGTTGTGTGTCGATGGATTGGGTGGTAATGATTGATTCTATTCAAGAAGCAGCCATTACCTATTTGTCCAGTGGCAGCATTGTAAAGTGTTCATTACATTGTAAAAGCCATTTAGTATTTCCTCCCTGTTATATGTTTATATCCACCTTTCCTGTACCTTCTTACAAATATAACAAAATACCTTAAAAAGTGAAACAAAGATAGTCTTAAAGAGATAAAAAAAACAACATTAGAAATATCTTTAATACACCTTTACACTCAGCATTTTACTATAGTGAAGTCCCAAGACACTTATGACTTCACAACATTTCAATATACACTGGGACCTTCATATATCGAACTTATAAATATTGAAACTCTCCATCCATCAAAGTTTTGGTGAACTCTCATGGCATTACATAGAAAAAATGTTTCTATATATCGATATATTTTTTTCAAGATGAATAAAGATCCCCCCCCCCCTTACACCCCCTTGTAATGACAATGGTATAAAAAAACAAGTGAGAAAAAATAGAATGAAGATGTCGCAAGAGGAAGAAGGAAATATCTCCACACCCCTTTCCTCAAGTAACCTTCCTCCTCTATAAATCAGGTTCAGTTGGTTTCAGTATCTCTAAACGACGGTTTATGATCGCTGTTGTTTCACTCTCTCTAATCAACAGCGTGTGTTCGAGATGTCGAAAATAATAAAATCTCTCAGTTTTGTGTAAAAGGTTGAGTTGTTGAAGAACGTGGACAGTGGAATGTGCAAAAAGGATATTGTGGTTAAATATAGTCCTCCAAGTTCAGTGTCGCCAATTAATGAGTGCTTCGATTACACAATATCATGTATAAAAAATATTGTTTCTATATATCGAATTGTTTATGGAACCATTGACTTCATTATATAAAGGTCCAATTGTAACTATCTCAACAATAAATTTTTCCATGATGACTTTTTTAACTAAAAAAATTAATTTTTAGCATTATCATCATTTCAACAAAAATATATTACTTTGTCCTTATGTGCGACTCTACAGATTAATATTTGGTAAACATCGCTTCTGTGGCGTCCGTTTCTCAAGCGAAAGTTTCCAACAGAATTAATTACTTTGTGTTATAGAGGAAATGGTGAAAAAATTGATACAAGAAGAACTTTCCCTGTACGATGCCGACAGAACTGGTCTCCCGGACTACGCTCTGGAGTCTGTGGGTTGGTAACATTACACTTTTAACTAGTGTAGTAAAAAAAACTAACTTTATTAATTAGCTTTAATAAGACCTTAAATGTGATAGAAACACTAACAGTACAAACGTTTATTTCAGTATCAAAATAATATGATCTGCATTTGTCACTTCTTCATCATCAACTATTTCCAACCTATGGCCAGATAAGTATAGTAAAATGGCTCCATCATTCTTCCTCCATTAATCCCTTCCATCACTCTTCTCCTCTCACTCGTATACTTGCTGTTATATGATCTTCCCATCTCTTTCTTGGTCTCCATTGAAGTTTTTTCCCTCCAAACTTGACTATAGTTTTCCTTCCTCATTACATGCCCACACTATCTCCGCTTTGCTTCCTCTACTATCTAATGTACTACTCTTCTTTCCCGGATAACTTCATGCCTCCACCTGACAGCATGCTCCTCAACCTTAACCTTGGTCTCTCTTGTATCCAATACCTAGGTTTCTTCTGCATACGTGACTATGGGTACTAAGTACTCCCTCACTGAACTTCCTTGCTCTAAGTTTGACCAAGACTTTAATCATTGTTGGTCTGTAAACAAAGGAAAAGTGTCGCCCAACAGTTGTATTAAATTAAACGTTGAAAGGAGGGTAGAAGGGCAAGGCTTAGACACTTAACAGAAAAGTGTAGGCCTCAAAGTTCACCATTAAAACACAATAAAACACATAATTATGTAATTCTCAGGGCACATCAGCCCCCTTCTTCAGCATAAGAAAGTAAAACACAGATTTAACTATGACAGCGTGGCTAGAGGTAGACTGTTGTCAAATGACTTGACTACTTCTAGCCACGCTGCCAAAGTCAGTCTGTGTTTTACTTTCTTTGCTCATATATGTATATATGTACAAAATGCTATGAGTCAATGCTCTGTGTAAAATTTGTATTCTCCCATTAGGTGGAGCCATCGTCTCTACACCTGACACGATTACTTACAAAGCTGAAGAGTGGCATCACTTTTGGGGCCTCATACTCTGGAGGGAGATGGACTATTATCCTAGATATGTCATACAGGTTAAGAACAATAATATAGGGTATATTCCTGTAGCCCAATGTTTTGCAACTATCCACATTTTCGTGGGAAACACTTGTTCTTATCTTATCCGTATAGCTTCCCTTTTCTTGGCCCATATGGAGACTGTAGGACAATTAATGAAACGGTTGTTTTTTTTAAACTGTCACACACACATGATTACCGCAAAAGCTTATTTTATTTTTGTATTAGCACCACATCATACTACCCATTGGGGTTATACAAATATGCACTAAATATGCTAATGTGCTAAGGATGTGTAAGGTTGAATTTATTGGGAGTGTACTCGCATTTGTGTGGAGGGAGAACACAAAACCATTTATAGAAAACTACCCTCAGTACACCTGACCGGGATTTGAGCCCCAACCTCTCTGTTAAAGGCTATCTGAGTGACGCCTTAGACTTTTCGAGCACAGAGGCAAGTATTGGTACATTTAACGTGAAGTTTATTAACATCTTATTCTAAAGAGTAGGGATCAGGCAGGTTGCTTAAAGGAATTTCACCCGCATTAGTGTGGAGATAGGTGGTAAAATCAAAGTGAGGAATCAAATTTGCTAAACAACCCTTTTATGCACCTCTGTGTCGATGGCAAGTTGGCTAGTTTGACTCTTAGACCAGCATTTTCCAAATGGTGTAAGAGTTTGGGGGAAGGTCTCAAATAGGTGAACAAAATAAATCTTTTGAAATCAATTATCACCATTCATTTTAAAAATAGCATAACTATGAGAGTTTTAACCATTGAACTTTCAAACACAATCTGAATACTTTTTTTTTACTTTCTCTTAACACCTCAAAAAGAACGTATTGTGATTGTAAAAAAAAATTGAGCTCAAGATTTTGATAAATGTCGACGTTTCATGACCCCCTGAAACCAAAAAGTGGTTATCGCAATGCCTTCTGTACCCCGGGTTGGAGCTGAAATTATTCTACAGATCAGGCTAAGACTTGGTATCTGGGGTCCCCCTGAGGGGTTTTTGGAATTAGATATTTAAACATAAATTTAAGGGTAGTTTACTTAAGGGCAAAAAGAGAACAAAAGTTGATTTTATCTAAATTCGCTTTAATGATTTTGATTAAATTTTATATCTAAACACTGTTGTTATTATTATTATTATTAGCACCGCGTTTTACTACCCATTCGGGTTATACGCACTTACGCTAATGTGTAATGGTAGGGTGATTGTGAGATGAAATGGAGGACCTACAGTTTAACGTGGAATCCGAACCACGGTGGAGACCTGGCATTCCTCACATTCACAAGATGTCTTGTCAGAGGTGAAGGAAGGGTTTGGTAATCAGATAAATCTTTGCCGGGACCGAGGATTGAACCCCGGCCGCCAGCATAGAAGTCTGACACCTTACCCCTAGACCACCAGGTCACCGACCTAAACACTGTTAATCGTTATAAACAAAAGGACAATTCTCATTTTCTCATGAAAATGACTTTGAGGGGAGCTTACATATGGGAAATTTTCATCATTTCTCCACAACTATCTGAGATACGAAATAGCTTATCATTGTAAAGTTTTAATACTATTAATAATAAAAATCTTTTATTTTAAATATATTTTTTTAAACCAATAATTTGTGAACTTTAGGCAAATATATATACTTTTTCATTCAGGTCTTTGTAAATAAATTTGATACCTATGCTCTTTGATGGACATCGATTTTTCTCTTTACTCAATATTTCTGTAACAGTGTATATTATTTCATTAATGATATTTGTTGTAGTGTTTCTACAACAATGTATAGATGTATCATTTTGTTTCACAAATCTTACGAGTTTTTAGTAAATGTTTATTTTAAGATAAAAAGTGGGAGAAAGTTTGTGTGGTACACTACACCATTTATTTAGTGATACAATCGCTCCCTAAAAAACAGATGGTGTGCCTTGATAATTTTATCACTTTGTTAATTGTGCTGCAAATTGAAAAAGTTTGAGAATCACTGACTTAGGCCATGTGATCTCAAATTGGGTTCACAAAAACTTAAGAGATTGTTCAAGAAATATATTATCAAATTGAATATTGTAATTTGTTTGGCGTACAACAAACTAAGCAGACTGTGAATATAATTAACTTTTACTATAATTTTTTTCTTAGAAAACAAATAAATAATTAATTATAATGTAATAAATTTTCCTCCAAAAAACAAAATCCAGTTTTATTTGTAATGGCAAAACTCTCTCCAGATATATATATTTTAACCCTAAGAGCCATTATTAAAGTAAGAATTTTTGAAAATCACTCAACAGTAAACCACCCTTAACCAATTTTTACTTAATAAAACAAGATTGGTGTCATTATGAGGTAAAAATTCCCTAGATAAACATTTGAAATAAAATCGTTAGGGAACAGTTTCAAAAAGATTGTAATTCAAAATAATCACTCATCCATAAACTACTGGTACCCTTAATTTGAGGACTAGTCATAATAAAAAAATGTCCCAAGGTATCACATTTGAATAATATCCATTAAATCATTTCAGATCTGTGGTCAGGGACGGACAGACAAACAGAATTGTAAAATCTACTTTTTGTACACACATAAAATATTAAGATTCATTATAACCTTGAGGTAGACAATTTTCATGATTATAATACTTTCTCTTGTAGTAAAATAATGACCAGAATACCAACAAACAAATTATTTCCCTACATTCTGTTATCAAAGTTGGCAAACTTATTGTGATCAAATAATTAGGAAGTCCAGTTTGACCCCTAAGCAGTGCACGGAAACAGTATTTTTACTATTTAATCAGTAAGATGTAGTCAATGTTGCCATTACAAAACAAACCTGCTTTGGTGGTTGAATGGTCTAAGGTGTCACACTCGCAATAGTCTTAAATTTCAAACAAAAGGGAGATCAAAGTTGGAATCTCGGTCGGGTCTATCAAGGGTGGTTTTTCCTAAATGGTTTCCCCACTCACCCCTCCACCAAATGCGGGTTCACTTCCTCTAATTCAACCTTACCAATTCCTAATCCATTAGCGTAATTAGTACTTAAAGCGTATAACCTGAACTGGTAGTAAGACGCGGTGCTAAATAATAATAAATCTTCATCTTTATCACATTAATGTAATTAGTGCATATGCGTATAGTCCAAAACAGTAAGAGGTGGCGCTAAAAACATTACAAATCCTCATCCCTTATAAATACGAAAGAGACATAAAAATAAAGTCAACTTTTCATTAAATAGATCTGTGTAAAGATATGCAATCGCAGCTTAAAATAGGTGAGGTTTATGTGAAAATATATGCAGTGGTTATGCGTAATTCCATGTTCATCCTTGACAAATAGTCCTTGGTGAGTGGTGATTTTGCAATATCCTATCTGCATCTTGTTTCAGCCCTCCATGCAGCCCGGGCACTGCTGGGCGTTTTATGGCACAACGGGCAAGGTGGTCATACGACTGGCCAAGGACATCTTCGTCACAGCCGTCACTCTGGAGCACATCCCTGCTAGCATCGCACCGGCAGGAAACATCGCCTCCGCCCCCAACTCTTTCGCAGTTATTGTGAGTGTCATATGTAGAGAGTATATGTCTGATTCAGATATGAACTTCGGCAGCAGAATCTGTTTGGAGTGTCGTAATTCTAGCAGAAATGTATGTCGATACTTTAAAACACAAAAAGTCGTCTTGTTTCCTGGTGGATAAACAAACGTTTCAAGTTATTACTTTGAGTGTTTTTTCATTTAGTGTGTGCGCCAGTGCTGGGGAGTCAGTACGCCAAACCTTAGAAACAAAAAGGCTTGTCTAGTTAAAAGGCAAGACTAACTGTGGATCGTCCACCTATACTTACCATGTACAAAGTCTGGGATTTGAATCAAAAGACACAGAAGAGATTAACTTCTCGCCAGTATTAAAAATTATTTATGTTCCCCAGGGTTTTGTCCAGAAGAGTATGGAAAAGATGACAAAGATATGGAAATCTTACTGGGAACATTCAACTATAACAATAGTGGGCCATCGCGGCAGACATTCAAGGTCAATATGAAGGTAATTAACTGTTGCACATTACATATTATACTTAACAAAGGTGCATTAAATATAATAATCCACACATTTTAACAGAAAGGGTTTCCACCTGTGGTTGAGCCAGGTTTTCAAAATGCCTCCTCGCTCTGTCCTTTCACTATTTCTCCCCCTCATTCACAAATTTGATTTTACCAGCTCCTTCCATCTCTTTCGTGGTCTGCTTTGCTGTATTTTTCCTACATACTTCCACTCCACCCTTTGAGATTCTCGCATTTTGCATCAATACAGGACCATACCATCTCACCCCTGCTTCCATTACCTCTAAAATGCTTCCTTCCTCATTCCTATCCCTTTGTAGTAAATAAAATGATAGAATATTAGGAAAATGGTAGAGCACAAATAAAAGTAAAAACACTTAACACATATTTACACACACTTTGGTATTTTCATGCTATTATAGCATCTTCCTCAGGAAGTAGTAGTAATTAAAGTGAACAGGATGTTGTATTCAGTGGTGCCAACCTCATTGGTAAGGGTAAAAACTTCTCTGGTGGAGTTGAAATTCTCAGAATGTGTGTCTATTATTAGAGACTCTATGGATGGTAGTAGGTGGTGCTGGTGTAGTCTCTGGGTTGAAATTATTGAATATTTAGGTTGGGTGGTTTTCTAGACTTTGTGATCCATTGCTGTGCCAGTTCCTTCTTACTGAGACATATTACATTGTGTCTTGTTGAATGATTTGATCACCTTGACAATGTAGCAGTCCTCAAAGTTGAGGTTATTTGTGGAGGTGTGTGCTGAAATTGATTTTGGTGTCATGGCGGTGTCCATTCATTCGTTTGCGGAGAGTTTCAGTGGCGAGGCCAACATATTGTGGAGTACATTGTTGGCATTCTAGTTGGTAAATTAAGTTACTGGACTCACATGTGTGACTGCCTTTGATGGTATAAATGGAGTTGGTGATGTTGCTAGAGAAAGTGGCTGCTGAATGATGTATTTGGCAGGTTTTGCAATCTGTTTTGTTACAGGGTTAAGATCTTTGTGGTTGAATGAAGGTTGTGTCATTTTCAGTTTTGAGTTTAGGGTGTACCAGAAGATTTATAAGTGATGAGTGATGGAGGCTGCTTCTACACAAGGACTGGTGGTTGTTGTTGGTACAGCTGGATGCTTCCAATATGTGAAAACCTGACGCTAATATGTTGTTTATTTTTTGTAGGCCTGGGTAGTAATTAGTCACTAGAGGTATGGTATCTGGTTTTCCAGGTTTGGGTGATTGTGGAGTTTCAGCTAGCCGAAGTAAGTTATTAATGAGAGGTTTAGGGTATCCTCTCTTTCTGTAAAGGCTCTTGAAGGTTCTCAGGGTGGTTTTGAAGACTTTCTGGGTCGGAGGAGTGCGGCCATGTGACAAGACTGAATGGAATAGATCTTTTAGTATTGAATGGGTGACAGCTATCAAAATACAGATATTGTTGTCTATTAGTGGGTTTAAGATGTACCAAAGTTTTGAAGTGGCCATCTTACAGCCTAATGTCCACATCAAGAAATGTTGTCTGGTTGTGGGATTGATTTGAGGTGAACTTCAGAGCCGAAAAGGAGTTTAGGTTGTTTAAAAATAGGGTTAGATTGTTTTATCCAGCTGTCCACACCATGAATATGTCATCGATGAAGCGAAGCCAGCAAAGTGGTTTTTTGATTTGGCGGTCAAGAAATGTTTTTTCCAGTTTAGCCATGCACAGGTTGGCAAACAAAGATGCCATACTTGTACCCATCGCTGTGCCTTTGATTTAAATGAAGTTCTGATCCATGAATTGAAAATTGTTCTTTTCTAGTATAAATTTAGTGAGATCCATAATAATTGATGTTGTAAGTGTGGTAATGGTCGGATGCTTGTCGAGAAAATGTTCCACTACAGCCAGACCATGAACATGAGGAATGTTGGTATACAATGAGACGTTGATTGTGACAAATATGGTACTTTGAGGCAAAGGTTGTGGAAGGCTATTGAGTTTTTGAAGGGAATGGTTGGTGTCTTTGATGTGGGATGGTAGTCCGGTAACAAATGGTCACATTTGTTGGCCGACATAGGCTGAAATTCTTCCTGTAAGTGATCTGCAGCTGGAGACAATAGGCCTTCCTGGTGGTGGTACGGTATCTTTATGAATTTTTGGAAGCATGTAGAATTTTTGTGTCATTGGGCTTTTTGGTAGAAGAATCTGGACGATGGGTGAAGAAAGATTATGTGAGTTCTGGTACACCCTAAACTCAAAACTGAAAATGACACAACCTTCATTCAACCACAAAGATCTAACCCTGTAACAAAACAGATTGCAAAACCTGCCAAATACATCATTCAGCAGCCACTTTCTCTAGCAACATCACCAACTCCATTTATACCATCAAAGGTAGTCACACATGTGAGTCCAGTAACTTAATTTACCAACTAGAATGCCAACAATGTACTCCACAATATGTTGGCCTCGCCACTGAAACTCTCCGCAAACGAATGAATGGACACCGCCATGACACCAAAATCAATTTCAGAACACACCTCCACTCATAACCTCAACTTTGAGGACTGCTACATTGTCAAGGTGATCAAATCATTCAACAAGACACAATGTAATATGTCTCAGTTAAGAAGGGAACTGGCACAGCAATGGATCACAAAGTCTAGAAAACCACCCAACCTAAATATTCACTAATTTCAACCCACTGACTACACCAGCACCATCTACCATCCGTAGAGTAATAGAGAAACATTCAGAGAAATTCAAATCCACCAGAGAAGTTTTCATCCTTACCAATGAGGTTGACACCACTGAAGACAACATCCTGTTTAGTCTAATTATTACTCCCTGAGGAAGATGCTATAATAGCATTGAAACTGTCGGTGACCTGGTGGTCTAGGGGTAAGGTGTCAAACCTCTGTGCTGGCGGCCGGGGTTCAATCCTCGGTCCTGGCACAGTTTTATCTGATTTCCAAACCCTTCCTTCACCTCTGACAAGACATCTTGTGAATGTGGGGAATGCCAGGCCTCCACCGTGGTTCGGATTCCACGTCAAACTGTAGGTCCTTCATTTCATCTCACAATCACCCTACCATTACACATTAGCGTAAGTGTGTATAACCCGAACGGGTAGTAAGACGTGGTGCTAATAAATGCTAATAAAGCATTGAAATACCAAAGTGTGTGTAAATATGCGTTAAGTGTTTTTACTTTTATTTGTGCTCTACCACTTTCCTAATATTCTATCATTTTATTCATTACAAATTGTTTTTACGCTTTACATTTTATCTCATACATACGAAGCCTTTAAAATAAACTATCTACATGCTTGTAGCTTGAACAGGTGATGAGACAAGGTTAAAAAAAACTTGTAGGGGTATCCAAGATCAAATTCAAAACATTACAAATCCTCCAAATATAAACCACCAAAGTTTGAATAGTTGTCTTACTGTTTTATGCTGAGAAAAAAAATTACACAACTTTAAAGTATCAAATATAATTCACAAAATGATTGATAGGGTAAATAATATTCAACAAAGATCACTTATAATTTGAAAAAATGTAGGAACTTTAGATGTCATTTAGGTGTCACAAATAACCAGACTTATAAAGGGTAGGTAGAAGAATTTTCCAATTTAAAACTTCAGGACACAAGATACATCGGACCGTTCCGACAAGTTGGGCTGTGGATCCTTACAAACTACGGGAACCCCAAGTACACTTGCGTGTACAGGTTCCGTGTGCACGGCAATATCACACACAGCGTCTCTGCAAACAAAGATGGCGACCAGGAGCACGTTTCCACAGAAGTGGGGACCTAAACAACAGCCAAGAGTAGCAAGACCTTCCTCAGAAGTGGCAAACAAATGAATGTGAAGTTACAGGAAAGTATTGTAGTTGTGCTCTTAGATCAATATATATTTAATTTGAATGTGTGTATATTTTTCAATAAACTTGCTTTAACAAGAAACTAGATTAGATGTATTTTATTTATGCTAATAGGGCAGTTAAAATCATCAACTGTTTATGGCCTGTGTCGGGGTCACATTAGTAGAATGGTTCCATCTTCCTCCTTTAATGTTTCAGCGCGTACTTTGTACCCATTGTTACACAAGCAGCAGAAACATGGACATTGAATGTAAGAGAGACTAGGAAAGTGGAAAGTTTGTGAGGAGCATGTTAGCCGTCACAAGGAGAAACAAGAATGAGGATGGAAAAAGAGAGGATGTCGAAGAAAATATTGAAATGTATGTAGATAAATGACCACAAGGGAGGCCAAGAAAGTGTTGAGAGAAGAATGTAATTAAAGTGGTGGAAGAACTGACCTGACCACAGGCTGGAAACATTTGGTGGTCTTCTCTGCAAGGGCAATCTAGTACAAAACAATGGTCTAGAGGTAATGTGTCAAGACCTCTGTGCTGGAAGTCCGGGGTTCAATCCTTGGTCCCGGCACAGATTTATCTGATTACCAAACCCTTCCTTCACCTCTGACAAGACATCTTGTGAATGTGTGGAATGCCAGGCCGCCACCGTGGTTCGAATTCCACGTTAAACTGTAGGTCCTTCATTTCATCTCACAATCACTTTACAATTACACATTAGCGTAAGTGCTTATAACCCGGGTAATAAGATATGGTGCTAATAATAATAATGCAGGTCACGGTTAGAATCCCGGCTAGGATAAAGTTTGATTTTTCATCTCCCCACACACAAATGCAATTAAATTTCCTTTATAAATTTTAACTTCCACCTCACCCAAATCGCCAGCGATTCCATCAAAACTTTTGTGGAGGGAGAGGAAAACATTAAAGTAACAATCTTAGTACACCTGACTAGGATTCAAAAACCAACAATTGAGACATTAGATCATATGACCACCAATGTGGGTAAAGAGTTTTAATTATCTTAGACACAAAATGGTTCAAAGGTGCAAAAGTACTCAAAAGATTTTTAATAAACTTGGAAAATTTGGAATTTTCCATCTTTTTCTCATATGTATTTGGAAGAAGGTATAGGAAAGGTGGATAGAAAACATAAACAAGGGAACACACATATTATGGCTGTTACAATTAAATAAAGCGGCAGAAATGTAAAGTGTGAACTGCGTTCTTTTCATTGTAACAGCCATATTGAGTTTTCTATCCACCTTTCCTGTAACTTCTTCCAAATATGTATTACAAATTACTTCAAAAAGTGAAGAGGTTATCCTTAAAGAGAGATATTGTATATTCCCATCTTTTTCTAAACTAGTTTAATTTTGTATGTATGAAATAAAATATTATTTTAGTCTAGCTTTATTTAATTTCAAGGTCTAATTTCATTTAAAATAGTATCTCAATATTTCCTTTTGTCTTATTTAAAAATGTGAATTTGTGATATACATTTTTTCACACAAAAAAATATATTTATTAATATATATATAGATCTTACATAAATTCATCTTAAAATATTTCTTGTACAAATATTGCTCCATATTAAACTCTAAGTGAAAAATGCATAGCCCTAATAATTAACTCAGAAAACTCTAACCCTTGAAGGAGCCTAGAATCAACAAAGGGTAAATAAGCACACAGGATCCAACTTGAAGAAGTTTATTTAAGATACAGTATGTCTTAATACACCTAGTTCCAGTTGTCAGAGCCGCCCCAGTTGGAGGCAGCAGGTGCTGATGTTGCAGCTGGAGTGGCAGCTCCCCAATCTTCCGATACCTGCGACAGTTCAAGTTAGAACATAAAAAAAGGGATGAAACCCTCAAATACTTAAGGAAATTAGGAAAGTTTATAAATTTTTGGGAGACTACAACTTTTCAGACAAACGGAACAAGATAAATCCAGAGAGCACATACCTGAGTAGCCCAATCATCCGAAGCGTTGGCAAAGCCGGCTACGGGAGCTGGGGCGGCGGCTCGAGCAACGGGGGCGGCAACCGGGACATCGTCCTCGGCCCAGCTGCGTGCTGCGGGCTCTGGCACTACCTCGTTGCCCCACACCTCAGTGGGGGCGGGGGCAAAGTCTGTTTCTGTCTTGATGGGTTGTGCAGCCACCACCACCTCCTTGGTGGCCTGTTCTTCCTTATCGGCCTGGAGCAAGGAACGCACATTCATGTAACACCGCATTGACCTGATAGGGCGGATGTATTGTTATAGCTCTGACCGCTTGACGATACTGAATAAAGTGATAAAGTGGACATAACTGGTGACTAATGAAAGCATTCTAAGAGTAAATAAAAATTATTATTATTAGCACCGCGTCTTACTACCCATTCGGTTATACGCACTTACGCTAATGTTAAATGGTAGGGTGATTGTGAGATTTTAAAATCATGTTTTGTTATTTGATTTAAAAACCAATATTTCCTGTTTTTTAAACTTTTTTAAAGATATGGTATCTACATTTTATGTTTATTTTGACTGTTGACATTTTAATGCTATGACTATACTTGAACTCAGGAGCTATTTGAAACACTCGACTCAAAAGAAAAAACTCAATCTCCACAGACCCATAAGAAAAACACATTGGACTTGCACAAAAGAAAGATGTGGGCCTGTCCACCTTTCCATGGGAGTAGAGTGGAAGCCCATGTAGTTAAAACCACCTTGAAACACCTGGCCTACCTCCCCGCCTACAGTAAGACCACCGGATATCTAGGGAGTGCTGACTAACCTCATCAGGGTCCCTGTAGAAGAACAAGTCGACGACTACGTCCCACTTGCCCTCTCGAGGGATGGACCCTCGGAAGCGCAGCACCTCTCGGGCCAGAAGCCACCACATGAGTCCAATGGAATGTGGGGACTGAAACACAACATAACCAATATTCAAAAACTTAAATATTAAATTTTTAAGTATCAATATTCAAACTTTGAATAATGAATTTTGAGATTTTCAACTATTTGCATATTTTCAAATACCTAATTAGGATGTCCAGCCTAACTATATTTTAAAATTCCTCCACTTTTCCAGTCACTCTATATTACAAACATTATTATACAACTTGATGTATGTTTAGTAGATTTTATTTAAATTATTTACAAAAATGCATGCAAATTAAGGCTTTGCGGGATCCCAAACATCGGGACATATTAATATTAATTCAAGTTACAATTAAGGACAGTCTATTAATGCCACGTTTGTAAAGCAGGGTTTAAAAGAGTAACGTGGACACATTAAACACGAAACTGTATGCTCTTATCTAGAATACCTACATAGGCACAATGTAGATAAGCTGGCAAGAGCAATATTTGTTTATTTTGCATTGCTGCAAAAGTTGAAAGTCCATGTAAGAAAACTATCAACTGATCGGCAATGCTTGCAAATAGAAAAACGATCTGAAGCCAACTATGATAAAAGTTTACAAAGATCCTATAATTTTTTTAAATTACAAATATGATTTAAATAACCTGGCATTACCGGTGCAGCTACCTCTCAACAGCTGGTACCACAAGTGTTAGAACCAAATAATGATATATAAAATGTTTTATTTCAAATTTCATCACAGATCTTATCCAAAGTTTTTTTTATCCAGTACTGTTTCCAGCCTATGACAGGTGGCAGTATTTATTCAAGCCATATTTTTTTCCACTACCGGCTTGCTAGTCTTGTCGTAGCTTCATGTGCCTTACAATCTTAACTTAAAACTAGGACAGGGACAACATCCAGCCCCCCCCACCATTAATTCATCACCGTTAAAGGGTAAGCCCACATTTCACCAATGAGACATTTTTTGACCATGCCGGGAATTGAAACCGGGACCCTCAGCTCAGTAGAAAGACACACTACGGAGTGAAATAAGGTGTTGAATCCTATCTAAAGTTGACCAAATAAATACCATCTTTATTTAAAGAGATTCACCATTTTATAGTAAACAAAGTTAAGACTCATACCTCCACCTCCTTGTCACCGACAATACAGTTTGTGTATGACACCTTAGACTGCACAAACATTGGACTAAGTAAATAATGTAAAGCCCAAAGATAGAAATCAGATTCAGAACATTTTTACCCTAACCGCTTGCCAGGTCTCGAGGTCACCAACTGCCGCTGTTTTATATGGTTTATAGATCAATGATGGTGAAACTTTTCCGACTAGTGTGACACTTCAGGTCTACATAGTTAAATTTTGATTATTTAAAAATCATAAATTGATTAATATAAAGAGATGTAATGAATGACTCGAATAAAAAAAAATATAACAATACCTTCATTATAAAGAAGGAAAATGTTTTAAATTGTTAAATTGAAACATCTAGCCCCCACCCCTCAGTTCACCCGACCGAGATTCAAACCTCAATCTCCCTGCCCTTGGCAGTCGATCTCAACATGACTAGCGCGTTAGCTAACTATGCCACCGAGGCTAGTAGGTGGCCTTTATTGACCATAAAATTCTTTCCCTAATCGACCGAACATTATATAAGCATAATGCAATCACGCAAAATTAAATTTTAGCTAGATGGTGAACGTTAACCTTGTCCTTGGTATGATGGTAAAAACAAACCAAGGACTTGCGGCTAACGCATGGCATCAAGGGTAGTGGGTAGTTCAACATTTGACACATTCATGTCGTTACGATGTGCGGGAAGTTCAAACAAAAATACTTTTGTGACTTTATGAACAAAATATTGAAAATTTGTGTATTTACAGGGACTTTTGTGTCTTTTTTTTTTTTTGCGATTAGTAACTTTCGTGACTCAGTAGACACCCTGATCAAGACACCTGGTAGACTTAACCTGGGCTTTACTTCGATTCTACTTGTGCCTTACTGGTACTTCGGGCGTACTTGACAATGTTCTTGCAATCCACCCAAGGAGTTAATCAATGGTGCTTAGCTTGTTTTTACAAGTACAATCTTATTTTCATAGTTAAAAAGTTAATATAAAATCATGTTGCCACAAAGAGGGAAATAAAAATGGTTACAAATGTATTTACATTCTAAGTCCGTTTAAATATTGATGTAAACATAAATTACACAGTTGGTCTAAGTACATAAGGAAGTATTTATTGGTGTCTTTTGATAACTTTTTAATATAACATATTTCTAGAATGCCAAATTTTAGTGACTTTTCCAATCCATATTGGTGTTCGAAAGAGGGCTTTCCATTAAAAGCAGTCTTTACAAGAGTAGTTTACACAAATTAACACACATGAAAGCAAGTGAATATTCAGAAACTGTATGCTCTTTTCTAGAATACCTACATAGGCACAATGTAGATAAGCTGGCAAGAGCAATATTTGTTTATTTTGCATTGCTGCAAAAGTTGAAAGTCCATGTAAATAAGAAAACTATCAACTGATCGACAATGCTTGCAACTAGAAAAACTGTCTGTAGCCAACTAGGATAAAAGTTTACCAAGTTCCTACAGATTAAATGGACTGGCATTCTTTGTACAGTCAACCTCTCAAGCGCTGGCCCCATAAATGTTAAGAACCAAATAATTATATACAAAATGTTTTATTTCAAAAGTTAATCATGGATCTCATCTAAGTTGATAACTCAAATGAATTAATATCACCCTTATTCAATAGTAAGAAAAAGATAATTCAAAATATATACACACCATGTTTTGTCCCTAGCTAACCTGCCCGCTTGCACTCACTCCTAAAATAAGTATTATCTATCTTGTCTTGTTTTCGTATAAGATATAATAATCTTGTGCATCGAGCAAAGTCAAGCCCAAAGGAGGAAACCTCTTCTCTTAATTCATAATAATATTGGCCTAAAAAGGGCTGATTTCATAAAACTGTCGGCCTTCAAAAAGGACCTATTCCATAAAAGTGTTGGACCTAAAAAGGGCCGATATCATAAAAACTCTGGACTGAACCAAGGAACATCTTGATTTCTTTTCACTCTCTGTTGTATCACATAATATAAGGCTCACCCTTCTTGTTGCGGCCGCATTTCTGTCCTTCCTTCAACATACTCAGTTTCACTCGTGAAGATTCGTCTGCTCTGCCAATGATAAAGCAGTCGACTACTGATTGGATAGCAGGATAGACAAGACTTCTCCCATTGGTTGCCAGAACCACACCAATCGAGGCACAGTGTTATTCACATGTAAATAGTATTTTACAACCACCACCCCCGAGAAGAAAGTGAACCTGAATGTACTCTCATATTTAGTAAAAAAAAGAGCAAATTTGTTACTACATGTCAGTCTACTCTAAATCATCCAATCCACAGCAGTCACCATTGCTGAAAGGACCTTCCAATCTCTTTTTCCCCCTACCTGGCCCTCCCCTCATAGTGACTCCCTGGTCACCAAGGAACAAGCTCTTCACCGCGACACCCCTAGTTACCGGGGTGCTCCCTACCCATCCTTCTTCCTGACCCCATCTCCCCTCCTTCACATCGGTCACCACTGCCGAAAGGGACACTTTCCTATACTACCCTCATCTCCCAGCATCCCCCGGCCAGTTCCATCCCGGCATGGGATTCAGCCATCGAAACGGGCGATGACAGAAAGAGAAACAAGTCCACAGACGAGACCACCAGACCAGCCCCCGCCAGAGGCTTCTCAACCCAGTGGCCTTCTCACCCTGAGGAGACAGAAGCCCACGAGACTCCCACCTGCTCAAAAACAGCTGCGATGTCAAGCCTGAGAACTTCAGCCACAAGATCCTCCCCATCTTCCCATTTACAAGATTCCCCCACCACAAGGCCGTCCAACACATAGACCCATTCTTCGACAAGATCATGGCCAACACTGAAAGGAACACTATTGCCGAGACAAACAGGAAAACCAACTTCAAGATTGCACACCCTTTCAAGGTCTCCACCATCTCGACGCCAACCCTAAAAACAAAACGACCAGCCGTGAGTCCCTCTTCTCATCGTACCCAGCACTTCACAGGAGGGGGGTGTAACAAAGGGGGGAGACAGGCTAAGGTGCATGCATGTCAGTATATGAAAAATAAGTAAAGAAGGAACTGCCATTTAGCTGCCGCGAAGTATTTTGACCAATCAAAGAATATAATATAAGATCTACCAAGTACTCTTAGTCAATGTTGGCACGTGTGCAGCGTCAGTTTTACATCAGTTGTATGTTCAGGACTCCTCTAACCGATCTTGATTCACATTAGTAAAGTTATTTTTAAATATTTTATTCTCTGTCATATTTATTTTAACTAAACATAGTTTTATGTATTCAGAATGATAATTAAATAAATTAAATATATTTTATGCAAAGTAAGTAATTTAAAACCTAAATATATTATATTTAGCACCGTGTCTTACTACCCGTTCGGGTTATACGCTTTAAGTACTAATCATGCTAATTGAATAGGAATTGGGAAGGTTAAATTAGAGGAAGTGAACACGCATTTGCGTGAAGGGAGAATGGAAAACCATTTATTAGAAACCACTCCCTGTTCACCCGACCGAGATCCAAACCTCGATCTCCCCGTCCTCAGCAGTCGAGCTCAACATGACTAGCGCGTTAGCCAACTACGCCACCGAGGTGGTTCTTAAATATAAAAACCAGACTTAGAACATTTTTACGCGGACCCAACATCCAAAGCTGTTTGCCAGGTAACAAGATCACCAACCGCCATAGTAGGCCAGTGCGAAGTCTACTTTTTCAATTCGAGGGAACTCTAATCAAATTCATGAAATATTCTCTTAAGCTAAATCAAAGTTCAAATATGAAAAAACTGTTTGTTAGTTGTTTTACGCTTGATAAAATACTATATTGATGGTAGTTCTTTTGTTTAAACAAAACACATAGTAATATTAATGATGATGTTTAGTCGCACATCCAACTGACCTTATTGTTGCATGGGATTGCGATGTCGACAAAGCGCAGTGGCGAGTCAGTGTTGGTGAAGGCAATGACCGGAATGTTAACGTAAGAGGCCTCTGTGATGGGCTGATGATCCTGCGAGGGGTCCGTCACCACCAAGAGGCGAGGCTCGCGGAAAGCCGCCTGAAATATCAGAGACATCATGTTACAGCTAATGATGGGGAAGCAAACTTTAACTTTTTATTCTTAATTTTTTGTGTACATTCTCAATTGGGTTTTTAATTAAATAATAATAATACTTAGCATCATGTCTTTATTACCCATTTGTGTTATACACTTAAATACTAATTATGCAAATGGGTTAGGAATTGGGAAGATTGAACATAGAGGAAGTGAACCCACATTTGTGTGGAGGAAGAGTGGAAGACCACCCCAGTTCACCCAAGCAAGATTCGGCCCTCGATCTCCCTGTCCTCGGTAGTTTAGCTCAACATGAAACTAGCATGTTAGCCAACTACACCACCTAGGCGGGTCTTTAAATAGAAAGATGTCTCAACTTGCATTTGTATTGATGTGCTAACATTCAAGGGCAGATAAGAGAAAATTTAGTAAAACCTGTATAAAATATATATTTGACATTTAAATCCTGGATATTCAAGATTCAAGGATTCAAGACTCAAATCGTTCGCATTTTTTTTTTTTTTTTTTTTCAATTTTTCCATGTTAACTTTGTTTTAGAGCTAAAATACTGTTTAGCGGTAGTTCGAAACCATTCATAAATTATAGGATGACCTTTAACGACCAGGCCCCAGAGCAGATCACTCAACTGAATGTATTATGTCTGGAAGAAGGTACAGGAAAGGTGGATAGAAAACATATGAAAGGAACTAACACAATATGGCTTTTAGCAAATTCAAAAAGGATTCAGCAAATGATCGAGCTTAAAGATAATATTCACTTACACCACTAAGAAACCACATCTTTATTAAAAATCAATCTTTGAGTCATTTAAACTCACAAATATATCAAGTACTTTCAAATAATGTTTGAGTGTGAACAAAATAATTTGATCAGTTACAATCGATAATTTTATAAGAAAATGAAATTGCTTAAGATAAAAATGTACATTTTATTATTGCTATTTTTCTAGTTAAGGGAGGGGAGGGGGGTCAAAATAATTTGAGGAGGTATTGAATTGAAAGAATAAATATACGATGTATTAAATTATTTTAAATTTAAAATAGCGTAGAGAAATGATGGGTGATTGTGATACATTTGATTAGGTTTTTAGGTCGCGGGGCCCAAAAAGATTGCCAAGCCCTGCCTTGGACCACTAGGTCCCGGCTGTGGTTTACTTTGAAGAAATATACTGAAAAGTAAATGTAGATTATTGGAGCCATATTTTTAGTCTGGATATATATATATCAATCAGTTCAAATAAATCCAACAATGTTCCAAATAACCTCTAGTTGACTGACAGCAAGCGGACCTGAATCTGGTTAGTGAAAGCTCCAGGTGTGAACCGTCCGGCTATGGGGGTGGCCCCAGTGTGGGCAGCAAACTTGAGCACAGCCCTTTGACCATAGCTCCTGGACGAGATGACAAACACCTCGGATGGGTGTTCGATAGCGACAATGGCCCGTGCGGCTAGCAGCAACTTTTCCCAGGTGCGACGAAGGTTGATGATGTGCATGCCTGAAACCCACACACACCATAATTTTTTTTTTTTAATATCCTAACGTGTTCAATCAAATTGTACATTTGAAAATCAAATTAAATTAACCTTTGCTTAGTTCACCCCCAACAAAAAGTTACACACATTTTGTGAAACTTACTTACAAGACCAAATAGCCCATTGTGGAATTCAAATTTTAAAAAAAACCATTTTGATAGTGAGGTTGAAAGACTTGACATAAAAAGCATAGTATGTTATTCGATAGCCACATTTATAAAATCTTACCAAATTTGAGATTAGTTAACGATGTATCACATACTGAAGATTTCAGTTGTCAAGTAAACATTTCTTAGATGCTACTAGGCCTTGCAGTTATTGTTAAAATTGGCCATCCTTAATTTTCTCCTCAACAAATAGTTTTTAAATTTTGATTTGGGGAAAGAAGGTAAAAAAGTTGGTTGCGAGAAAGGTGTTTGGGAGAACTAAGTGATTAAAACAAAGAGCAAAATGGGAAAAATGGGATGGGTGGATGAATACCCTACAGGAATTATTTAATAACCGAGCTGAAAAAAATAGCTAGAGGAGGATTATTACTATGTGTTTATTATTATTATATTATTATATTTTAGCACGGTGTCTTACTACCTGTTTGGGTTGTACATACTTACGTTGATGTGTAATGGTAGGATGATTGTGAGATGAAATGGAGGACCTACAGATTAACGTGGAATCCGAACCACGGTGGAGGCCTGGTATTCCCCACATTCACAAGTATGTGATTAATACACGTCTTGTCAGAGGTGAAGGAAGGGTTTGGTAATCAGATAAATCTGTGCCGGGACCGAGGATTGAACCCCGGACCCCTGCACAGAGGTCCGACACCTTACCCCTGGACCGCCAGGTCACCATGACCAAGCAGATAATTATAAGTTCAAATAGGCCTAAATAGGCTACACCAGTAAATATATTTTGAAGTCAATAAGATCATTTTGTTGTTCAGACGATCAAATGAAAACTAACATGAAAGATAAAAAGTATATTTAAAAAAAGGCTTAGTTACTGACCATCACCAGCGCGACGCTTGTAAACATACTGCTCCATCTGGTAGTCAACGTTGTCTGTCCCAAGTGGGTACAGGCACCCAACATCTTGGTAACATCATCCTCCTTTAGCGTCAGAACATCTAGACCTCCCGACATCTTTACGTTGATTTTGAGTTACGACTCAACCTGTAAAAATAGTCGCTGTAATGCCGGGATCACGATCAACTTAACGTTACTTAACGTAAAGGACCTCCTCGTGTGTTTAAAATCACAAACTTTCATCCTTGACCAAATAAATAATTGCTTTGGTTGAATACAGTAATGCACCTATATTTGTTTCCGATTGGCTGAACAAAAGCCTTCACAACTTCATAAATGCAAGAGAGATAAAATGTTCATCTCCTTCCGATCTGAGAGTGCACATGCCATTGTAGACAAATATAACAATTCCAAAACCGAGGGTCTAGTTGGTTGAAGACTAGGCCTTTAATTTCATGCATAAATTCTCAAAAAGGAAATTTATCCTAACATTTTTATTATTTAGCACCGGTCTTACTACCGTTTGGGTTATACGCTTAAGTACTAATTACACTAATGGATTAGGAATTGGGAAGGTTGAATTATAGGAAGTGAACCAGGCATTTGCGTGGAGGGAGAGTAGAAAACCATTTAGAAAAACCACCCCCAGTTCACCCGACCGAGATTCGAACCTCGATCCTCCCGTCCTCAGCACAAGTGCGTTAGCCAACTACGCCACAGAGGCGGGTTTTATCCCAACATTTATAGGGCTATTTATACGCATCTACAACATTTTATTTAAAAAATTGAATTATTGTTCTCTAGAAGCAATATATTACTATGATCAGTGCAAAATAATAATTTCAAACAAGTATGGCCACGTGTAAGCACACCCGACAGTAGGCATCTCAAATATAAATTTAATGTGCAATAACAATCATTAACCAATGTATACAGATTTATTAAATCGTTTATAAATCATGTGTTAGTAATACTTTATCCAATTAAATTGTAAACGTGTTCAATTATCAATATAAATAGCAAAAACATATTAAGTTTGTAATACATACGTTTATTAATGCCACTGGGAGAAATCCTAAGATGAGAAGGAAGCGGAAATGTCTACACAGAATTGCATCCTTGAATTACTAAAATCCCACTAAGCATTTTAAAAAGTTAGATTTGACATTTCACAGTTATTAAGATAGATAGTTAAATTATTCTAGTATTAATAAATGATACTGTTCTAGGATATAGAACAAGGAATCACAAAAATACAATATACACATTTTGTTAATACATATTTATATCCATATAAGGAATAAAAGATGAGAGACACGTATTAAGTCCCATTTGAAAGTTTCACTTTCATTATTTTAAATCATTACTGTCTGTATCCTGCCTTTGTATAGTTTTCTTGTATGGTTTACATCAACGAACTATTAATCTCATGGAAACAGTGTTCAAAATAAATAAATTATAGAAAAATATATGTTATTTCTACAGGAAGCTTTCCTAAAGAATGTTATTTAAAAGTCAATGAAAATCATGTCTGTGTATTTCCGTGGTGTGAACTGTTTAATAGCGTGCATCGGCGGCCACATGGTCTAGGGCGTCACAGAATGCATTTGACTAAACTACAATGGTAGGTAGATTGAGGTTCAAATATCAGTTGGGTATCCTACGGGTAGGTTTTCCAAAATGATTTTTCACTCTCCTACATGCAAATGTGCGTACACTTATTCTAAATTCAACTTTCTTTATTATTAGCCCATTAGATTAATTAGTACATAGGCCTATGTATAGGGGAAAGTGGGGAACAGTGAGACAAGCCAATTAACAAACCTATTTTGAATGTATGTGAAGTGGTGCTATGCAGTGTTCAAATTTTCTACTAGTGACTTTCCACCATATTGTTTTTCTGAGTACTATAATAGTCTAGCGTGTGTTTTATGAAATTTGCTATTTTAAAGGTAACTAAAATATTTGTTCTTCATTTTACAATTTTTATTATTTATTTACATGTATTGTGAATATAACAATTCTAAGCATTCCAACTCCTAACTTCTAGTTTTTGCTATCAGAACCATGGTTTCTTTCTCCAAATATATTTACAGGTTATGTTCTCTTCTTGATAAAAGAGAACAAAGCACTATGGGTAACCGTGAGACAAGTCATGCTGGGTAACAATGAGACAGCAGAGCTACTGTCTCATTGTTCTCCAATGATGAAAAGTAACAATAAATACCAGTAATTCTAATATTAATTTATCCAATTTCTTTCATTACAGATTGGCATTTTAAATAAAAATGACTCATAATCCTTAAAGAAACGACTGAAATTGACAGTTTTTATGAGGAAGTAATTATAGAGGCTGTACAGTTAGTTTTATCAGGTTGTAGTCTGCGAAATGTGGCGGCAGAAAAATCAAGTTTTCAAACTTTAAGTCAAAATGTGACAAAGCAGAAGGCTTCTGCAGCTTAGCCCGAGCGACAGCTTTTAATAAGCACACCGCCAACATTTTTTGTAACAATTCAATATATTTATATTCTCGTTCTGACTATTTTTCAGACGGAACAAGAGTATTCAATTTAGATAAAACCAGCACTTCAACTGTTCAAAGGCCTCAAAAGGTAATTGCTGAAAGGGTTTTAAACAAGTAAATATCGCAACAAGTTGAGAAAAGGCAGGGTTCCTACAGTCTGGAAAGTCAGGGAAGCTTTAAAAAGGTTAGGGAAAGTCAGGGAAATGACAATTCATGTCACACTTAGAAAAAAACAACGAAAATATTTTTCGTATTTACTGCGTCATATGCCACTGCCCCAATGAAGAAAGCTGAGGGGCACTTACCATGCTCAAACTTGCTGTAACACAAGTTTTGGTAACATTTTATTTCAGAAGGTGAACGCAGAAATCTCTGGCCTGCATACGACAATTCTTTTAACTTTAGTGATCCATTGTTTTGGTTCTTGTTCAAGATTTGGCATCGTTATCGTTGGATACAATGAATTAGAACTGATTCAGCTACACCAGCAATGTCTAACAAAAAAAAACTGTTTTTAACCACTCTGGCTAAGCCCAGAGCATTTTCCTGAATTCTCATACTGGATCAGTGGCGTTGAAAGTAATTGCAGGCATTTTGTAAAGTGTGCAAAAAAATTATAAACCTAAGTATAATGGGAAAGCAAGCATTAGCTTCCCATGCAAAAGGACCAACTCATATCAAAACTCTTGAAACTTCGACAAATCAACGCTCTATGTTGACTTTTTTCTTAAAAAAGTCAAGGGATTCAGGTTCATCAAGCTCCCCTGTTTCAACAGAATCTCTGGCACACAAAGACATTCTACCTAATGGTGATTTGGCTGGTTACTCAAAGAGTTTTTCTGTTTCATCGGAAATTGTAAAGCCGCAGAAGGAAGCTGTTGCCAAAAGTGAAATTAGTGTAGTGCCTCGAAGAAACCATAACACTTTTGTTATAAAAGATGATATAACTAAGGCGGAAATAATTTGGGCTATGCAAGTTGTTTACAAAAAAAGTCTTTCAATTCATGCAATAATTTAAGTACAAGTTTTCAGTTGATATTTCCCAAGTGTACCATTGCCAATGCCTTTACCCTTGGTGGAGACAAGGCTGCATACTTCATTGTGCATGGCTTGGCTCCATTCTTTCATAACAATTTACTGGACCGCCTAAAATCATGTAACAACTTTGTAATTTGTTTTGATGAAGCGTTGAATAAAGTTATTCAAAGAAGACAAATGGACATTGTAATAAGATTCTGGGACAAGGAAAATCATATAGTCATCAGTCGTTACTTAAACAGTGTGTTTTTTCGATAGGAGCACCACTGAAGAATTACTGAAGCATTTTCTGGGTGGTATTTATCCTCTTCCACTCTCTAAGTTGATACAAATGTCAATGGATTGCCCAAATGTCAATTTAAAGTTTATAACACTTCTTCAGGAACACATCAAATCTGTCACAGACAATGAAGTATGTAGTTTGCTAAATCTGGGAACATGTGGGTTCATGTTGTTCATGGTTCCTTGAGAACAGGAGTGGAGTCTGTTGATTGGGATATAAGTAGCTTATTGCATCACATGTACTACCTGTTCCCTGACTCCACAGCTCGTGAGCACTGTTACCCAGTTGACAGGATGTGCATCTTTTCCATTGAAGTTCTGTGGTGTGCGGTGGTTAGAGAATGCAAAGTGCTTTCAAAGGGCATTAAAAATTTAGGACCATGTTGTTAAGTTTCTCAAAGAAGCAAAACTTCCTAAAACAAAACCTGTAGAGACACTGAAAAGAGCAGCCTGTGATCCATTCCTAAAGTGTAAACTAGCTTTCTGCAAGACAATTACAGATGAATGTCAGCCTTTCCTGCAACGGTTCCAGACATCAAAACCAATGACTCCATATCTTTTGAAGCTGTAGAGAAACTTCTAAGATACCTTATGAATCGTTGAGTGAAACCTTATCTGATGAAGTGCACAGGTCCAAAGTTACTGTCTATCGACACAAAAAAAACCAGAAAATTTTGATCCTTAGCAAAAATATTGATGTAAGATTTGCAATAAAACGTTTGTTAGGAGAAACTGCAATAACAGTAACAGACATACAAAAACTAGAATGTATACTATGAGTGCCAGAGTATGTTAACCACCATGATTGCAAAACTACAAGAAAGAAGTCCCTTAAAACAGAAAGCTGTGAGAGGTTTGTCTTCATTGGATCCTTGTGTTATTCAACATTCACCTCAACTGGGCCAGAAGAGATTTTCTTTTCTTTTGGAGGAACTCAACCATGCCAACATCATAAATGATGTTCTGGCTGAAAATGCCAAGAAAGAATACTTGCATTTTTGCAACCTCAAAAAATTACAGCTTCAAGAAATATTTCATCCTTGTGATCAGTTTAGGGAGGAAGTAGGAAGGAGATGCAAACTACAAACATCTTTGGGAAGTAATAAAGATTTGCCTTGTCTTGTCGCATGGGAATGCAACTGTTGAAGGTGGGTTTTCAGTCAATAAATCTTTACTGGTTGAAAATATGTATGAAAAAACAGTCACTGCACAGTGTCACATTCATGATGAGATACAAGAAGCAGAAGGGATTAAAAACATACACATTGGATTACGTGAGAGGTGCTCGGAAACGCTATCATGAATATTTGGAGATGAAGAAGCAGGAAAGAAGTGAAGAAGACAGAAAAGAAGGAAATTAGATATACAAGTTAAAGATTTAGAAGGAAAAAGAAAAAAAATTAATGATGGCAACTGAAGAGAAACGAGAAGCAATAGAAGTGGAGTTGCAAGAACTGAAGAAGAAACAAGCTTCACTTTATTAAATATAGCATAGTATCTTAATGTATGACTTTTATAATTTTAATAAAAAGAAAATTGAATTGAGACATGAATAATATGAAAGCAGACACAGTTACTCCTGTTGTGAGCTATTCAGTTCAGGATATGTACACTTTAGGTAAAATAAGACTAATGATGCTAAACTTTTTAGTATGTTCTTAGTGGCTTGTTATTTAGTACGTATTTCTGCCCATGATACCAAATTAAATCAAGTTTGTTACAACTTTTTGATAGGATTAGACATATTTAATTATTTTTCCGTCATTTTCCCTGAACTGATTGGCAAGACGTCTGCTTTCTTATTCTTCCATGAGAGGTGAGGCAAGGTTGGCTGTAGGGAAGGAGGAGGAGGTCGAAATAAATGTTTTTATATTAATACTTTCACATGTATAGTATCGTAAAGTTATAGTAGAAATTTTATGAGAAATTGGTCAGGGAACTTGGGAAAATAGTCGGGAAAAGTCGGGGAGAATTTTTTTACAAATACTGTAGGAACCATGAAAGGGTTATTCCAGGCTGCTTTATAAATACAGCCGGTAATGCTTTACCTGCAGTAATTATATTTCCCAGAGTGCATTTCGAGAAGCACATGATCACAGGTGCACCAACAGGTTCCTTGGCCCTAGCAATTGTAAGTGGGTGTATGACCTATGAATTATTTATAGAAACTATGAAGCCTTTTATTAAACATTCTCAGAGTTCTAAAAACAGTACTAGTTTACTAATTTATGACAATTACAAGAGTCATTTCTTAATTGAAGTTCTAGGTTTAGCAAAAGAGAATGGTGTTACAGTTTTGACTATACCACCCCATTCATCTGCAAAATTACAACCGCTTGATGGTGGGGTTTTTGGGCCTTTCACCGCAGCCTACAATGCTGCTGTGCATTCTTGGATGATCAGACAACCTGGCCAAAATTTAATTATTTATGAAGTATCAGCCTGTGTTGGAGAAGCTCATTTAAAGGCGATGACACCAAAAAATATAATAGATGGTTTAAGAAGTCAGGAATATATCTATTTGATCACCAAATTTTCACAGATACCGATTTCATGTCAAGTTAAGTTACTTATAGACCACCTCCTGACAGTACAGTTCAAAATTCTGAAAATAATATTCAAGAAAATAACTATCCCACTGTGAACTTAACCACTGGTCCCGTTATTTTAACTTTTAATTAGTCTTATAACTTTAAATATTAAAGATGTGCCTTTTTTAAAAAAAACCTTTTATTTCTTAAAACATGGAAGCCTATTTATTTTGCATGAAACAATTCTAAAATTTAATCACTGTCTCACTGTTACCCACTGTTATTATTATTATTATTATTATTAGCACCGCGTCTTACTACCCGTTCGGGTTATACGCACTTACGCTAATGTGTAATGGTAGGGTGATTGTGAGATGAAATGAAGGACCTACAGTTTAACGTGGAATCCGAACCACGTGGGGACCTGGCATTCCCCACATTAACAAGATGTTTGTCAGAGGTGAAGGAAGGGTTTGGTAATCAGATAAATCTGTGCCGGGACTGAGTATTGAACCCCAGACCCCAGCGTAGAAGTCCGACACCTTACCCCTAGACCGCCAGGTCACCGTTACCCACTGTTAGTCTCAGTGTACCCCAATAGTGGGGAACACTGAGACACATACATATGCACTCAATTTTTAAGATGTTAAAAAACCTTTAAAAAAACATGTCTGAGTTTTATATTGATTATGACAGTAAATATGATGCTTGTAAAGTTCCATTTGGTCAGAAGTCAAAAATATTTTTTTTTCTTTTAATTAACAAAGATATAAAAAAGTATCTCACTGTTACCCACATTCCCTTAACCTGAACAGGTAGAGAGACGTGCTAAAATAAATATTGTTCCATTGCCGCTAAAATAGTCCATATTAGAAACAAAGGCATCAATGGTGGCTCATGAGTAGGCTAAATGTAAAAGTGTAACAACTCACTTGGTTCGATGGCCAAAGCATTTAATCTGTCTTCACTCATGGTGTTCCTTAGGTAGGCTTAGTTGTTTAGTTTTAAAATTTTAATAACAATGAATTTTAATGTTTCAAAAGGTAAAATAAATTTTTAATGCATGAAATACCCACTTGCCTACACAATAAATTAACTTCTCAACTGAGTCAACTTGTTTTTAAATAAATAGCTACTTTGCTGGATTTTAAAAAAAAAATCATTTAAATTTAACCTCTATTTTCATTTTCATCATTTATTTGAGGTATTTAACATGCATTTTGTGAATCAACTGATTACATCAACATACGACTTATAAACTAACTTAAATCAAGAACAGACACAATATCCAGTCCCCCGGCTGCTATCATCATCAATGTGAAAGCAAAAAAACACATTTCACTGAAAAACTTTTCAGCCATGTTAAGAATCGAACCCGGGACACCTATATTAGTAGAAAGACATGCTACTGACTGAGCCAAGGTGTTTGACTATATCTATTTAAAAGGTGGATAGTAAAAATAAATAGAAAATTTATTCTAAAGCATTTCAGGCTTTATTCTAGACTGTTAGGTTATACAGTATACTTTAAACAGTTGGTTTAATTATCTTAATTAGATATACTGATTGCTTCCTTAGAAAGTTAGGCACACAATATTAATACATATAAAATAAAACCACAGGTTTCAGTCATTTACTCTTCAATTTGGTGTAAACATTCAAACAAATGTTTTTATTTCACTTTTATTTTATTTTAATATCGTTGAGTCATACAACATAATACCCATCAAAGGCAAACGAGAGGTTTATTTACGACTTTCATTTATACAAAATATAATTTGAGGAGAGAGAGGAAAAATCACAAAAGTATTTTAGGAAACGTTTATAATATATTGGCTAGGTCTTACCTATCGTTGAAGTGTGCACTTAAATAGGAATTAGTTATTTGAACAGTGAATGAGGAGTTTGTGTTTGAATTACAAAAACAGAAACATAATTTTAAATTATCAAGTATATTAATTAGGGTTCATACACTTGGTATTGCAACATTCCTTGAAAGAAAAAAGGTTGAGTAGAAACTCTCATATGAAAGGAATTTGATTTTCATAAAGCCTTTTTTGAACATTTATTTTTTATCCATTCTCTCTACTTATAAATATATTGCGCAAAATTATTAGGATTTTAAGGTGGGAATGAAAGGAACGTGAGAAAAGATCAAAGTTTTTTTCAATTTTTATAATTAAACTTTTTTTTGTTAAAAATAAATAAAATATTGCTCTGGTAGCAATGTTGTTTAATTTTCTTCATACAGTAATATTAACAGTTGTTGAATATCGGTCATGAGCATAGCAGCAGTAGATGAGAAACTTTTCAAATTAAGAGAAAAAGTTGTCATTAAATTCTAGAAAATTCTTGACAGATATTCAACAACTGTTGATATCATCACGTGAAGAAAATTAAACTCTTTGTTTCTACTGGAGCAATATTTTATTTATTTTGGACAAAAAAAAAAAGTTTCGCTATAAAAACTGAAAAATTACTGACCTTTACCCACATCTCGTTCCATCCCACCTTAAACAAGACTAGAGTTTGTCTTTATGAAATGAAAACATATGCATTCTTGCGTAATGGCAAGCCAGTTGTGCACTCTTTACCTAAAGGCAGTATTTGGATCATTAAATATATGTCCCCCCCACTGTTCACCAAACAGTATGAATCAGATAATAAAACTAATAGTATACAGTGTGTATATGATCTACAACTTCATATTTTGAAAATCATCATAAAAATATCCAAAAATTTATCGACTATTCAAACTTCCAGTCACACAAAATTCCTTGTCTTTGCTAAGTGCGTATCAACTCTGATTAATATTTTTATACAAAGTACCAACATTAAAAAAAAATACAATTGTTAAATGATTAAAAATTGAAAATTTGGTTCATTCCATGTGACTCACCTTAGCAGTGTTGCCAACTCTATAGTCTCTAGCATAGTACATGGACCTGACATGGATTGTATTTTTATTGGTAGAATACTACTTTCTGACATTATAATGATAAACCCGATTTTCATAAAAAAAAATAATTGATGTAAAATCTGTTACTTTATAGCTGGGTCACTGGATATTACGTTTAGAAAATATCCTAAAATTGGATTGTACAGGTGGTAAAATCATATCAAAAGTAGTATCCAGATCATACAGTTGGCAATACTGCCTTAGGGGACGGCCAGACTGGGCAAGCTCTCTCTCTCTTTATTATATAACTGATATGTTAAAATACTTTATTATTATATGTTAAAATACTTTATTATTATAATCAAAGTATGCTTACAAATAAGATCCCATTAGACGAATAGATGTGAAATACAAAACGTATATACTGTTAAAAACACTCATCATGAGCAAGAGTCGAACTTTTGCTCCTGTAACAACTATAGAGAGCTATCTGCTAAATCACACCTAACTTCTCCCCGTTTGGCCACCAGTCGCTGTGTGCTTGTCAGCTGGGCCAAACACTATAGAGTGAGTTTATTTATTCAACTATAAATTAACACAAACCCTAATCAATGATCTTGGACAATAATTATTAAATTTTACTAACTAAATGTAATAATCTAATCCTTAGACAAATTAAATGTAAAAAATAAACAAATAGTGTATTTTTTTATATTTATGTGACTCATATATACAATGAAAGGGGCATAGTAAATGAGTTAAATAATTTTGTCAAACCTTTGGTCTTTTATCTGAGTTATGACAGAGCTATTTTTAGATAACATACAGAGATTATTTTGAACTCATAAAATCAAATAAATTCACTTGAATCAATTAACATTTTATTAATTTTATATTTGTGAGCCATACTACATTTATTTGGCTGGTAAGTAAAAACAAAATTTCTTGGCAAATAATCTATAAATAAAATGTCATATTTCAATTCGGAAAACACTAAATAGAAGTAGGCATTAATAGAATCCTCGGGGAAAAAAAAAGTAAATAAAAATAAGCCCGAGTGACCCGAGTTGATTAAACTCCACAAGAGTGGCAGTAATTTCACTGTCGCCAATGACTTGTTTGATAATTGTAATGTACACCTATGTAAATAGAATAGAAGGTAGCACCAGATGGAGAAATACATCTGATTGGATGAGTTTGTAACATCACTCGATACACAAGCCAGCGTGTTAATACACAGAGCTATGTGGAAGACAAACTAAATTGTTAAAAATCAGGTCTAATTTTGGAATTTCAAACAATAAATAAATTTTTAAATCCATACCAATGTTCATTTAAAGTCATTACTCTACTTTTTTTTTAATGTAGGTTTGACTGTCTTTGTGTTATAATATAACTTCTCTGTAAAAGGTGACATAAGAAATGACGTAATTAAATTCCTCCTGGTGATGCCACCCTTTATTCCCTTTACAATGTGTGTAACAATAAGATATGACTCTTTACCAACTTGAAAATGTAAAAGAGTAACACAGTTAACATCCAACACTGCTGCCACTGGACAGGAGGATAATTTTTGCCTCCATTTACTGCCCCAAGATCCCTTAACTAAGGCTTTGTTCTACCAAAAACGAATCATCAAAGTGTGTTTGTTATATGTATAAGTTTTTTATTTTAGTCTGTGTCCTGTTATTCTTAACTATCTTTCGATAAAGTTGTTTAAGCACTAATGTGCTATTTTTCAATAGTTCTTGCCATAGTTTATTTATAAATAAAAACAATATAAAAAGCAACGAACGGTTAAATTCAAAGAAAATACACAAGACTATTTAACAAAAAAAAATAATATTTAATCTAGGTACCATTTTTTTATTATCAAATACCAGGTTGACATATTTCAACACCACTTTATAAATAGTTTTATACTGTACAAATGTGCATTACCAGCTTTTAAAATATGTCTCAAATTGTTTAATTCTTTTTATTAAATTAATTGTGAGAGGGAAATTAATCTGTTGAAGCTGAGGGAAAAATTATATTTTCGTCGTTTTAATCTTGTTAATTTTTTGTTCATAATTTTCCTCAACATAAAATTGTTGGTTTTTACTTAGTAATGTAGCCAAATCATTATTTGTTCCTCTTGATTAAAGCAAAGGCTTAAGACATTGCTATCCTCAATATATGTGCACAAGTAGCTATATAATTAATTGGTTAATTTTGAAATAAGTTTGCAAAGCGATTGAGAACTAAAATATATTTCCAAGATCATACAGCTTACACAGTTTATTATTAGTTGCACTATTTTTTTCTAACCACAAATTAATTTTTGGTCCTATTCATAATGCTGGTGTTTCTTCATTGGCCTAAATACATGTTTTTATTTTTTTACACATTAATTTAGTAAATGTTATTTACTAATACATTACAATAATTATTTCACGGTCTCACATGAGCGGATAACACTTTTTAAATGATCAATTCAAAATAAATGATGTATAAAAGATATGTTATTCACTATTCAAAAACTCATATTTTAATCAAAGAGAAAATATGTACATTTCATATATATTATAAAGATAAATTAGTTTTTCTAAAATGTAATAATAAATATGAAATGGTGAATATCCATCAGCTTTGAAAAAACAATGTTGAGCTTCGTTAACTAAAAATCTCTGCTGAAGGTATTGACAACTTAACATAAGTAATTTTAAAATTATTGTAATTCTGTAAGATTATGTACAATATCTTTATCCCTTGATTTATAACACCATGGTGTAGCTTATAAGATAGGGCCATAGTGTAATCAGTCAAAGTAGGACTGCTGCTACCTTTCAGTGTATGTCAAAAATGTCTAACATTTGATTTACTAATTTTAGAACTCTATAAAACACATATTTTCAATAACACTTTTTGTAAATTATAAATAGTGTTTACTATTAGAAAGTATCCAAAGGAATATTCAAACTTATATTTGTCTTAATCAATATTTAATATTTTTTTACTCAAAAGGAGAGTGAAGTGGACAGTAATAAAATAATAATAATAGTTTGTCACTCAAATCGATGTACATGGTAAATGTTCTGTAGATTGTTATAAAATTGGGCGCATTTAAAATATAAGCTGTCTATTTTATTTTAAAGGGGAGCTTCTCGTCTCTGTGTTAAAGAACATTCCACACCCATATCAAAATATTTTAATTACCTATAAGGAGCTTAAAAGAAATTACAAAATAAAAAAAGTTTACTTGAAGAGCTGATAGATAAATTGGTTGGTGTTCTTTTATTTATCTAATATGAGGATGGTTCCTTACAGTGGGACGTATGTTATATTTAAATAAACATGTCATATCCACACCAGTGTGTAAGCAAACAAAGCATCTGTCGAGATTCAAAATTTGGCCTGAAGTACCAAGGAGAATTTTCCTAAATGGTTTCTCACTCTACCTTCATGCAAATGTGGATATACTTTCTCTTAAGATTCTACCTTTCTCATTCCTACCCTAATTAGTGTAAATATGAAGTCTGGATTAGTAGCGAGCAGTGCCGGATTGACATATGTGAGGACCCCCCCCGCCATAAATCCGTGTTTTTTTTTAGCATCATCGTGTCTTACTACCGGTTCAGATTATACGCCTATATACTAGTTATGCTAATGAAGGGATGAGGAGGGTTGAATTTAGAGTAAGTGTAACATCATTTGTAGGGGGATAATGGGGGGTAAACACCCTCAGTACACCTGCCCGACATTTGAACCCCTATCTCTCTGTCATTGGCAGTTAAGTCTATTGCAAGAGTGTCGCCTTAGATCATGTAACCACCAAAGCAGGTTATAAACTCATGAAGATTACATTATAGCGTGTCTGAGTAAGAGTAAAAGTTAAACATCTGTTTGAGTTTACATAAATATAGTTAGCGTGAGAACTTGCAAATTATCAACAAGGACTTTCCTGGTAAATCTTTCAAGGGTCAGCAGGATTTTTAATTTAAATTAAACACCCCTCAATTTGTTTTACTTAAATTTTTCATGGAGGAGGAACATTATTGTAGTCACAAAACATGAAGGCGTATACAATATAAAATTGAGTTAATGTTTTCTTTCTTGTAGATAGTTTCATGTCTATGGGGGCCCCAGAGCAATCCCCCTTCCTTCCCTTACCTTTAATCTAGCACAGGTGCAAAAAAAAAAAATCTTGGCATATTTTTCACTATTTGAAAGCTTTTTTTTTTTCGAAGACTATTCAAGATATCTGTTTACACTTTCAGTTAAAAGCACAATTCAAACTTTTCTTTTTTTAATTGTCAAGCACTAACATTGAGAAGGTGAGAAAGTCCCTTTAGGAGAGTGAATAATTAGATTATTTTGGCCAATTATTGCCCTGAAAAATTAGTTTGTTACATAAATACTTAAATAGATGTATAAAATGTTATATTTCAAGTTAAATACCTATCCACGCACGTACACGCGCACGCACACACAAAACACACTCAAGTTTCCAATCCGGCAATAGCTAAACAATTTTTTTTTAATTACAATATGATAGAAAACATCACATAAATATGTTTGAATTATTTAAAATTTAAATTACTAATGGCATAACTTAAAAGTTACCATACTTTAAATAAACCATACAATGCATTTGCACATGCTGTTTACTGGATGTCAGCATTACCATAGAAATGCATAATACAATTTCTGGATGTTTAGTTTAATTTATAAGTTGTGCGCTGGTATAATCAGTCAGTTAATAAAGTGCATGTTAAACACATTATTATTAATAGATATAATGTGAGTGAAATTCTTCTAAACTGAAACTTCACTTTAAGAAAATCTAACCTTTGCCAAGGCCTTTTATGAAAAAATATTGACAGCTGAAAAATTACCATAATATTAATATAATTTTTTAGCGCCACATCTTACCACCCATTTGGGTTATACGATTGTGTACTTATTATGTTAATAGGTTAAGGATGAGGAAGGTTGAATTTAGACAAAAAGTACCCTCATTTGCTTAGAGTGAGAAATAATTGAGGGAAAACCACCCTCAGTGCATCAGACCAGGATCGAACCCCAATCTCTCTGTCATTGGTAGTTTAGTCTATTGCGAGAGTAACACCTTAGACAATGCGGCCACTGAAGTGGGTTACATTCATTTTGTTGACACCTATTGACATTAAGAACGGCAGGGGTTTGAATACCGGTCAGGTGCACCGAGGGTGAGTTTTCCTAAATAGTTTTTCATTCTCTTTCCACACAATTCCTACCTTCATTAGCAATGACCCATTAATGTAGATAAATAAAGATAGTCTGGACTAGTAAAATATAAGTACCAAAAATATTTCAATCTTTATCTTTCTATGCTGTTATTTTACAAACAACTTTTATTAATGTTCACATGTCAACAATATATAGCAATAAATTTACACTTTGGAGTAACTTAATATTAGAGTTGGGACGCATGAATCCTGTGGCATGCAAGAGATTCGAAATTCGTAAAAATCTCAAACATGTGTCTCAAATACAATAATTATGCACCTTGATTTCAAATACCAATTTTAAGTGATCGGTAAAAGGAATTATTCAGACTTTTGTAGTTGGGAGACTAACAAAATTGCACGGACGTGTTATTAATTTATTAAAAAAAAAAGTTATTTTATTGTTTATGGCATCATATACACAACAAAATAAAATCCATCAGTGGAACCAAACCATAACTTTTTTTTTAAGTTAACTTTTAATATTTTCACTTTAATCAAAATTGTACATTTAAAAAAAATTTGACGATTCAAATTTGGAGAATGATTTGAAAGAAAATTTAAGATTCTGATTCAACTCATCTTTACTTAACAATAAATAAGGGACCTTTGGATCTGAGACTCAAATCGTTAAACAAAACTGATTTTTAATTGAAATTTGTTTTAAAGCTCTAACAATGGCTAATTAGTGGTTCAGCTTCAACATAATTATGGGATTAACTTTACAACCAGACCCTGATTTAACACTTTACTGACTGTATTACTGTCATTTTTATCCCTGCGTCTTATGTGTTCAGGTTTTACGCATATATAATTACTCTAATCAGATGTAGACGAGGAAAGAAATATTTTAGAGGTAATCTACCAGCATTTGCGTGAAAGGAGCATGGAGAACCATTTAGAAAAAACAGCCCTCAGCAGGCCCGGCCGGGATTCAAACCCTGATATCTGTTTCCAGCAAGCCGCTATATCACGAGAGTGACACCTTACAGACCATTCGGCTACTGAAGCGGGTAATTTTATAATTTGTGGATAATTTATAAGAAAAAATTTCACATATAGTTATTCACATTAGTATTTTTATTTCTTCTGGGATTCATATTTTTTTTCCAAGATTTGGATTCGAATTCAACATTCGTAAGTTAAAAGAAGATTAGGATTGACAAAATAGGTGATTTGACTCAACATCTGAAGTTAAATGATTAGGATTGATAAAATAGGAGATTCGACCCAACTCTTAAATTTACCACGGAATGTTAACTTCTTATGTTTATGTTTTCTAAGATTCAAATCTTTACAATGTTGCCACATGTCAAAGGTATTGGGTGCCTCATGAATAAAATTGATTGCTATCCACAATTCCTCAATCTATGTTTGTTTCTCCATGGCGTAAGCACACAATTGAGCTATACCGACCGAATGGTCGTCGCCATCAGCGATGATAGTGCCAACATTTGCAGATAGAGGGTGTCAAGTGGTCAGCACAATGAACCCTCAGGCTGTTAATCTCAGTTTTCTAAATCAAATCTAGTGCTTATTTATTCCATTAACTCCTTATTTGTCCTCATGAGAATTAGTTTGACCTGGTTCCAGAAGCGTTGCTTCTCCATAAAAATCATGGACGTGCCGGGGATCAAACCCAAAACCGCTGGATCTGTAGCCATGAGCTATGACCTCTAAAAGACTACCATAACTCATTAGGAATGAGTGTAACACGATTAGTCTAACTTTGTAATTGAGTAAACTATAATCCACAAAAAAATTGTTCAAATAATTTGTATTTTATGTAAAGAATTATGTGTTACATTAAATTTTGTTCTTTCTCGCAAAATATTAAACTTTTGTGTTTGAGCATAAACAAATAAACTAGATTATCTATTAAGGTTACACCATTTGCATAAAATGAACATAACATGTATAAGAATTCTTCAAATAAAACAGTAAATTTAAAAATACTATAAAATGCAAACAGTACAATCGTCTAGTTTTACTATTCAATCAATACTGGGTGAAAATGTTGTAAAACCAAATTGGGAATAAATATTCTGGTAAAATATAAGGTTTGAACAAAGGTCAAAATAGAAACACTCAAGATAAATTTAAAAGAAATTCCTTAAACCCAAATGAAATCGCCGGAACAAATTTATTAATTTATAAAGACTAGCTTTCAAAATAAACACATTATTTATACCCAAAGTACAACATTTTTTGTTTTCATTTCAGTTTCAAAATAATATAAGAGACCTGAGTGTGTTAGATTTCAATATAGTTTTTAGGGATGTCAAAATTTTCAACAATGCTTTTTTGATTGAAAAAATTGCACCCATTTACGCGCAATTAAAACATACAGATACTATGGATATTATTTTGAAAATACTCTGGCCTTGAGTAAACAAGTTTAAACGGTCAGTTTCGCTTAAACAGGTAAAAGTGTCAGAAAAATGTATGTTCTAAAACCAAAACACCGGTTTTCTTGATTTATTGACCCAGATCAGAAAATCATTTAAAAATTAAATCTATCGATAATAAGGTTTTAAGTGTAAATGTGTGTCTACCATATTTTGTAGTAAATGTGCAGGAGATTCCTTATTATTTTTAAATTATGAGTAAAACAAAGAACATGTGTAACATTACACTTTTTTTGGGTGAGCATGGGTAAAAGGGATTTTCAAATTTATGATATTTGAGAAATTAAAAAAAAAACTTAAAAATTATATTCTGAATATGAGGGTTTTGACTTTTAAATCACAATCTTAATGCAGTTATCTTTTAAAACAAACCTCTTATTTTTTTTAAATTATCTTGTTAAATATATTTGGAATGAGGTACAGGAAAGGTGGATAGATATATAATAATAATAATAATAATAATAATATCTAGCACCACATCTTACTACCCATTCGGGTTATACACTTTAAGTACTAATTACGCTAATGGATTAGGAATTGGGTAGGTTGAATTAGAGGAAGTGAACCCACATTTGCGTGAAGGGAGAGTGAAAAACCTTTAGGACCCCCCTCCCCCAGTTCACCCGACCGAGATTCGAACCTCGATCTCCCCGTCCTCAGCAGTCGAGCTCAACACGACAAGCGCGTCAGCCGACTACGCCACCGAGGTGGGTAAGGTGGATAGAAACATATAAAAGGGAACAAACACAATATTGATGTTTTAACGAAAGGGAGAACACAGTTCACACTTTACATTGTTGTCATTGGACAAAGAGGTAATGGATGCCTCTTTAAGAAAATTGATCGTTACCGTCCAATCCCCCGACTTGTGTTTCATTCCATCAGAACGCATCAGGAGGGAGTGAGAAACACACAACACAACTTTATAAAAGAGGAAACCACCTTTCCTTTACCTTCTCCCAAATACGCAAAACCTTATGCGTGTGATAGAATCAATTAATATATCCGTGTGTAACCCCAAAAAAATATTATAGTTCCATTTAGCTATAAAACACCAAAATTGGTGCAAAAATATTTAATATACTCAAAAAGAAAAATATATTTAATTATCTGTTATTTGATTTTAATTTTTTAAATTCAATGTTCTTAAAGCTTTAATTGAGGATATGTCATGCAAATTGTCTGTTCTTAGGGGAATGGGTTGGGGGAGTGGATTTAAAAGCCACTAACTCACATTATTAACAATTCGTTAGAGATGTGAAATTAGTAACAAATAAAATTTCAATTTAAGATAACAAAATACCTAAAAATATGGTTTCGTAACACTTTATTATAGCTTACATAATAATGTGTTAGTAAGAAATAATAAACAAAATTTAAAACAATTTATTTTTAATATTGCTAATTGTGAAATTTTAGGGTAAAATAAATTTAATACATTAGGCAGGGAGGATGAGGTAAAGGAAGAGTTTTACAGATTTAAATGTTCATAACACAAATAATTCAAACCAACATAAAAAAAAATCAAAACGATTACACCAAAAAAACTGCTGTGCAATTAAAATGTATAGTTGTTTAGTATTAAACAATGGCAATTTTAATGTACTTTAAAATAATCAAAATCAATAATTGTTCAGTTAAGCTTATACATAATTCAAAAAATGTAATACAGTGCCATTTTATCTCATCAACAATTTCTACAAATCATGTCCATAATAATTAATATGTTTTAAGATAACAGGAATAACTTTAAATAAAGTCTCACTCTTTCTATAAATGTGTTAAGAATTCACAAATAATATAGTATGTTTAAAAAGTGGTTTTATTAGATACAAATTTAGTGAATATTCAAAATTAATGTTCTCAGTATGTGCTGACATAAGTTTACTTTAGTGAAGTACGTACTTTGCAAAATAGCGTCAATTTCTACTCAATAACTTTAGTCCTTATTAAAATATTTTATATAATTATAAATGCAACAAAAAAAAGTTTCAGGTGGAAATGGAAATAGAACTAAATAAAAAAAATTAACTGTTTTTATTAAGGTTCGCTCAAATCCTTAGGGATATTCAAAGAGTTAGAAATATTTTATATTCATAATTAAAATTAAAACCGGATTATTTTTTTTAAACTATTGTGATGCTTACTAATGGTTTAGTCAAGTAATTCTCAAAGGTTTGTAGAATGTATAGCATGGTTATGACTAAAGTCTAATGTAACCCCACGATAAAATTTCCACAAATGACAGGTCAAATGATGTCAGGTAATCAATCAAAGGTAGAAATTTCCATGCCACGTTTGGTTCACATGTCTTTTTGTCAACTTTCCCTTGAGAGCAGCTCGTGTACCCTCGGGACTACGCTTACCACAGTTTTAAGAACCACCGGTTTAGTCCAACACCGTAGATAAAACCTAGCAAACATTCATTTACCATTTAATGAGAACAAATTCTGAATTGAAGGGAAAAAAAAAAAACATACTAAAGTGGAAAAGTTTGCCTCTTACCCTTATTGTTTCTTTTAAAATTATGATTTGAGATTCATAGACAAAATGAAGGTTTGAATTCAAGAAAAAATGAAGTAGAGCCATTTACAGTTTTTATAAGTGAAATAGGTCAATAGGGGTATGGACCGCACTCGGTGAAATCTAAATCACTCGTTCTGAAACCATTTTCACACCGCACATAAGACTAGACTTTCTACAAAGGATGGGACCTTGAATCCTTAAGGACATTCGAGAAAATTTTAGATTCAAGATTGAAATCCTTCTAAAAATACATTATTTTTTTTAAATATGTAAAAGTGAAATTTATTTTAGAGCTCTAATACTGCTTATTGGGTGTTGAAAACAAACTAACAACCAGACCCCAGACCAGTAATTTAACACTTAACTGAATGTACGTTTGATATAATGAATTAATTATAATTAATGTTGACATTTAGTTACTCTTTTTATTTTCTCCTATTCCATCATTTTTCTATTTCCTCTTATGTTCATAATTTTTTGCAAGATTCGGATTCATAAAATAGGGGATTCTACTTTATCTCTATTTTCTTAATTATCGGTAATTCAAAACAAAACAAAGGTGTATGGATGTCTGTGCACATCAATGTAAGCTTGATTTTGCTAAAGGAATTATTTTACAGCATCTTACAGTCAGCACAATCCATCTTACTATCTGTCCAAACAATCCGTATTTAAATACTCTTGTAACCAGCCTCCTGGTATAGTGGTCAAAGCTTCTGTCTTCTGACCTAGAGGTCCTGGGTTAGATTCCCAGCTGGTACCGGGGAATTTTTCTCAAAAGAGGCATAATTCCTATTGTCACCAGGTTTTGGTTAATCAGGCTTAAGTTAGGTTAAGATCTTACTTGGCTTCACACCCTCATATTTACAATCATGTTTCCATCGTTTCATCAGCACATGGAAAATATGTATGATTAGTACAGTTGGGTGTCCCCAGAGCAACGATAAATTAGTACCGGCAAAACCTTACGCAAACTGGACTACAGATTGATGTGGCACAGACACAACATTATTATAATTATTACACCTGTAGGGTAAAAATTAAGGTAAAACTTAAGAGGAAATGTATCCACATTTGTGTACAAAGTACAGGAAACCACTTTTAGAAGACCTGACAAGAGTCGAGCTAGAACTTTTAGTTTTATGTACCACCGATAAGAGTGCATCAAATGTTTCCAGCTTGTAGCTGTTAGTTTAACAAAATGCCTTTATCTTCCTTTATTCCTTCACCATTCTTCTTCTCTCACTTGCATACTTCCTGTTTTCTGTTCCCCCCATTTTTCTTGTCCTTCCTTGCAGTCTTTTTCTTACATATTTCATCTTCCATCATTATTTTTGGCGTCCTCTTCGTTTTTCATCCTCATTACAAGACCATACCATCTCAGTCTTGCTTTTCTAGTATTTCACGACCGATACGGGTTAAAAAGAATAATCATATAATTTTGCACAAATTTACTCATATTGCTCTCTTTAGAGTAGTAAGCTAATCTATCTACCAATTTATGAAAACTTGTCTAGCTTCTTAAAATCTACTAAAACTAAATTTCAAACCTTTTTGTAGCAGCAAAGTGAACCTATATATTTTAAATTATATTGATAACATATCAAAAATTGCGCCAAATGGCTGTATTAAATTATACATTGTAAAGAGGTTTCAAGGACAAAGCCTACACACTAAGCAGAAAACTGTAGGCCTCAAAATTCACAACTAAAACACATATTTATGTCATGTTCAGGGTACGTCAGTCTCCTTCAGCAGAAAAGAGTAAACCAGTCCGGTTTGTGTTGTACTCTGTTTTTATGCTGAAAATTATGTAATTATGTGTTTTGTTGTATTTTAATTGTAAACTTTGGGTGAGGCCTACAGTTTTCTGGCAAGTGTGTAGGCTTTGCTCTTTTAGCCCCTTTACAGGGATAGTCATTCATGTTTACCCGCTTCGATGGTCAAATGGTTTAAGGATGTAAGATTAGACAGTCAAACCCCATTTGGGTGTATTGTGGATGGTTTACCCTTAAACTGTTTTAAATTCTCCCATACACAAATGAGGGCACATTTCCTGAAAATTTAGCTTTCCTCATCCCTAACACAGTAGTTTAATTAGTACATATGCAAATAAACTGAATGGCTAGCAAGATACAATAAAAAAATTAATTTGAATGTACATTTTTTAAGCTATATTCAATACCTTTTCACACAAGAACACCATCAATTGATGCAACAAATCTACCTATGGTTTAAAATGTCATAAAAAGGTAAATCATGAGTAAATTTCAGCAAACAATATCACAGGTAAAAAAAAAACTTTCCAACAGGAATATGGAAGGCTTAAAAAAGCTTCAACTTTGACTTCGCTTAAAAGGAAATTTATGGCTTCATCAATAACGTAGCTTTGCCATCAAAATGCTAAAATACACACCAGGGTGTCTACTGAGTTGAAGAAACTAAAATTAGTAACTTTTTGATGACCTTTTTGACCACAAAATTTCTTCGGTAAATGGTTGAACATTATTTAGTGCAAATATAGCTGTAATGCACTCACGCGCAACATTAAACTTTTAACTAGATGTCGAACGTTAACCTTTTCCTTGATATCACAGTAAAAACAATCGGGCAACTTGCGGCTAACACATGGTATTATGGATAGTGGGTGGTGTGACTTTTGACACGTTCGCATTGTTACAATGCGCGAGAAATTAAAACCGAAATATTTTCATGACTTAATGACCAAAATATTGAAAATTTTTGACTTTTCAGGGACTTTTGGGCCTTTTTTGGGACCGAGTAGCCACCCTGTATATATATATATATTTTTTTTTTTTTTCATTTTGTGGTGTTGTGTACGTCCCATTTACCCTTAACGTGACGGATTACACTGTGGTCCTAGCTTATAAGATATGAATTACTGTAACATCCAAGGTATGCCTTTCAGCAAAAATAAAATGTGTATCACAAATTTAAATTCACATTATAACACACTAACAAATGAATCGCATGTTGTAATAATCACTTGATTTATTAGCCTAAGCAAAAATATATATTAACATTTTTGCATAAAAACATTTGGTAAATAATATTTAGTGGCTGAAGTTATATAAATATATACAATATAATTAGTGGAGTGTGCAAAGTCCGCAATTCAAATAAAGTATATTAACTTAAATATTCTCAAAGCATAATTTAAATTATAATATATCTTTGTAAGTTGTTTTACGTTTGAAAAACTTGATACTGTGGATATTTGTATAAATTTATTACCCGCCTCGATGGCGTAGTTGGCTAACGCGCTTGTCGTGTTGAGCTCGACTGCTGAGGACGGGGAGATTGAGGTTTGAATCTCGGTTGGGTGAAACGGGGTTGGTTTTTAAAGCATATAACCCGAACGAGTAGTAAGACGTGGTGCTAAATATTATTATAAATTTATTCAATAAAATTACTAGGAAAATGTTTTATTGTAAATAATTGTTCATAATATTGTTTTATTTGGATAGCTAAAGCTACTATCACAACAAGCAATTCAATTATTTCCGATTTTTTCGTATGAAATAGTGATTTGTACATAATAGCTCAAAATGGCAATAACTGACCATAAATGGAGTACTGTATTTTAGCTGTCAATATTTTTATCGGCAAAGCTTGGCAATTGTTAGAGCCCGAATAGTTTTCAAAGCGAAGTTGAGGTTGATATTTGTTTTGAAGCCAAGTTAAAGTTTTGCACACCATTTAAAAAAAAGAACTTTGACTTAGCTTCCAGGATCTTTCAATAATTTGATTAGGCTTTGCTTAAAAAAAATGACTCGCACACCCCTGAATGAAGGCCAATGAAAAACAAAATTACAACAAACTCAAGAGTATCTGTGAAGTACAATAGAATATTTTCTTAGCTCAGCGCTGTTTTTTTACTGTTGAAAGTGTTTTAAGTCTTTCTCAAGATATTAGTTTGTGAAAAATATAAATAGGACTAAATTTATTATAAAACTACATATTGGTGTAAATTCGTTGTTCCATTCTTAAATAAATATTTAAACTTTCTTTGCTAGTAGGTATTTTGGAATATTTAATTGAAATGATAGACATATTATAAATTTGCAAATGTTAGTTCTAGTGTTTATTTATAACAAAAACAAACATTTAAAACTTGCTTAAATGATGTTGATACTAAAAATGCCTACCAAATTCTTGAATCAAAGGTTCAATCAACCTTTGACTTAAAAAAAACTATCTTTGTGGACATGGATTTTGGAAGTTAAGGTACACAACAGAGAAACATAATTAAATATCAAGGCGCTAGACATAAGTAAGGGTGTACGAAGCTTCAAAACTTCAACTTGGCTTTGAAAAAAATTCACCTGTCGACAATTCACCAATAAAAATATTGACAACTAAAATACTCAATTGTTAGTTAATTATTGCCTTTCAGAGCCGTTACAAATTAATATTCATGTGGAAAAATATGAAATAATTGAATTGTAAGTTGTGATAACTAGATTTATCAGAATAAAACCAAATGTTGTGTAACAAAACATTTTTCAAGTAATGTTAGTGCATAATGTTACATATACAACCACAATATTTTTTTCCCAAGAATAAAACAATAAAAATTATTTAAACTTTGAGAATATTTCATACAATAATTTGATTTTAGTTCACTTCGACTTGAAAAAAATAGACTTAGCACACCCCTGGACATAAGACAAGTTGAACTTTAGCGTGCTTCAATGGTGTTAGCCGTTAGTTAAAAAAAAGATCATCTAAAAGTTTCCAAACAGTGATAAAGATTCTCAATGGCTCACTTGTTTTGGGGGTTAATAAAATGTACATGGTTTGTATCCAAACAACATCAAATGGCACTACAGTGTTTATTGTTATTTTTTTATTTTGTTCCATTCTTTAATATCACTGAAAATTAACACTTCACTAACAATTACGCACATAACTAAAAAAAAAGGGCTTTCAAAATAAAACTACAAGGGTTACAGGTTACATTATTTCTCAACATTTTATTTATTTATATATTTATAAAAAAAAGCTCGGCACACACACCATTTTTTTTACTTATTATTACTCGAGAGATCCGAGTTACCGCACACGAGCCATCATCAAGTCTGTGTCTAGATGGCGATTAGGGGAGTAAGGGGGGGAAAGTGGGGGCCGATCTTAGGAGTGGTAAGGCGTGACGTAGGTGGCGGGGAAGAGGCCCTTGCGGGCGCCGATCTCTCCGTGCCACCAATGCTGGTCCGTGCGGTCCGTCACTGTAATAACATCCCCCCGCCTAAACTCCAACTCACCCGGCTCCTGAGGTGTAAAGTCATAAAGGGCTTGGACTAGGCACTAGACGTAACACACACAAAAAAAAAATTGTTAAGAAAGCTTTAACAAGTTTTCACTGATAAAATTGTTTCAGTGCAATTTTTTTATTTTTTTTACCTCTTTACACTACAATTTATATACCAATTTACAACAATATATGTCAACATTTAGCAGCAAGGTAAAGTGTGAGCCGTGTTCTTTTCAGTGTAAAAGTCATATTGTGTTTATTCCCTTTTATACGTTTCTATCCATCTTTGATGTTCCTTCTTCCAAATATAACTAAACATTTGGATGTTATATTTTTAAGAAAGTATAGGAAAGATGGATAATATACATGTAAAAGGGGACAAACACAATATGGCTTTTATAATTTAAAAAAAAAAAGAACACAGTTCACACTTTACATTTGTGCCATTGGACAAAGGCATAACGGCTACCTCTTTAAGAAAATTGATCGTCACCGCCCCATCCCTCGACCTAGGTTTCATTCTATCGGAACTCAACAGGAGGGATTGTGAAATGAGCAAGGCAACTTCCTAAAAGAGGAAATCAAAAAACACAATATGGTAAAATGTCAAGTGTGAAAGGTTTTCCTTAAAGAGATATATTGTATAAACATTTATTTGGCAGGCTATTACTAATTTCTAATGCAACTTAACTATCAAGTTAGCTCTTTTAGTGCTACAAGCCGTTCTGATCAGCTTTCCATATTTGCGCTAGTTCTGGCTTCACCCGATAGCTAATTGAGAATGTCTTATTACACTAGGACGAGAACAATTCCCTCAAAGAAAAAAAAGCATATGCAGATAACGAATATAAAATGATAGAACAATCAGAAAAATCACTTGATAAATACAGTTTGGCTGGCAATTTTTCTTGTAGTTACAACCTTATAAAACTGATAAAATGGCCATGGCACACTATTATAGGTGTGGCACTAAAAGGGTTAATAGTAACATAAAACTGTTATTTTTACCATGTTCTCTAAGAGTATACGTTGGATTCTAATTCATAAAATAGCGTATCTGGCCCATCTGTAATAGTAACCATACCTCCAAGGAAGTTGTGATGGGACGTACCTCTTCAGGAACCATATCCCTTAGTTTGACGTCCTGGGATCTGGAGACTGAGGCCGTCCTGTGGTATTCCACCAGTTCGTTCAAACTGTTGAATTTAACCACCCAGAGGAAGAACTTGCCCTGCGCGTCGCGGAGAACCTTGAAATGTTGGACGCCGTCTGAACACCTATGGGCAAGGTATAGTGACTTGTGATTTCAAGCACTCTTTTGAGAAAATTTGTCAGAACTAGAGATCAAATTTATTTTGTCTTATTCCCTTTTCGTTAAGGCTTAATGCTATTTATAAATAATTCCGGCACACGGGCTAAGACGTCGACCTTGTATTTTCTAACTTGCTGGTTGGCGGTGAGGTCTAGGTTTGAATCCCGGTTTGGTGACAGGAGTGTTTTTATCACTTTCCCTACACACAGTCTCACATACCTCCCAGTGCTATTTAACATGGCATAGTCGAAATGGAACTGACTGCTCTAATTCCCCTTCGAAGGACGTTGTGCTGGGGATTTTTATTGCTCAATAAAAATCTGTCAACCCCCGCTGGGTTTGAACCCACGGACATTGTATCCTGAGGCAAGTACATTATCCCAAGACCATCAAGGAGGATATCAATCAATAATGTTACAGATTAAACAAGATGGCTAAAAAATTTAAACTTATAATATAATCAATTTAAAACTTTTAAGCTTAATAATTAGATAAATTTATTTTTCTCTAGATGCTATCTATTTGGAAATCAAAACGAGGGAGTCAATAATTGAAACAGCATTTCTCCAGAAACATTTTTTTTAGCATCGTGTCTTACTACTCGTTCAGGTTATACACCTATGTACTAACTACACCAATGTTTTAGGGATGAGGAAGGTTGCATTTAGAGGAAATGTACCTGCATTTGCAAGGAGAGTGTGTGTAGAAAACCATTTAGAGAAAACCCATCCTCAGTACACCCGATTGGGTCTGATCCCAGATCTACCAGTCTTATAAGTCTAATCTGTTGTGAAATTAGCGCCTAAGAAGCATTCGTAGAACATCAAAAGAATATAGTATGGATAGCAAGACTCTTGAAAGGTATGTGATTAGGTTTAAAACCGATAAAGATGAAAAAGAAAGTGAAATGAAGGCTAATCATGCTGGTTCGCTGATATTTTCCTATGAAGAAAAAATGTTGATTGAAAAATGTGATAATGTCTTCAAAACTTCATGGTGGATTGAAACCAAAAGCCTGCTAAGCAGTTTGTTTATCAATGAAGTTTGGTCAACAATAATAATTGGCCTGATGGGGAAAATATACTCCATTCACGGTAGGAATTACTCTCTGGAAGGTCTTTTTTCCTACCAATATCCTACTATATAATAGATTTCTGGTAAGACAAAAGGATTTTCAGAAAACAATTCCTACGTTGAACAGACTTTAGCAAGTTATTATTGGTTGAGAGGTTGGTTGTCTTTGAAAAGGCCTTCCCACTCCTACCCCATTTTTTATATTGGAAAATTCATTTTAAACATGAGTTCAAGCATAACTTTTAAAACAACGCTTCCAAGATGAAATATGTATTTAACGACACAGGAGGATTTAATTACTCACATAACAGATAGTGAAAAATGTATTTAAGGACACAGGAGAAGATTGTTCTGTATTAGTGATTTAATTACTCACGTAACAGATAGTGAAAAATGTATTTAAGGACCCAGGAGAAGATTGTTCTGTATTAGTGATTTAATTACTCACGTAACAAGATAGTGAAAAATGTATTTAAGGACACAGGAGAAGATTGTTCTGTATGAGTGATTTAATTACTCACTTAAGAGATAGTGAAAAATGTATTTAAGGACACAGGAGAAGATTGTTCTGTATGAGTGATTTAATTACTTACTTAACAGATAGTGAAAAATCTCCGGGCGAACTTTCGCTCACTCGTATAAGAAATGCTCCTTCATGTTTGTTTAGTAATAATTTCTCTGCATCAGCCCTCGTAATTCTCCCATAATACCAACTGAAACAAAAAAAAATAATTAGGCAAACATAATATCAGCATTCCTATCGGTATGTAGAGAAGGAAGAACGTGTTTTTTTAAATAATAAGTAGATACTACTTAAATATATGTCAAGAGGACTTATAAATCAAGACTTATCGGCAACTCATTTGTTAACTAGAGACAAGGTCCGGAAGGGTGGAGATTTATGATTTACCCAACCCCTGCACCTAAAACTTGGGGGTTAGGAGGAATTCACCTGAACCGCCGGAGGCAAGAAAATTTTTGAACTATATATACCTCTATTAGCTATTTTGAAGAATTTTTTTTGAGTTGTAACTGTGGACTTAGGTTTAACTTCTTTAAACTAGTCACTGAGATTAATAATATAAAAAGTAAGTCTATCCTTGGCTCAAAGAAAATTGTTTTAGAAATCCTCTAAAAAATACTGTTTAATAAACTACAACCTAAAAAAAAAAAAAAAAGATCAACATTCAAGCAGCATTAAAATTAATGATTCAAACAAACAGTTGAAACTTTGTTTTTAAACGTGCAATCAGTAAAAAGACAACAATCAGTAAAAAGACAACGGTACTTTACTGATACTGATGTTTTCAATCCTCTCCTCATTAATTTTCGTTTGAGATTATGTCATATTCCACAGTAACTTTAAAAAAGTTAGATAAAAAATAAACACAAAAGTACAAATACAAAACACAGAAATACAACCTGTAGAGCGCTTCCGGGAAACAACTGAAGAAAAGAAGGGCAAGTAAAATTATGACAAAAAAGGCTAATATTATTAGTAAGGATTGTGTTTAGGGTTCTGGGATACCACTCGGGTAGGGACTAAAGGGCATAAAAAGGCAAGGGAAAGGTTCATGGGCCTGTAGGACGGGACAAAGACTTGTTTGTGGTGTTCATACTAAGTTCTTGTACAATTTGTAAATATCCTTTTATAGTTTATATTTGTTTTATAAGAAGAGTTCAGAGAAAAGAACCCATTTCTTTTCACCATATTTTCCAAAGTGATCTGCATAAACTCCAATAATGGGGTTGAGGTGGGAAAACATCACTAGGTAGAATGGGCAGTGACATTAAGCAAAAATATGTACTATTTTTTTCAAGCAAAAATTAATTAACAAAAAATATTCAAGCTTTGATAAGACTATGAGAATATTTCATACCTTTTTAATTTGATTTTCTTCGAATTGAAACAATGGACTTTGTACACACATAATAGAGACAATTAAGAAAACTTACTCATATAACAAAAACAACAGATCAAACAACTTGGAATATGTTTAAAGGAAATCAGCCCAAGACCATAGTGATCAATTTTCAGCACTTCTAAGAGCATAACCTAAGATCAACAGAAAAATAGGCTAGAAACCTAAAGTAAGAGTCTGACCGCAGGAAGAACACTGGCCGACATCTACAAAAAGTTGCCTTGCACATTTCACCCTAACCCCTGATGAGTTCCGATAGAATGAAACCTAGGTCAGGGGATTGGGCGGTAACGATCGATTTTCTCCGGCCTCTTTGTCCAGTGGCAGCAATATAAAGTGTGAACTGTGTTCTATTCTTATTTTAATTGTAACAGCCATATTATGATTGTTCCTTCTATATGTTTCTATGCACCTTTCCTGTAAGTGCTTCTTTCAAATATAAAACAATTTTAATGTATTCATACATCAAGTCATGATTTACAACCATAAAATTTGAATCAATATCTATGAAATAATATTCTGATATAAAATCGACTTACGGCAAAAATAAATAAATTAAAAACTGACAATTTCTAATACAAAAGTTTGAGTTTTCACGTCAATTAATTTCGGCAGCAGGCTGCTTCAGCCCTGGACATCATGAAAAGTTAAGCTGCTCCTGAAAATGTTAGCGATGTTGATCTAATGTGTCTGTATTTTCAAAACTGTTCTTCGTACCAAAATCATAGTAGGGTGTGTGTGTGTGTGTGTGTATATATAATATATATATATATATATATATATCATATATCACCATCCAAACCCAATTCCACGACAAACTATATCGGACAAGGACGAATTGATACATCCTAAGAGTCTCAGGGTGTACTTACTAGTTTAGCCTAGTCTAAATTCGTTAATCCTGAAATTTTGGCCTAGCTCATAGGATAAATTAGTATAACCTACCATTTTATTAGGCCAAACCAAGGTTAGGTTAGGTTATGTTAGCTGACAACATTTGCGCGCGAACTGTGAATAATGAAACCTCTCCAAGGTTGATTCATCGTATGGGTTAAGAATGAAAACAAGGACTCCATAAAAACATCAGGCAATATCGGTTTATCCTACAAGCGACAGGATGTATCAATTTGGCCTAGTCCGATCTAGTTTGTCCTGGAAATTAGATTTGGACATTAGCATGTACACTCTACCTATTTTGCTAAGAGCATGAGCAGGCCAATTTTAAAATATGAGTGCCATACTTACTCGTGTCCTTTCATTTCTATGTAATTACTCGGTATTAAACCTTCCGCACCATCAAGCTCTGCTCTATACCAATTTAAGTCATCTTCCATATTTAAAATCTGAAAAAAAAAGGTAATTAACATTTAAAATCAATGCATGTAGTGCGTTGGAAGTATTACAGCTCTGCCATTTTCATTTTTAAACAAACTTTCTTTACTTTTATGTTTAATTATTTAGATCAGGGTGGGCATATGTTGATCGCAATCAACCAATCTAGCTTATGGATATTTTAATTCAATCAAGGACACTTCAAAATCATTAAACGTCAATCTTTCTGTCTTATAAACTCACAAATATGTATAAGAACTTTCAAATAATATATGAGTGTGACCAAAATTCTCGTGATCAGTCATAATTGTTAATTAAACTTAATTTGGTTAATGTTATAAGAAAATCAAAAAGTTAGCCTAACATGAAAATACACATTTTCTTCAGGTAGGTCCTACTTTAAATTTTCTTCAAAAAAAGGTGGGGGACATATATAGGTATTTACGGAAATATTGAAATTATAGGTTATGTAGGGCCCATATAGTAGCATATAATATGGTGTATGGACAAAACAATATGTAAACCTAGAATGAAGAAACGGTGGGTGATCGCGGAAATTATGGTTAATCTCTAAGTCGCTAGGGGCCCCAAAAGATTGCCGACCCCTGATTTAGGCCATATGTAACATTCTTACACAATTTCTCATAAGTTAGTAGTGTCATTTAAGGTACACTAAGGTGCACCTGAACAAACAAAAAAAGTAAGAGTGCAAGACCCTTCACTCTACACTCAGTTTAAACATGTTGATGGATCAGTCAATTATTTGCGACTAAAGTGTGTTTCCGTGATAGCGTAGAAGTAAAATAATCTATATTTTGTTTTAAATCAGATTTAAAATGAAGCCAAATGTGATATTTCAACTTCACTCAGCAGGATTTAAGAACACAATCTTACAAGAACAATCTTTATTTGTTTCAAACTTTCAATTTAGGTTAAGTTATGTAAGTGAAATAGACTCTAGGCTAAAGCTTTGGTGGTAACAGTATACAAACTCCATTGAGCTGGAAACTATTTTTCTGTCATATAGAATACATATTTTTTTATTAGGTATATAATGTAAATAAAAAGAATAGGCCACCAGAGATTTTAATAAAAACAAGATTTTTAGTAGGCCTATATGTTATATAGTCTTAGTTAGAAAATCAAAAATGTACTCCACAGAACGATATACATATTTAAAGTAACTTACCATACTAGTGAAATTGTCACAAACGGCACTAGAATTATTTTAGTTTGCAATAGATAACGTATTAATGTTAATATTATAAGTCAGGCCTATCACAAAACAAAACTAGCCTCATTTCTCTGAAATATTTTGCCTAAAATATCCACCTTTGCATTAAAAATAGGTATAGATCTTCAAAAATATTGAATAGGCCTATCGATAGTTTATTTAACACTATTACCCATTCCAACTTTTTTTTGACCAAAGGTTACAGTATTGTTAGGTTATGTTAGGATAGTTTTCAATGTAAGCCTAAATATATTACTGCGCACTAAAACAAAATTAATGCAACTAAATAATATATATAATTAAATAATATTAATATATATATATATATTATATAATATATATATATATATTATATAATTTATTAATATATTAATTATATTTATATATTATAGATATATTATATATATATATAATATATATATATACTATAAATATATATATATATATATATATAATATATATATATATATATATTATATATATCTCATCAGTGAAATAGCCCAGGCTACTAAGAATTACATACTTCATATGAGGTTTACGTATGATAGATGATAAGACTGTAACTATTCACTTGAAAGAGTTGTTTGTTTCGATAAAAAGTAAAATGTGGTTTTTGATGGTTTCTTTTAAAAAAAAACAAGCTATTTTCATTATGACCAAACTTTAATGAGTAACCTACAATTTTAACTTTAAAATAATATATTTTTGAGCAAACATTTTTTTAGCTTTGTGTATTACTACTCATTCGGGTTATACACTTATGTAGGCCCCACTAATGATGTATTAGGGATGTGGAAGGTTGAGTTTTAGAGTAAGTGTGCCCACATTCACATGGAGAGTGGAAAACCATCTATGAAATATCGCCCTCAGTACAACCGACCAGGATTCAAACCTCAATCTCCCCATCATCAACAATTTAGTCTATTGCAATAGTAACACCTTAGATCATGTGGCCATCGAAACAGGTAATTGTTTATTAAAAGTTGTTTGTAGGCTTAAGCCCTAGCTATATTAAGTTGATGGAATTACTAAATATAGCTAGCCTATCTTCTGCACACAATGCAAACTGATAGCCATATTTAGCTCTTGGAATTAAAAATGTTGGACCATCCTTCGTTAGACCATGCAGATTAAGAACAATCTTAATAGTGGTAATATTTGAATCTCCATATTATTTGTTCCTATTTATTTATTGTAATATAACAAAAAAGTGTTGAAGTTTGAGCGTTATTCCCTTATTGTTGTAGGTTAAGAAGGTTATTTTGATGGCAGTTGCATTTCGTGTAATTACAATATAGGCCTATTTTTGGTTCTACATGGCCTATCCTCCTCGAATGGATCTTACTTTTACACACCAGTGATTAGTTTTTTATAATTTTAAGCTTCAATTTTGATTTCTTTTAGCAATGTCCCTAAATAATAACTAGCCTAGTACTCCTGCATGTGAACATGCTGATAAAGGATCAAGCTCATCTGGTCTACATGGGGAAGGAATAACATCTGCTTTACGAGGGTTAATTTTTACTTTAATCGATTTCTACCCTCCCTAAACGCAAATTAGAATACATTTCCTCTCTATTCTATTTTTTTTTTTCATCCCCAACCCAATAGTTAATTAAATGCGAAGATGCTGGTAGTGCAAAAAATGTGAATGTAGTCACTTCCATTTAACAATGCTGATAAACTTGCTACTGTTGTTTTATAGCATTTTTTGTTTGCGTTAGTAATAACATAACCTATAGAATTTTAAAACTAAGGATAGGCCCTACCTACTTATAATTCTGGGTTCACTTTTATCAGCTTACTTACCTTTAGCACCTGACTTTTTCTAAAACTAAGCTCATCCTCAGCTGTTGCATTAAAATCGTGCTTCGCTATAGCCTCCATATTGTCACTAGAATTATTTATTTTATGTGATAAATTTGTTGTATTTCGCGTAATGTCACTGAACATACAAGGTTATGCCTTCATGTAGGACCTTATTGGATTTGACTGGCTCCAATGGCATTAAGACTCATAGCACTTAAATAGTGTTTACATTGAAACGATTTATGGAAAAACACTTTCACAATACGATATTCATGCTTACACACAGGTTAATACACTTTTAAAAAATATTGTCGAACTAAAAGCAAATTACATCTTAAACCAAAACACAACACTCCCACATTCATAGACCTAAAGGCATCCATTACAACAATCACAGAATCTGTTTTTAATTTGTGTATTCATGCGCACTGATTTAAATTAATTTTTTTAATATTTAGCACAACAAAGTCTAGAAAAAAGTATTAAATAATTTAAATAATAATTTAAACGACAATCTTAAATTATTAATCTTCTATTTAGTATATTAATATATTTTGCTGAAACTCGCGTAGGTACATTACTGCAGTGAGGATCATGAATGAGCCTGTAAAAGCGTTCTGAAACATATTTTTTTCCTAGGAAAATGAAACATTTTTCTTGGCTATTCCTTGAAATCTTCCTATGATTAATAACAAAAAATTGATTAGCTCTTTCAAATCTATAGACTTGTGTATGAGTCATAATATTCATTCAACCAATTTAAAGTAAAAAAATAAGTAGAAAGTATTATTGCTAAAATGTAAAAAATATTATGAACGTTTATTTCCCTAATGCTTTTTCAAGGCAGTTTATCTGATATAAAACGCATTTGGATATCTCAATTTGTGGTAAGATATCTGTTTGGTTTGTCGTTTTTAGTAGAGTTGCTATGATACTGTTATAAAACAAATAACTCAATTTTATACTCTTTTTGTTGTTGCTGGATTAGAGATAACCCCCATTTAAAATCTGTTAACTTGCCTAGTATAAATTCAAAACTAGAAATTATTGTTCAGGTTGTTATTTAACAAATTCATATTGGATGTAAAATGATAACTTTAAAAAATATCTTTTAGGATAAATTCTAATAAATCCACACAGATTTGGTGAAACCCTGAAAATATTTTCATTAATTTTAATTTGTCTTTTAGCATGCTTTGACTAAATCTCAAATTCATGGACTTTTATCAGGGGAGTAATTTAGCGAGCGGGTGCTTAGGGGGCTCAAACGTATTAATTAATTATTATGTATTTTTGTATTTATCATATATGCATTTTACCTAAAACCTTGAAATTGCTTTCGCATTTAAGTGCCCCCGAAATAAATTTCTTGGTACAGTAATACTTGGCCAGACCCCCTGAAATTTGATGGCCCCTAACCCCTTCCTATAGAGCGGTCTTTATATATATATATAACACTTTTATTGGCTAAAGGTACAACATTTTCTAATTAGCTTCCTACGCCCTTGTTTATATGATAGCCATTCGTCCCACATTTTTTGGGACAGTCCCGTTATTTTTTTCAAACATTGTCCCGTGTCACTAAATGTCCCGGATTTTATAAACCATCCCCGTATTCAAAATTTATTTTAAAAAAAGATCCACTCGATGAGTAAGGTAGAATACAAAGAATATGTATCCGCATTTGATTGGAGGAAGAGCGGGTAACCATTTATGAAAACCTCAATTCACCCAACAGGGATTAGAACCCTGAATTCCTCAGTCATTGGTAAACCAGACTAGATAAGCTTGACGCTTAGTCACGTGTCCATCGATACGGGATAGTTAAAAAACATTGTTTTTAGCCATTTAAATGGTTGAATGGTCTAAGGCGTCACTCACTCAATAGACTGGACTGACGATGATGGGGAGATCGGGGTTCGAATCTCAGTCGTGTGTACTGAGGGTTGTTTTTTCCAATGCGTGTAGACATTTTCTAAATTTAACCTTCCTCGTCTCTTAACACATTAGCGTAATTTGTACAGATACTAATAACCAGAACGGTTAGTAAGACTCGGCGCCAAAGAAATTGTTACGACAATAAAACTAACGTTATTTGAATTTCCCGCTACCATTTCTTTGAAAGAGACGTATCTATCGATCAAACAGAGAATCCATCCCTAGTGAGCGTCGAGCGCGCGACCTGTGTGTACGATCACCTCAGTAAATATATCATTTAGCACGTGAACACCCATGTGAAGAGTTCCAACAATTTCACTAGAAACCGGTAATATTTATTACATGTAGGATGTAAACGTGTTTAAATATCACCAATATCTGTGACGTACTCTATTTGACACAGAATTTATATAAAATTCTCCGAGTTGGCTTAACTAAGGCAGTTTTAACTCGCAGTGTTCCGGGGAAAAGAACGTACCAAGTGACAACGGTCTAGCACGGAAACTGGGGGGGGGGGGGGGGAGCCTATTCGGCAAGAGAAAAACAAGCAGTATTCAAGGGCGTCGCGCTGGGGTGGGGGCTAGAGGAGGTTCTCCCCTTCTCCCTCAATGTTGGTAATTTTGTGGAGAATCGAAATCTTGAGTTGAGAAATTCTAGAACTACTTTGTACCACACTTTCGATTTTGAAAATTATTATTATTTTATTATATTATTATTATTATTATTAGCACAGCGTCTTACTTCCCGTTCGGGTTACACGCACTTACGTTACTGTGTAATTGTAGGGTGCTTGTGAGATGAAATGGAGGACCTACAGTTTAACGTGGGATCCGAACCACGGTGGAGGCCTGGCATTCCACACATTCACATGTTGTGATTAATACACGTCTTGTCAGAGATGAAGGAAGGGTTTGGTAATCAGATAAATCTGTGCCGGGACCGAGGGTTGAACCCCGGACCTCAAGCACAGAAGTCCGACACCTTACCCCTATACCCCCAGGTCACCGTGAAAACTATTAATCGCAGATTTGTAAAGACACATTTTAAATATACCTACTTTTCCAAGGTTCCCAACTTCATATTAGAAGGTTAGGTAATGTTTTAAATTAAACACTTGAGTTCTTACCTGAAACTCTTACGAGCCTAAACTTGTTTCGTTTTCCTACACTAAATTATAGTGGATGTCAAAACAAATAACACTTGTAACTTAAAAAATTCATCTTTAACAAAGAACTCTAACGATACAGTTTCTCAAAAACCACGATTCAAGGCCCAAATATTGCCTCAAATTTTACCATTTTTCTTAATGAAAACCCCTTGGCCCCCCCTCCTATTAACTGGCGGTATTCATTTCCCTAGACCCTTTGGGGTGCTCGACTTTCCCCCTTGTCACCTAGTAACGTAGGAATTTTCCTCATTTAAAAACGCCTAGAGCTGGGAAATTCCCTGTCCCCTCCTTAGCCCCAACCCCTCCCCCAAATATATTTCGTGCGACGCCTCTGATGGTATTAACCAAGGACGTGTTCATACCGCGCAAATAGAAACCGTTCTACATTTCACGTCTTAACCCGGCTAACCTAGTATTGAAACGTTTTGAGTCTCACACATGACTTGACATGTTTATCACACATGATAAGATAAGCAAACACATTTAAATTGTTTGCTAAAAGAAAAAGTACAAGTTGAGCAGGGATGTTTCGCGCGACGTGCACCAAGTTTAATTTTTGTATCTGTCTAAATAATTCCTTCTTCTTTATCTTTGACTTTTTAAACACTTGCGGAGAAACAAATAGTGCAAAAAGTTCGGTCGGAAATTACGTAGGTACTGCCGAGTAACAATTTCTATTGTAAATATAGTCCTACAACAGTAAAACAACAACTGTATCGTTACGAATATAGGATAACACTTTACAAGCTTGTCCCAGATATGTTTTTGTGTCTATGTGTGTGTGTGTGTGTGTGTGGGTTTTTTCTTTCTTTTTTTTACGATTGTGTATGCTATGATTGTTTTGCGATACCTCGAGATGAAAGTAAAGAAGATGTGAAAGTGTGTTTTAACTTGTGGTTTCAATTGTTTAGCTTGTTGTGTTTCGAAACATTATTGAGTAGTCAAGAATATGTTCATGGGCCAAAGTCTGTTGCGTTTTGTTTTATGGACTCTTGTGATAAAGAAAAAAAAAATTATACAGCTTAGTTTATTTAGTCTGTAGATCTCCTGAGTCAAAAGTCCTGGGGTTCACTTCTCAGCATATCCAATTAAATATATAATTGATAAAATTTGGAACTTTCTCTTTCACTGTGATTAATTAAAGGCCGGGAGATCGAGCGTTGTATTAGTTCTATAGCTTTTATTTTATGTAGCGTCTTACTACCCGTCCAGACTGTTCTTATTTTCACCATCACCCACTTTGGTGGTCGCATACCCTTAAAAAGGCGTCACTCTCTGCGATTATGTGGATTCCGGAGTTCAAATCCTGGTCGGGAGTACGGAGGTGTTTTTATTTAAATGCTTTTCCACTCTCCCTCCACGTAAATTCTGGCACACTTCCTCTAAATTCAACCTTTCTCATCTTTAACATATTAGTGTAATTAGTACATAATTATGCATGTATCCCGAAAGGGTAGTAAAACAAGGGGATGAAAAGAAAACTAATGGAATAGGGAGGAAGAAGGTAAAATTTAAGAGCCAACGTACCTGTATTTGCGTGGAGGGAGGGTGGGGAAACCATTCATCTAGAACCACTTTCATTTCATCCTGACGAGATTCAAGCCCCGACCCTCTTAATCACTGTCAAACGAGACAGTATGAACCTCTTGACCCCCCCCCCCCCAACACTCCCGTGCACGTCACCGCTCCCGTGTTCCAAGTTACGGGATCTGGAGTTTGTATCCCGGCATATTAAAAAAGACAAAGTATCGATGTTAAAATTGTAAGGAGTACCTTCTTTCACAGTAATGAATTGAGAACTGGTTGTTTTATTAATGCTATAATTAAGTTGGTGTGTAAGTCGTGTTTATAAAATGAACGGTTAATGCTTCTAATAATTAAAATAGTTGCTTCTAGATTGGGTTCGCGTTTTACTTTCAGATTTACTAAACCATTGACTTAATATTATTTTGTGTGCTGAGAATCCCCCGTGGAGATTTAGTGTCTTTAGAATCCCCCTCGAAGATTAATTAGTGTCTTGACAATCCCCTCCCTGTATAGATTTTGTGTCACGAAAAGCTCTCGACATGTGTGTTTCGAGTTCTATTCCTTGAGAAGAGGAGCGTAGCTCTGTCAGTGACGATACGACCTGTGGTGTTGCGACGTCTGTCCAATACGCGAGTTTTTAGCCGCACAAAAGAAGAAGATAACAGTGTATAGGTCGCCTGTTTTAATATAAAAAAAACATTATAGTTTGGTTGTGAGCCTTCGGCGAGCTTTGTTCTCGATTGACAATCACGAGAACATGTAGGGAGGGGGAGGAAGCTTTGTGTAACTTGTAGCTGTCAACTTTAAACTTCTGACAGATACTTTAAGGGTCGAGGGGGGAGGGGGGAGGGGCTAACAAATCACTACAAAGGCTGTCACTCGCTCCAAAGACCAAAACAAAAGGTAAGATAATTATTATAATTGGTCGTCTCACTTGAAATTACATTTTTTTCATTAGTCTTCCTTATCTCTAGACCACGTGGGATGGGAGGAAAAGTTAGTGTTTTTTGCAGTTTTTACGGAAAAACTTTTTTTTTTTGGCAGAATGAATCAAATATTTCTCCGGTACAAACATAGAGTTTAATTTTCTTCACATGATGACCTCAAAATTTCTTGAATATTTGTTAAGGTGTCCTGAAATTTAATGAAAACTTTTTCTCTTAATTTAAAAAGTTTCTCGTCTGAGGGTACGCGCGCAGTGAACGCTGGTTAACGCTAGTAACGCTCTTACAGTATAAGCGGTAAGCTTGTAAGTTGAGGTGTAAGTCTCATACAAAGATGAGCTACAGTAAGGATGAATTATTTTTTATGGATAGCGTTGTTCCCAAAGTTTTGGCTATTAAAAAAGTGGATATTCACGACATAAATAAAGGTAGAAAAATGTATGAGAAGTACCACTATCTTTTTACAAAACTTAAAGAAGACAGTGATAAGTTTTATAAATACTTAATAATAACGAAATTAATAATAAGTCAATGTCAATTACAGTTAACTTTCCGACATATTAAATTCAACACATAAATTTAGTCTATGAAATACCATATTTAAAAAGAAAGAACTTAATAAAACTCAATCATTTACTTTCAACACAAAACACGACGTCAAAAAGCCAGCTATAAGTCATTCACGAGCTAAGTTTACCTGGTTGACAGCTCGAAATGTCACTAGAAGTAATCACTAATATATCACTACGCCAACAGCTGACATCTATCACTTTGGATGACTGTAATGAAAACAGATGGTAATATATGAATGTGATAGCTAACCACAGTAATTTAGGCCAATATTATTTATAGTTTTATTCCCCTTTAAAAAAAATATTAGCACCACATTCACAAAAACTTCTAACGAATATATCTTTAAAATGGCGGCTGACGAATCTAAACCATATGATTGAATATAACAGTAAACAAGTTTTTTACAATGATGCAGACACGCAGTTGATGAAAATATTTTATTCAGTTAAATATTTCAAAATACGATAAAATAATAATAATTTTATTTATTGTATGTAATAAAAATGACAACCATTTTCTCTTTTCTAAGTAAATACGATGCCTGTAATAAAAGATATTGATGTGTGCACTATATTACACAACATCAGTAACGTTCCAAAACGAAAAATAAGTACTTTTAATTATGTTTAAAATATTGTTTCGAGTTGGATGAAAAGAAATTATTTAAAAAAATGAAATAGTATGAGAGAACTTAAGTTTACGTTATTTTAAATGTAATATATAACAGGTAATTAACGATCTTTACATTTATAACAAAACAGTGATCTTTTACAAGTGTTGGCAACCCAAAACCTAAACATGATTTTCGAACTGTCATCCAGGTAAAAACCTATCATGAACGGAATATAGCAATGTCCGCGTGCAGGGATACCCAAAACATTCCTGCTAGCGGATGAGCGTAGACTACCTGCGCGCAACTATGGTGACACAAATTATGAGACTATGATATTCTTGTGGCACAAACTCGGCACTAAATATTGGCATAGGTGTTATAATCTGTGCCGTTTTGTAATGCTGCCAACTTCACGGACCTCTCCTACGCGCGGACACAAGATCAAGTGTTCACTATGCGACGTGTAGCAACATATTCCTGCTTGCAGGTTTCCGCTTGCGACCAGTAAGCAGGTCACCAGCGTTCACTGTACGCGTACCTTCATACAGCTTTGCTCATCATGGATATTCAACAACTGTTGTCATCACCGTGCGAAGAAAATTAAACTCTGTTTTTGTACTGGAGCAATATTTGATTTATTTTAGGCAAAAAAAGTTTTGCCATAAAAACTGCAAAAACACTGGCTTTTCCTCGCGTCATTCCCCCCTCTCATTCCACTTTAAGTGGTTAGAGAAGTCATCCGCATGTCTGAGGAATTCTGGTTCGATTTTGGACGAGGCCAGTGGCGGCTCGTGTATAGGCACTGCGGAACTGCAGCACCCTCTATTTCCACTTGATATTATCGCTAACATTTAATATAATGAGTCATTTTTTCTTTAATTCTTGATTTTTGTAGTACAATATACATTTCCTTAAGCTTAATGTCAGTATTCAGTAGCTATTCCCCAGTTTATGAAAAATATACAAAAATCTTTGTATGGAACTGTGCGCTTCACAGTGCCAGTGACGTGGTGTTTGACTGTTGTGCGCATCGCAATAGGAGGGGGTGGGGAGGAAGGCGGGACTGCCAGGTAGAGAGAGCACTGTTGCTCTCGCAGTGCCGGCTCTGCCGTGATGTGGAAGGAAGTTTTTTTTTACTCAGCGTGTGTTGTACTTAAAAACCGTGTACCATATTCTTGAATATGATAAAGTGTAGAAGAGTGTAGAATTAGATTATTATTCTGCTTCCAGCTATTTTTTTGATTCATTTTTTTCGGTTCTTTTATTTAACAGAAAGCTTTAACCATGTGACTATAAATTAACTTCAACAGCTAAAGTTTTCACAGCTCTCTCTCGATAAGAAAGTTACAGTTAAGAAAAGAGGTCGTTCAACATCTGATATTCTAATATCTCAGCCAGGCAAAAGGAACAACAAGAAACATATTTGTAACCTTAATTCGAATGGTACCAACGGAAAAGTTGGCTTTGCGGCTCTGAAGTAAAAAAATGCACTGTTTTGCTTCTCTTGTTAGCAGCACCCCCACTAATTTTAGCTACGAGCCGCCATTGGACGAGGCTTACGAAAATGTCTAGTAACCTCTAGTTAGAATATATAAACGGAAGGAGAGTTGATGACAGCTAGAAAAAGTTACCATGTATCCATTCGCCAAGCCACGTGATCTGCAAGACCATAATAATTAATGTTGTGTCAAAACTTTCGCAACAAACCATTTGTTTTTAATTATTTATTTTAACCATTTCTATATTATTGAAACAAGAACTTAAGGAAATAACCGTTTGGATTATATTATTTTAGTGGAAGCGGCTTTTGTGGTTCACTTAAAAATACTTTTAAAATGAAAGCTTCCAAAAGGCTGGATTTTCTCCCTAAATTAAGATGACAAACCAGCCTAAACAAGGGCGATTGACGACTTCATACAAACCGTCTTCGGTTGTGTTCATACGCATGTGTTTACAAAATAAAAAAGTTTATTTTGAAATCATTATTTTGTATGGCTTTCTATTAGCTATTTAAAAAGACATGTATTTATTTTGGTGGCAGTTATAACAAGATAAACGTGTGAATATAATGAATATTTTTTAATTTATTATTTCATGTAATATAATATATTTCGTTGCCACAACCATGAAACAAAAACACATAAGAGTTGTATTGATATATTTTGTTTTTTCAATAAATTATGAAAACGCCATTTATACAATAATACTTAGGGAAGTATTATTATAGTCGTTTGATAACACTTTGTATTGATAATATAATATTACTAAGCAAATAATAATTATTTACAAATATGTTGACATTAGTCACAGACCCTTCTTTTAGCCGTCACTACTTTTGCCGTATATGGGGTGAATTTATATACATATAAGCCACTAATAAAATAGTAGTAAACATTCAGGATTATAGGTTTGGGTGAATTCAGACTGTCCAAGATTTTTTGAAAGCCACTGCAATCATTCTCGTATTATGAGTTAGAGATTCCCAAACTTTCTCGATTCATGGCGACCTTATAGTGTCTCAACCTAACAGTTCCTTTAGGTCCAAGCAATTGATTTTTTTTATACATCCCAATAGCTCTTTGAAAAATAGTGCACATAAATTAAAATAAAATAATTATATTTTTATTTAATTATTCAATAGTCACAATTACCTACTAATAGGATGTGTTGCAGTTGTTGGGAACAGGAAATTATTAATTTAAAATATCCTGCAGCGCTCTTATGAGTTTGCGGTGCGCAGTTTGGAAACCACTGCTATTAATGTTTAAAAAAAATCAAATAGTTTTATAATGTCATTGTAAATTATTAGAATTAACCTGCTTCGGTGGCAGCATGGTCTAAGTCGTTACTCTCGTGTGAGACTAGACTACCGATGACAGGGAGATCGGGGTTCGAATCCTGACTGGGGGATGTTTTCAAAATGGTTTTCCACTCTCCCCCCACGCAAATGTGGGTATAATCACTTTCCCCTTTTTTCAACCTTTCTCATCCTTAACTCATTAGCGTAATTAGTACATATTTTATTCGTTTAAGCTGAACAGGTAGTAAATACGCGGTGCCAAAATAAAAGTACCTAGATTTAACTTTTACCTTTTGTGTCAGGGTAATTTTATGAGTAGTGCGTATATAAATTACTCACCGATCGTTAAGAGAGAAGACAAGAATAGGTGTACGAATTATAAAAGAATAACGTTAGTGTGCCACTGTACAAAGATATTTTAGAAGATATTGGAAAATTGAATATGAAAGGAAATTAATGTGGAGAGGGAACCATCACAGATTTGTGGGACAGATGTCTACAACAGACCTGATTTTCACTACACGACAGTTGGTGGAAAGAAGGTATGAATTCGGTAAGGACTTGGTAATGTGGAGGAGGCAGAGTGGTAGTGTGGAAAGCGACGGAAGAGGCTGAAGTGGAAAGATGAGTTGTAATGAGAGGTAAGAGCATGTGTTAGGATAATGTGAGTTGTGGTAATATGGATAAAGAGCGAAGGTAGTTTTTTCAGATAAAAATGGGGTGAAGCCTGGGGGGCGATCTTTCACCACTACCCTTTGTAATGGTGATGGAAATGGTGATGAATAAAATGGCAAGGAATCTGAGGGGAGGAAAGGATGAAGACTATGGTGTTTGCTGATTACTTCATTGTATGGGGGGAGGAGGAAGAGGAAGTACAGAAACAGCTACAGGAATGGAAGGAGGAAATGAAAGAGTGTGGAATGAAGTTTAGCATGGAGAAGTGATGATAATGATAAGGAAGAGGATAAGGCCTAGTAAAGCTGTAAAGTAGGATGGAATAAAACCAAGAAGGGTATAGAATGTAAAATATCTTAGAAGCATGATTGAGAAGAAAGATGGAAGTAGAGAGAATCTAATGAGATGAGGACACCAGGGAGAGTTGTTCTATAGGTGTGTAAGAGACCTGCTATGGAGAAGAGGACAGCAGGGATAGTTGTTCTATAGGTGTGTAAGAGACCTGCTATGGAGAAGAGGACAGCAGGGATAGTTGTTCTATAGGTGTGTAAGAGACCTGCTATGGAGAAGAGGACAGCAGGGATAGTTGTTCTATAGGTGTGTAAGAGACCTGCTATGGAGAAGAGGACAGCAGGGAGAGTTGTTATATAGGTGTGTAAGAGACCTGCTATTGAGAAGAAAAGTGCCCTTGAAGTGTAAGGAAGTGTCTTACAGAGCGTACTTTGTACCCATCGTCACATATGCAGCATAAATATGGAGAGTGAATGTAAGAGAGACAAGGACAGGGGAGGCCATGGGAATGAAGTTTGTGAGGAGCATACTAGCTTTTTCGAGGAGAAACTGGATTAGGAATGAAGTTATCCGGGAAAGAGTGATGGTACAAGGAGAAGATGAGATAGTGGAGGAAACAAGGCTGGTCTGGTCTGGTCTGGTCTGGTCATGTAATGAGGATGTTGGAGTACATGATATAGTAGAGGAAGCAAGACTGAGCTAGTATGGGCATGTAATGAAGACGGAGAAGGAAAGGATGTCAAAGAGGAAGATGAAGTATGTAGGGAAAAGAGCGCAAGGGAGATCAATAAAGAGATGGCAAAAAGTATACACGTGAGAGGAGAAGAATGGTGGAAAGATAGTGTTAGATGCAAGCATTTTACTAAACTGACTCGGCCAAAGGCTGAAAATAGTTGATAATAATATAAATTACTTATCCTGATTTAAGAAGAGTTAATAAATGGGTTGTTTTTTTCCCCCGAGCGTTTGGTAGAGCTAATTGTGAGAGATGCAGTATCTAGTTGGGTCACTTTTATCTGCCCTGTGGTAGGGTAACGGAACGTTGTCCAAGGTCCTCCATTGGAGCTTGTCTACACGTCGTACCCGCAATCAGATGAAGTGATGATAGTGATTATGAAGGTGTGGATTCTGTGGAAATCTTAAACCTGGCTGAAGCCTAACTAACCAGACGATAGAAACAATTCCCTTTTCGGGAAACGTAGTATGATACCACCGGAAATCGAACCCGAACCTTCTAGATCAGTAGCCAGGTTCGCTGACCAGTTGACCAAAAGATCAGTCGGTGATATCTTAAGTTAGTTTGTGAGTTCTGCTATCCAGCATTTAGTGAATAACTAAGTATTAAGTCCTAGCTTTTAAATATCTACCAATTTAATAGCAGGAATTACAAACTAGCTTAACTTCAGATAGTACGCCTAATATTAAATATCAGACATTCAGCTCTAGTTCATAGACGTTTGCTAATTTATAAGCAGGACTGACCAACTAACTTAATTTAGGGCAGAACGTCTAACACCCAGCTCTTGCTTCTAGATATTAGCAGAATTTACAAACTAGCTTAAATTAGGGCAGAACGTCTAACACCCAGCTCTTGCTTCTAGATATTAGCAGAATTTACAAACTAGCTTAAATTAGGGCAGAACGTCTAACACCCAGCTCTTGCTTCTAGATATTAGCAGAATTTACAAAATAGCTTAGATTAGAACAAAACGTCTAACACCCAGCTCTTGCTTCTAGATATTAGCAGAATTTACAAACTAGCTTAAATTAGGGCTGAACGTCTAACAGCCAGCTCTTGCTTCTAGATATTAGTAGAATTTACAAACTAGCTTAAATTAGGGCAGAACGTCTAACACCCAGCTCTTGCTTCTAGATATTAGTAGAATTTACAAACTAGCTTAAATTAGGGCAGAACGTCTAACAGCCAGCTCTTGCTTCTAGATATTAGCAGAATTTACAAACTAGCTTAAATTAGGGCTGAACGTCTAACAGCCAGCTCTTGTTTCTAGATATTAGCAGAATTTACAAACTAGCTTAAATTAGGGCTGAACGTCCCACACCCAGCTCTTGCTTCTAGATATTAGTAGAATTTACAAACTAACTTAATTTAGGGTAGAACGTCTAACACCCAGCTCTTGCTTCTAGATATTAGCAGAATTTACAAACTAGCTTAAATTAGGGCTGAACGTCCAACACCCAGCTCTTGCTTCTAGATATTAGTAGAATTTACAAACTAACTTAATTTAGGGTAGAACGTCTAACACCCAGCTCTTGCTTCTAGATATTAGTAGAATTTACAAACTAGCTTAAATTAGGGCTGAACGTCCAACACCCAGCTCTTGCTTCTAGATATTAGTAGAATTTACAAACTAGCTTAAATTAGGGCTGAACGTCCAACACCCAGCTCTTGCTTCTAGATATTAGTAGAATTTACAAACTAACTTAATTTAGGGTAGAACGTCTAACACCCAGCTCTTGCTTCTAGATATTAGCAGAATTTACAAATATAGCTTAAATTAGGGCTGAACGTCCAACACCCAGCTCTTGCTTCTAGATATTAGTAGAATTTATAAACTAACTTAATTTAGGGCTGAACGTCCAACACCCAGCTCTTGCTTCTAGATATTAGTAGAATTTACAAACTAGCTTAAATTAGGGCTGAACGTCCCACACCCAGCTCTTGCTTCTAGATATTAGTAGAATTTACAAACTAACTTAATTTAGGGTAGAACGTCTAACACCCAGCTCTTGCTTCTAGATATTAGCAGAATTTACAAACTAGCTTAAATTAGGGCTGAACGTCCAACACCCAGCTCTTGCTTCTAGATATTAGTAGAATTTACAAACTAACTTAATTTAGGGTAGAACGTCTAACACCCAGCTCTTGCTTCTAGATATTAGTAGAATTTACAAACTAGCTTAAATTAGGGCTGAACGTCCAACACCCAGCTCTTGCTTCTAGATATTAGTAGAATTTACAAACTAGCTTAAATTAGGGCTGAACGTCCAACACCCAGCTCTTGCTTCTAGATATTAGTAGAATTTACAAACTAACTTAATTTAGGGTAGAACGTCTAACACCCAGCTCTTGCTTCTAGATATTAGCAGAATTTACAAATATAGCTTAAATTAGGGCTGAACGTCCAACACCCAGCTCTTGCTTCTAGATATTAGTAGAATTTATAAACTAACTTAATTTAGGGCTGAACGTCCAACACCCAGCTCTTGCTTCTAGATATTAGTAGAATTTACAAACTAGCTTAAATTAGGGCTGAACGTCTAACATCCAGCTCTTGCTTCTAGATATTAGCAGAATTTACAAACTAGCTTAAATTAGGGCTGAACGTCCAACACCCAGCTCTTGCTTCTAGATATTAGTAGAATTTACAAACTAACTTAATTTAGGGTAGAACGTCTAACACCCAGCTCTTGCTTCTAGATATAACAGAATTTACAAACTAGCTTAAATTAGGGCTGAACGTCCAACACCCAGCTCTTGCTTCTAGATATTAGTAGAATTTACAAACTAACTTAATTTAGGGTAGAACGTCTAACACCCAGCTCTTGCTTCTAGATATTAGTAGAATTTACAAACTAGCTTAAATTAGGGCTGAACGTCCAACACCCAGCTCTTGCTTCTAGATATTAGTAGAATTTACAAACTAACTTAAATTAGAGCAGAACGTCTAACACCCAGCTCTTGCTTCTAGATATTAGTAGAATTTACAAACTAGCTTAAATTAGGGCTGAACGTCCAACACCCAGCTCTTGCTTCTAGATATTAGTAGAATTTACAAACTAGCTTAAATTAGGGCTGAACGTCCAACACCCAGCTCTTGCTTCTAGATATTAGTAGAATTTACAAACTAACTTAATTTAGGGTAGAACGTCTAACACCCAGCTCTTGCTTCTAGATATTAGCAGAATTTACAAACTAGCTTAAATTAGGGCTGAACGTCCAACACCCAGCTCTTGCTTCTAGATATTAGCAGAATTTACAAACTAACTTAAATTAGGGCAGCACGTCTAATGCTACATACAAACCCTTGCTACACTAGGACTGACAAACTAACTTAAATTAGGACAGCACGTCTAATGCTACACATTAACCCTTGCTACTAGTAGGACTTACAATCCAACTTGAATTAGTAAAGCACGTCTAATGCTATACACCAAGCCCTTGCTACTAGTAGGACTTACAATCTAGCTTAAATTAGGAAATCACGTCTAATGCTATACACCCAGCTTAGCTCCTAAATATTACTCATAGTATACCCGTATCCAGACAGTAAACCTATAAATCAATACCCTACCCCCGATTCAAGCCAATGCTCATCCTAACCATGAACGGACCAAGCGGGTGTCCGAAAGGTTTTGTTAGGCCGTTGTGTGTGTACATCTGGCATGGAATACTTCTGCCTCCGCCATTTCTCATCTCTTTACCGACACACTTCTCAAAATAGACAGTGAATGAGCCACAGTGCAGACCGCAACGAAGGAAGGGGTTCAATACACACCGGGTGCATTAAACAGATATATTAAATAGTCAAATTTAATTTTTGAACATTTTACGTGAAATTTTCTCTGGAAATTTTTTTATCATTACTTTGTGGAAAAATAAATTTTCAGATATTTAAGGGCGGTGACTATGAGGCTCATTCAAATGACAACAGCTCACTCCATGTAATGTTAGGACAGAGACTATGAAGCTCATTCAAATGACAACAGTTCACTCCCTGTAATGTTAGGACAGAGACTATGAAGCTCATTCAAATGACAACAGTTCACTCCATGTAATGTTAGGACAGAGACTATGAAGCTCATTCAAATGACAATAGTTCACTCCCAGCAATGTTAGGACAGAGACTATGAAGCTCATTCAAATGACAACAGTTCACTCCATGTAATGTTAGGACAGAGACTATGAAGCTCATTCAAATGACAACAGTTCACTCCATGTAATGTTAGGACAGAGACTATGAAGCTCATTCAAATGACAACAGCTCACTCCATGTAATGTTAGGACAGAGACTATGAAGCTCATTCTAATGACAACAGTTCACTCCCAGCAATGTTAGGACAGAGACTATGAAGCTCATTCAAATGACAACAGTTCACTCCATGTAATGTTAGGACAGAGACTATGAAGCTCATTCAAATGACAACAGTTCACTTCATGTAATGTTAGGACAGAGACAATGAAGCTCATTCAAATGACAACAGTTCACTCCCTGTAATGTTAGGACAGAGACTATGAAGCTCATTCAAATGACAACAGTTCACTCCCTGTAATGTTAGGACAGAGACTATGAAGCTCATTCAAATGACAACAGTTCACTCCATGTAATGTTAGGACAGAGACTATGAAGCTCATTCAAATGACAATAGTTCACTCCCAGCAATGTTAGGACAGAGACTATGAAGCTCATTCAAATGACAACAGTTCACTCCATGTAATGTTAGGACAGAGACTATGAAGCTCATTCAAATGACAACAGTTCACTCCATGTAATGTTAGGACAGAGACTATGAAGCTCATTCAAATGACAACAGTTCACTCCCAGCAATGTTAGGACAGAGACTATGAAGCTCATTCAAATGACAACAGTTCACTTCATGTAATGTTGATCTATAGGCATCTAAACATGGTTGTCATTAGAATATGAATTCTGATCTCCCAAGTTTAAAAGTTTCTGTATAAAAATTGTGCTAATTTACAACAAAACCATTGTAATTTTTGAAAATATATATATTTGCTTTTATGAGTTGTGTTTAGAATGAATACTCTAGCTTATGGTAGCACGATTGAAATGACATCAACCTGACCTACACTCTCGCCACGCGGATACACCAAGGCTCTTACATATCATTCATGTTAGATCACGTGAGATAAGTACCCGGGTATTCCCCAAGGTGACTGGCTCTACCGAATGTCACCCTGAGTGTTTTGTTATGTTGCAGAGGGTTGTGGTGACATGGTGGCCCCTGTGGGCAAGGGCACCTGGGTCGACTCCCTGCCTTGTACCTACGTCGTGGCTGTCCTTGGAGGGACCAATGCTGAACTTGGTGAGTAGGGTCGGAAAGGAGGGGTTACACGCCTGCTCGGGGTGTGCAATGCTAGACTAGGGGGGGAAAGGCGTCAATCTCGCCTTGCCTGGCTCACCGGTGAGTCCGAGATTTGAATCCACACCAGGTGTAACGATTTTTTTTTTCCTTAACAGGTGTTTCTTAGTTTTACCTCCGCGTGAATGAGGGTGTATCTTCTCTTAATCCTGCCTTCAGCTGCTCTTCTGTATCAGTGCAAACTTACGGGTGGCCCGGACGGGTAGTAAGACACGGTGCACGGGAAAATATTTTTATTTTTAGCATAGTGACCTACTACCCTATCGGGATGGATGCTTGTGAAGTAATTACAGTAATGTGCTAAGGGTGAGATAGGTTTAAATTAGAGGACGTTTACTCGTATTCGCGCGGAAGGAGAGTGGGAAACTATTTTAAGGGAAAACACAACCCTCAATATACCCGACCGGTTCATTGGGATTCGAACTCTGAACTCCTCTTCAACAGCAGTTTTGTCTAAAGGGACGGACAGACTGGGCGAGTGACTAAAATATAAAATAGAACATATTGGTTGTAATGGGAGGTGGCCAGACTGGAGCGAGCGACTAAAATATAAAATAGAACACATTGGTTGTAATGAGAGGTGGCCAGACTGGAGCGAGAGACTAAAATATAAAATAGAACATATTGGTTGTAATGAGAGGTGGTAAGACTGGGCGAGCGAGCGACTAAAAAATAAAATAGATCACATTGGTTGTAATGAGAAGTGGCCAGACTGGAGCGAGCGACTAAAATATAAAATAGAACACATTGGTTGTAATGAGAGGTGGCCAGACTGGAGCGAGAGACTAAAATATAAAATAGAACATATTGGTTGTAATGAGAGGTGGTAAGACTGGGCGAGCGAGCGACTAAAAAATAAAATAGATCACATTGGTTGTAATGAGAAGTGGCCAGACTGGAGCGAGCGACTAAAATATAAAATAGAACACATTGGTTGTAATGAGAGGTGGCCAGACTGGAGCGAGCGAGCGACTGAGCGTGCGCGCTCGAGCCGGTACAGTCTAGTTTACTGGCGCTAGGCAATATTATTGTATGTTGGTTTATTATGTGCTAGGAAAAACTTCTCATTTGCGAATTTTTATTACTATCGATAAGTTTGGCACACTTGCTACTAACGGCCTAATTTAATTATTGGAAAGATCATAAACCATACCAATATATATATATGTGTGTGTGTGTGTGTGTGTATACACAGTAGCCCCATGGTTTCTTTGGTGCTGACTGACAGCTCACAGTGACAGCTAAAAGCTTCAAAAAGTTACCAGACCAAAATTATGTATCCCTACGCCGAACCATATGTGAATCTGGATAGATAAATAAGTCGTTTAGCAGCTGTCACTTCTGACAGTCAAAATTTTAGGTATATACCTAAATGTTGACTGTCATAAGTCAGCTGTGAGCTGTCAGTCAGCACCAAAGAAGCCATGGGGCTTCTGTATATATATGTAAAACTTATAAGTTAAAATACTTCCATATTATAATCAAATTAGGCCTATACAAATAAGAATCGCCATTAGCGTGGAGAGAAGGTGGGAAAACCACAACAATAAATCACTTGTCAAAAACAACCCTCAGTTCACCGAGTCAAGATTCGAACCTTTGCCTCCTCGTCAACAATTATCAAGAGCTATCTGCTAATCACGTGCACGCTGGTCAGTCTGGCCGAACCCTAACACGAGATTGACGCCTTAGAACATTCGGCCAGTGAGACTGGTGAAGGTGAGACAAACCAAAACGTTCTTCTCAAGCCTCTGAACGACACAATTTGCACCACGACGAATACCCGGATGTTAACATTACCCACAGAGTCAGGAAATACCCCCTTGACGACAGTACCGCGCTTGCGCAATGGACCTCAGAAGTGTAACACAAGGTGTTTGTATTGGTAGCTTTCCCACCTCTCTAATGCAGGGGTCTCCAAACTTTTTGCCATGTGTAATACATCTTACACATTTTTGCGGGCCAATATAACGTTCACCTGTTCTTCAAGTAGCATTATTTTTGCCATTAATGCCTTGACCTGAGCAAATAGATCATAAATCAAATTTGTTTCAACATACAAATTTAGATCTATATCATACGGCCAGTTACGTATGTAAAAAAAATGCCACTTTCCAAGGTCAGTCAGTGTTTGATAAAAGTGATTGATGTTGATTCTTCTCTGTGAGATATTAATCAATTTATATGTAATAAATTATATTTATTAGTCAATATTATTATATTTTTATTAGGTAACATCTTTTGGAACTTTCCTTTGCTAACCCTCTGCCGGGAGACTTGGATCTACCTAAAATCGTCACAGTCAAGCCGTTCTGTTGTCGGTATAAATGGCGCCTGCGACTGAAAATGAGGTTTGGAATTCCGACAGCACTCTGGCTTGGTGTCATGGGGGAAGCTCTCTGGCTTGGTGTCATGGGGGAAGCACTCTGGCTTGGTGTCATGGGGGGGAGCACTCTGGCTTGGTGTCATGGGGGTAAGCACTCTGGCTTGGTGTCATTGAGGGAAGCACTCTGGCTTGGTGTCATGGGGGGAAGCACTCTAGCTTGGTGTCATGGGAGAAGCACTCTGGCTTGGTGTAATGGGGGGAAGCACTCTGGATTGGTGTCATGGGGGGAAGCACTCTGGCTTGGTGTAATGGGGGAAGCATTCTGGCTTGGTGTCATGGGGGAAGCACTCTGGCTTGGTGTCATGGGGGGAAGCACTCTGGCTTGGTGTCATGGGGGGAAGTACTCTGGCTTGGTGTCATGGGGGAAGCACTCTGGCTTGGTGTCATGGGGGAAGCTCTCTGGCTTGGTGTCATGGGGGAAGCACTCTGGCTTGGTGTCATGGGGGGAAGCACTCTGGCTTGGTGTCATGGGGGGAAGCTTTCTGGCTTGGTGTCATGGGGGGAAGCACTCTGGCTTGGTGTCATGGGGGGAAGTACTCTGGCTTGGTGTCATGGGGGGAAGCACTCTGGCTTGGTGTCATGGGGGGAAGCTCTCTGGCTTGGTGTCATGGGGGGAAGCACTCTGGCTTGGTGTCATGGGGGGAAGCACTCTGGCTTGGTGTCATGGGGGGAAGCTCTCTGGCTTGGTGTCATGGGGGGAAGCACTCTGGCTTGGTGTCATGGGGGGAAGTACTCTGGCTTGGTGTCATGGGGGGAAGCACTCTGGCTTGGTGTCATGGGGGGAAGCTCTCTGGCTTGGTGTCATGGGGGGAAGCACTCTGGCTTGGTGTCATGGGGGAAGCACTCTGGCTTGGTGTCATGGGGGGAAGCTCTCTGGCTTGGTGTCATGGGGGGAAGCACTCTGGCTTGGTGTAATGGGGGGAAGCATTCTGGCTTGGTGTCATGGGGGGAAGCACTCTGGCTTGGTGTCATGGGGGGAAGCACTCTGGCTTGGTGTCATGGGGGGAAGTACTCTGGCTTGGTGTCATGGGGGGAAGCACTCTGGCTTGGTGTCATGGGGGGAAGCTCTCTGGCTTGGTGTCATGGGGGGAAGCACTCTGGCTTGGTGTCATGGGGGGAAGCACTCTGGCTTGGTGTCATGGGGGGAAGCTTTCTGGCTTGGTGTCATGGGGGGAAGCACTCTGGCTTGGTGTCATGGGGGGAAGTACTCTGGCTTGGTGTCATGGGGGGAAGCACTCTGGCTTGGTGTCATGGGGGGAAGCTCTCTGGCTTGGTGTCATGGGGGGAAGCACTCTGGCTTGGTGTCATGGGGGGAAGCACTCTGGCTTGGTGTCATGGGGGGAAGCTCTCTGGCTTGGTGTCATGGGGGGAAGCACTCTGGCTTGGTGTCATGGGGGGAAGTACTCTGGCTTGGTGTCATGGGGGGAAGCACTCTGGCTTGGTGTCATGGGGGGAAGCTCTCTGGCTTGGTGTCATGGGGGGAAGCACTCTGGCTTGGTGTCATGGGGGGAAGCACTCTGGCTTGGTGTCATGGGGGGAAGCACTCTGGCTTGGTGTCATGGAGGGAAGCACTCTGGCTTGGTGTCATGGAGGGAAGCACTCTGGCTTGGTGTCATGGGGGGAAGCACTCTGGCTTGGTGTCATGGGGGGAAGCACTCTGGCTTGGTGTCATGGGGGAAGCACTCTGGCTTGGTGTCATGGGGGAAGCACTCTGGCTTGGTGTCATGGGGGGAAGCTCTCTGGCTTGGTGTCATGGGGGGAAGCACTCTGGCTTGGTGTCATGGGGGGAAGCACGCTTGCGGACAGAAACTAGACTTGTCAAATAAACTGTGTGGCTAATAAATAACGAAGAGAAACAATTAATTTGTTTTTTGATAAAATCTTGGAATGGGCAGGATATATAATCTTGTGGTGGGCCCGATGTGGCCCGCGGGCCGTAGTTTGGAGACTCCTGCTCTAATAGATCCTGTCGAGAGGTCTTGGCTCAGAGGCTTGAAGCTCCAGCTAAATAGACTGCAATCAGGGCCGTGTCGAAGACCGCGAGGGTGAAGCTACCAGGGGGAGCAGGAGATACACGAACCCCCTTCCCACCCCACCCCTTCTGAGTCAATATTGTCCACCCACAAAAAATGCGGACTATCTTTAATCAAACAAAAAAGTCAAGCTTGGTGGTCTTGGGGTAAAATGCTTGTCTCAGAACCCAACGATTGTGGGTTCAAACCCAATCAGGGTCAATGGATGGTTTTTTATTTATACAAACCCGTAGCACAACTTCCTTCGGTGGGGAAGTAATTCCGTCGGTCCCATGTCGATTGTGGTATGTAAAAAGAGCCCTGGAAGGTTTGTGGAAATACCATTTCCGGCAAAATTGGTAAGCCCTTTCGCTCTAGTTCATAGAAATTCTCGTGTGCTGATATTATCAGTGGGTTCAGAAAGTGCACTTTAAATACCTCAAATAAATAATAAATAGATAAAACTAATTATATATATATATATATATATATATTTATACAACAATTAATGCATTACTGTCATCGATAACAATTTTTCTGTATCCAACGCGCATTACTACCCGTTCGGGGCGTACGCATATGTAGGCCAACTAACTGCGCTAATGTGTTAGGGATGAGTAAGAGTGAATGTAGAGGAAGTGTATCAGCATTTTCGTACAGATAAAGTAGCTAAAACATTTATACACCTAACCGGGATTTGAACCCCGATCTACCGGATCCTCACTAGTATAATCTATTGCGAGAGTGATGCCTTTATGGGTTCTTAATTTTTTTAAATATGATTATAGAGCTCCAATGGATTACCCAACGTGTACACTAGCTGGCACACACCCAACTCTTGAATATATTTAGAATGGGTGTGAAGTGAGCTAGTGCACACCCGACTCTTTGCCCCTCCCGAGTGAGAGTGAAGCCAACTAGTGCACACCCGACTCTTTGCCCCTCCCGAGTGAGAGTGAAGTCAACTAGTGCACACCTGACTCTTTGCCCCTCCCGAGTGAGAGTGAAGCCAACTAGTGCACACCCGACTCTTTGCCCCTCCCGAGTGAGAGTGAAGTCAACTAGTGCACACCTGACTCTTTGCCCCTCCCGAGTGAGAGTGAAGTCAACTAGTGCACACCCGACTCTTTGCCCCTCCCGAGTGAGAGTGAAGCCAACTAGTGCACACCCGACTCTTTGCCCCTCCCGAGTGAGAGTGAAGTCAACTAGTGCACACCTGACTCTTTGCCCCTCCCTAGTAGGAATAAAGCCAACTAGTGCACACCCGACTCTTTGCCCCTCCCGAGTGAGAGTGAAGCCAACTAGTGCACACCCGACTCTTTGCCCCTCCCGAGTGAGAGTGAAGCCAACTAGTGCACACCCAACTCTTTGCCCCCTCCCGAGTGAGAGTGAAGCCAACTAGTGCACACCCGACTCTTTGCCCCCTCCCTAGTAGGAGTGAAGCCAACTAGAGCACACCCGACTCTTTGCCCCTCCCGAGTGAGAGTGAAGCCAACTAGTGCACACCCGACTCTTTGCCCCCTCCCTAGTAGGAGTGAAGCCAACTAGTGCACACCCGACTCTTGCCCCCTGTCTAGTAGGAGTGAAGCCAACTAGTGCACACCCGACTCTTTGCCCCTCCCGAGTGAGAGTGAAGCCAACTAGTGCACACCCGACTCTTTGCCCCCTCCCGAGTGGGAGTGAAGCTAACTAGTGTACACCCGACTCTTTGCCCCCTCCCTAGTGAGAGTGAAGCCAACTAGTGCACACTCGAATCTTTGCCCCCTCCCTAGTAGGAGTGAAGCCAACTAGTGCACACCCGACTCTTGCCCCCTGTCTAGTAGGAGTGAAGCCAACTAGTGCACACCCGACTCTTTGCCCCCTCCCGAGTGAGAGTGAAGCCAACTAGTGCACACCCGACTCTTTGCCCCTCCCGGGTGGGAGTGAAGCCAACTAGTGCACACCCGACTGTTTACACGGTGTGCGACCGGAATGTTGCCAATCCTCGGAAATGTTGTCGAAGTCATTAGCACGCATGTGTACAGGAAATGTTGACCTCCATTCGGTTTGGTAACAAATATAATTGTGAGGACGAATACAAACACCTCATGGCCTTCCCCCGTGGCTCAATAGTAAGACTCTGTATGGTAGGTCAAGGTTCGCTCTCAGGTCGGGCATAAAATATATTATTCTTAGCGCGACCTTGCTACCTGTCTCAGATAATAAAGTATCTATTTATTCACTGCATTTAACACTAAGGCTTTTGCCGACTTTATCTAAGGGATTAGGATTATAAGGGTAGTTAGAGAAAGTGTAGGTCTACCCAAAATACTGAGGAAGGGCCATTGCTGGCCTAATCTAGGTGATAAGGATTATAAGGGTGTTTAGAGAAAGTGTAGGTCTACCCAAAATACTGTAGAAAGGCCATTGCTGGCCTAATCTAAGTGATAAGGATTAGAAGGGTGTTTATAGAAAGTGTAGGTCTACCCAAAATACTGAGGAAAGGCCATTGCTGGCCTAATCTAAGTGATAAGGATTATAAGGGTGTTTAGAGAAAGTGTAGGTCTACCCAAAATACTGTAGAAAGGCCATTGCTGCCCTAATCTAAGTGATAAGGATTATAAGGGTGTTTAGAGAAAGTGTAGGTCTACCCAAAATACTGTAGAAAGGCCATTGCTGGCCTAATCTAAGTGATAAGGATTATAAGGGTGTTTAGAGAAAGTGTAGGTGTACCCAAAATACTGTAGAAAGGCCATTGCTGGCCTAATCTAAGTGATAAGGATTATAAGGGTGTTTATAGAAAGTGTAGGTCTACCCAAAATACTGTAGAAAGGCCATTACTGGCCTAATCTAAGTGATAAGGATTATAAGGGTGTTTAGAGAAAGTGTAGGTGTACCCAAAATACTGTAGAAAGGCCATTGCTGGCCTAATCTAAGAGATAAGGATTATAAGGGTGTTTAGAGAAAGTGTAGGTCTACCCAAAATACTGTATAAAGGCCATTGCTGGCCTAATCTAAGTAATAAGGATTATAAGGGTGTTTAGAGAAAGTGTAGGTCTACCCAAAATACTGTAGAAAGGCCATTGCTGGCCTAATCTAAGTGATAAGGATTATAAGGGTGTTTAGAGAAAGTGTAGGTGTACCCAAAATACTGTAGAAAGGCCATTGCTGGCCTAATCTAAGTGATAAGGATTATAAGGGTGTTTATAGAAAGTGTAGGTCTACCCAAATACTGTAGAAAGGCCATTGCTGGCCTAATCTAAGTGATAAGGATTATAAGGTGTTTAGAGAAAGTGTAGGTGTACCCAAAATACTGTAGAAATGCCATTGCTGGCCTAATCTAAGTGATAAGGATTATAAGGGTGTTTAGAGAAAGTGTAGGTCTACCCAAAATACTGTAGAAAGGCCATTGCTGGCTTAATCTAAGTAATAAGGATTATAAGGGTGTTTAGAGAAAGTGTAGGTGTACCCAAAATACTGTAGAAAGGCCATTGCTGGCCTAATCTAAGTGATAAGGATTATAAGGGTGTTTATAGAAAGTGTAGGTCTACCAAAATACTGTAGAAAGGCCATTGCTGGCCTAATCTAAGTGATAAGGATTATAAGGGTGTTTAGAGAAAGTGTAGGTGTACCCAAAATAATGTAGAAAGGCCATTGCTGGCCTAATCTAAGTGATAAGGATTATAAGGGTGTTTAGAGAAAGTGTAGGTCTATCCAAAATACTGTAGAAAGGCCATTGCTGGTTTAATCTAAGTGATAAGGATTATAAGGGTGTTTAGAGAAAGTGTATGTCTACCCAAAATACTGTAGAAAGGCCATTGCTGGCCTAATATAAGTGATAAGGATTAGAAGGATGTTTAGAGAAAGTGTATGTCTACCCAAAATACTGTAGAAAGGCCATTGCTGGTTTAATCTAAGTGATAAGGATTAGAAGGGTGTTTAGAGAAAGTGTAGGTCTACCCAAAATACTGTAGAAAGGCCATTGCTGGCTTAATCTAAGTGATAAGAATTAGAAGGATGTTTAGAGAAAGTGTATGTCTACCCAAAATACTGTAGAAAGGCCATTGCTGGTTTAATCTAAGTGATAAGGATTAGAAGGGTGTTTAGAGAAAGTATAGCTCTATTCACAATACTGAAAACCACAGTGATAAACTTCATTTACAAAACAGCTCCATTGCACCCCGGTCAAGACTCAAACCTCGACCGTCTTCATCACATACCAGTTCATTATATTGCGAGATTGACGCTTTAGACCGCACGACCACCAGTACGGGTGATTTTTTTTTTTTTTTTTTAGAGTTCCTTATGGTTTTTTTTTTAGTCCGCTGGATGGATTTCGTTGTTAACATCGACAAACCATAGCATTGCAAAAAATAGTATTTTTTACAAGGGAAGATTGACCGCACGAGAACAAGTGATTTCAACGTGGTTCCCCAAAAGTAAGTATATATTTTCCTCAGAGATGATAATGAGTGTATCTTTAATGGGTGGTATTTTTTAATTACTTTTCATTTAATACTATGGTTTTAAGTCTTATTGTTTAATATAATTTTACAAAAAATACCTATGAAACCCAATTCCCTTATTCGTAAATTATGCATATTTTCTTCTACTTTTTCCATATTTTGATGATTCTCTATTTTCAAATAATTACAAATTTTAAAAATGTTTCACAACCCACTTAAAATCAGCTCACGACCCGCAGTTTGGGAACCACTGGGTTAGTGTGTTCCAACACTCCTCTACGGGACGCTTCTTCGATTCCGGGTGGCGCTGCATAAGATATTTACTATTTGTCAAATTGTCAAATCAAGACCACGGTGGCCTACTCTAGTAATCTTTAAAATAAGGAGATGGGATCAACAAAAACTACAGATAAGGAATTAATAACTTTTATTCAATTAACTACATTTTGCTAATCAAATTCAACACTTAAATTCTCCAAAACTTATAAATTATATATATATATAAATATCGTATGTATATTATTATTAACCTAGTTCATTTTATATGTTTCTTGAAAAAAAAATGTATAGCTAAATTTGTATTATATGTTTAAGCATATTTTAATTTATTATTTATATCTCAATTACTGTATGTTCGTCCATCCAATTGTAGCTTCATAATACATATTTATTTTAAATCTCAATTTCATTAAATTATTGTTATCATATTTTTTGTCCTAACCAACTTAACTCTGTATGAGTCAACATAATATACTAACATTGTATCTACTTGGTTGCAAATACCACTTATGCATTTGAATCCTTTATAAACTTATGTTCTTGTATTCATATCTATCAACTTCATAAATAGCTCAATATTTGTAAGTTATTGGTTAATTTTACTTGTTTCATCAATAATTTAATTGGTGACCTGGCGGTCTAAGGGTAAGATGTCAGACTTCTATGCTGGGGGTCCGGGGTTCAATCCTCGGTCCCGGCACAGATTTATCTGATTGCCAAACCCTTCCTTCACCTCTGACAAGACATCTTGTGAATGTGGGGAATGCCAGGCCTCCACCATGGTTCGGATCCCACGTTAAACAGTAGGTCCTCCATTTCATCTCACAATCACTCTACCATTACACATTAGCGTAAGTGTGTATAACCCGAACGGGTAGTAAGACGAGGTGATAGTAATAATAATTCAACTATGACAAAATAATTTTTAATTATGTATTTTAAACTTACAATTTTTTTTTTTACTTTATTACATCAATAAAATTGTCACATTCACCTCTAATATTTTATATATTTTTATTGTCCAATTAACGTAGAATATATTTATAATTTTTAAATTTACTAAATATAAATTCAAGGTATTATTTCTTTACTATCAGACATGTAAGTCTCTTTATCAACAAATTACTATGAATATTACTAAAATTATTTATATACGGGTTCATCCAGTTATTCCATTGGTACATATTAAGGTACATCTACTTGGGAAGGTTGTGGGATAGATGTAGCGCCATGGATTAGGCTAGTTTGTAAGTCGTGTGTTCTTATAATAATTTGTATGACGAGAAAGTTCATGTCTGGTATCTTAATTAAAAACAGATATAAAATTAAATATCAAATTCAGTTTTGGTTTCTTCTACCTCGATTCGTTATATCGGCTAAAAGAAACTTACTATCCTAATATACGTCCTCTGTTTAGAAAGTGCTCGTCAAATAGACCTACCCTTAACTAAAACACTATATTGGAACCCACATCGGTGGCCGTGTGGTCTAACGCGCTACTCTCGCAGTAGATTAGACTGCTGATGACGGGGAGATCGAGGTTCGAATCTTGGTCGGAAGTACTGAAGGGTGGTTTTTTTTTTTCCAAAATTATTTTTCATTCTCCCTCCACGCATGTTCAGGTACACTTTCTAAAAATATAACCTCCCTAATCCTAAAACCATTAGTATAATTACTAGTATAGTAGCTCCATGACTTCTTTGGTGCTGACTGACAGCTCACAGCTGACGGCTTTGAAAAGTTACCAGACCAAATTATGTATCCCTACACCGAACTATGTGATCTGCAAAATCATGTTTTTAGCAGCTTTCCCTTCTGACAGTCTACATTTAGGTATATACCTAAAGGTTGACTGTCAGAAATCAGCTGTGAGCTGTCAGTCAGCACCAAAGAATCCATGGGGCTACTGTACATGAGCGTATAACAACAGGACCGAGTAGTCAGACGCGGCTGCACCAAAACAAAAAAAAGGCGCGGCGCGTATTGGCGCACGTCACGTGACAAAGCGGCATACTATGTGTTCGGGGCACACCTACCTACTCTAGGGACAAACAGCGCCAGCCAGGAAATGCGGTCAAAGCTAGTAGAAATATATCCTTTGGTCGCTGAACGGAGATGCCTACAATTTAAATTTACTCACACTTGTGGTCACGTGATGTAGGGTTTCCGGCTGATAGGTAATTATTACCTACACCAGATCATATCTTAATACCCATCAAGACTATACGCACATCTACACTAGTGGCATAAGGATGACAAAGGGAGGATTTAAGAGGAAATATACTCGCATTTGCTTGAAGGTATAGAGGGGAGAACCATTTAGGAAAAATCCCCCTAAGTTCACTGGGGCGAAGATTTAAACCGCGACGTCTACAGCAAATCAGACACTACTAGGCCCTTGTACACGTGGCCATATGTGAAGGTGAATTGCAACAGAATGGGTTTTAGATTACTTTGGGAGGTCAAGGTTCAAATCTTGGCCAGGTGACAATTATAATGTAACGGTTCCGATTATTCGTCCACCGACCACAACATAAAGTGATATACCGTGTCTCCGTCCAACAACCCCAGTATAAAGTGATATACCAGAGTCTCCGTCCAACGACCACAGTATAAAGTGATATACCCGTGTCTCCGTCCAACGACCACAATATAAAGTGATATACCCGTGTCTCCGTCCAACAACCCCAGTATAAAGTGATATACCAGAGTCTCCGTCCAACGACCACAGTATAAAGTGATATACCCGTGTCTTCGTCCAACGACCACAGTATAAAGTGGGTGACCTGGTGGTCTAGGGGCAAGGTGTCAGACTTCTATGCTGGCGGCCGGGTTCAATCCTCGGTCCCGGCACAGATTTATCTGATTACCAAACCCTTCCTTCACCTCTGACAAGACATCTTGTGAATGTGGGGAATGCCAGGCCACCACCGTGGTTCGGATTCCACGTTAAACTGTAGGTCCTTCATTTCATCTCACAATCACCCTACCATTACAAATTAGCGTAAGTGCGTATAACCCGAACGGGTAGTAAGACGCGGTGCTAATAATAATAATAATAATAGTATAAAGTGATATACCCGTGTCTTCGTCCAACGACCACAGTATAAAGTGATATACCCGTGTCTCCGTCCAACGACCACAGTATAAAGTGATATACCCGTGTCTCCGTCCAACGACCACAGTATAAAGTGATATACCCGTGTCTCCGTCCAACGACCACAGTATAAAGTGATATACCCGTCAAGGAGTCAACACTGTTATTACTAATTAATATACTTTTATCAATTTATGAAATAGTCAGAGTCGAAGGATTGGCGTACCAACTCCACGGCACTGGAATAATTAGTAAAATAACATTAACATCAACTAAGAATTGAAGATATTTTTTTATTTCACTGCCTTTTACAAAGTAAGAAAGTTAATTTTTTCCTCGTGGTATTGGGAACAGCCTACCAGTTCATCTATTAGGTGACCAACATAATAATAATAATAATAATAATAATAATAATAATAATTATAATAACAACAACTTATGAAAGCAAAACACCGCCAACCATCACACAATTTTTTTTGTACCACTTTTCTGCCCGCGTTACATACATTTATTTTTGTATTAAATAAATACGTTAAAATAAAACCGTAGTTTTTAGAGATTTGCTTTAACAATAAACCAAAATAGTCAGGGAGAAGAGCGTTGAAATTTGATAATCTACCACGAGGTGGGGGTGGGGGGGTTAGCTGAAAAAGATTGAGAACCACTGGTTTAGAATAAATGTACCTGCATTTGTGTGGGAGAAGATCGGAAAATAATGTAGGAAAATACACCTTTAGTCAATCGAGTGTGAATAAAGCTCCCGATCACCCTGTTGGCGGCAAACCAAGCTCGACGAGTCAGACATTTTAGTCCACATGATCACCGATGTGTAGCTAAATCTGGATAGCACGGACAAATAGTAAAACACGGACCATTTAAAAAAAAACTTCAATAATATACAAACCTGTCGGGAGTAGCTTACTGAAAGGGGGGGGGGGGGTAAGTTTTGTAAACTTACTTCAAAAGTCATTAAATGTTAAAAAGAATCCTGGCCATCTCATGTTGGGGGGGGGGGGGGGCTTTACCATGACTCATGCAGATAGAGCCCCAACCTAGAATAAATTACTGGCCAAGACCATGAGGAACTTTTTTTTTTGTACACTACAATTTTCATAAAAGAGCCTTTTTTTTAACACCGCGTCTTACTACCCGTTCGGGCTATACACCTATATAATCTACTAATTACGCTAGTGGTTTTAGGGACTAGGGCTATATTTAGAGGAAATGTACCCTAATTTACGTGGATGGAGAGTGGAAAACCATTTTAGGAAAAACTACCCTCAATACACCTGACTGAGATGCGAACCTCTATATCCCCGTCATTGGCAGTCTAGTATATTACCAGAGAAGCGCCTTAGACAATGTTACCACCAAAGAGGGTAGCCTTTATATGATAGTTATAAAAGCTACTATATGTACTTTAATGTATTCATACACATGGGCGTCGTTAGCAGGGGGGATAGGGGAGACAAGCGCCCCTCCCCGTTCCCCCCATTAATTTTGTCGAATGGGGCACTCTTGGTACCGTGAATTGTTTTATTCAGAAAATTTAAAATCTACTTGTTGAGAAATGTATAAATAAATAAGATAACTTTAGTATTTATGACTTTCAGAATTAATTCAGTCATATAATTCGTGTTATTCATTTTGGATCAAATATTGGTTTTTTTTCTCTATTTTAAATGTACACCGTAATAATTAAGAGCTAGCAACGCATATCTTCATACGTCAAGTCATGTTATCTGCAGCTGTCACTTTTGATATGTGGACACAAATAACAATAGTAAAAATAATAATCCGCTTCAGTGGCCGCATTGTCTAAGGCGCTACTCTCGCAGTAGACTGTACTTCCAATGACGGGGAGATCAAGGTTCTAATAACGGTCGGATGTACTGAGGGGGAGGTTCCCCCCCAAATAGCTTCACTCTCTCCTTCCACGCAAATGTGGGTACATTTTCTTTAACTAAAATTGTCTATTAACCCGAACGGATAGTAAGACGTGGTGCTAAAAAAATAGTAAAATATGGTAAATGTTGATCGCAAAAAAAAGTGTTTTGGAATATTCTAAAAAGCTCTTTATATGGAAATTGGATTGTAAAGCGACTGTTCTGACACACATACACACGCACGCACACACGTGACCTCCCTCCAGTGTACCTCATCAAATAAACACCCCCCTCCCCGTCAAGTGTTGGGTTGGAATGCAGGGCCAGTATCTTGAAATAGAAGCGCGGAATAGCCATGACGAAGATTGGAGGAGAGATAGGGGGGAAGGAGGGGAGGGGGACTTGGTTGGATATGAGCATCATCGACTCCAAGTCGTGAAGACCTTGGTTCCAACCCAGATATTTTTTAAATAGTTTAATATTTGTGTTCTATTCTATTCAAATGGAACGTTACAGCGATGGCTTCAGATTATCGCTATAAAATAAAATGAAATTAAAAAAAATTAGGAGACAAGTTCTATAGATTTTAGGTTGGGGTTTTTTTTTTTGCACCGCGTCTTACTATCTGTTTGGGTTATATTCTTAAGTACTAATTACAATAATTGTTTTAGAAATGAGGAAGGTTATATTTAAAAGAAATGTACCTGATTTACGTGAAGTGAGAGTGGGAAAACTATTTTAGAAAAAACTCAATACACCCGACCGAGAGTCGAACCTTGATCTCCCCATTATCACCACTCTAGTCTACTGTGAGAGTTGCGCGTCAGACCATGCGGCCATTGAAGCGAGTACTTTCTAATTAAATATTTACTCGTCAAAGTCTATCAACTATATATATTTTAATCTTTTGGTGTTATTTCCAAGTAAAACTTATATTTTCCCTCTTTACATCATTAGGAGAACTTTAATACTATCCCTTTATGTCTCTCAACTCAAAAGCTTTGTAGAATTGTAGCAGTATATTTAATTTCCTAGATAATTAGATGAATACCAGACGCAAATATTTAAAGATAAGGAAGAAAATGAAAAAAAAAAGGAACAATGCAAACAGAATTATATATTCTTAATTATTTTTTTTAACAAACTATCATCGGTTTATTAGATATATAACCATCCCCGTCGTGTAGTGGTCAGTGCACCTGGCTACGAGCCTAGGGGTCCCGGGCTCGATTACCGGCTGGTACCTTGGATAGCTTTACCGGAAGGGGAATTACCCCAACCTTTACTAGGGTCAAGTTATTTAGGCATAAGTTAGGTTTAAATGTTTTCACACCATCACTTTCACCATCACCATCATCTCATCTCATTGGGACCTGGAAAGAGCCTCCACGGAAAGGATGTACGATTAGTACATTTGGACATCCCCTGGACAACGGTACGTTAGTACTGGCTATTCTTTCCACTACTGGGTTATAGATTTATCTAGCCCAGACGGGCAATATTATGATTATTTGGTTGCTATATTCCCATTTTTACCGTAATTTTTCTATTTGCTGCACATAACCGCGTATTAATTAAGTTTTATTATTTTTAACTAATGAGAAATATTTTATTTACTGATACACGATCATAAACAAATCAAGGTTTCCATGGAGATATAAACAAACAATGGTTGTACAGATGAGCAAATAATCACAAAGCAGAAAAGATGGAATCTCTCTAGGAAAGTCGGGGTTTCGTTAGAAGCTACTATTTTCGTCGTCATCCTGAACACATAACTCTAAAAATAATAATAATAATATTTATTATTATTAGCACCGCGTCTTACTACCCATTCGGGTTGTATGCACTTACGCTAATGTGTAATGGTAGGGTAATTGTGAGATGAAATGAAGGACCTACAGTTTAACGTGGAATCCGAACCACGGTGGAGGCCTGGCATTCCCCACATTCACAAGATGTCACAAGAGGTGAAGAAAGGGTTTGGTAATCAGATAAAACTGTGTCGGGACCGAGGATTGAACCCCGGCCGCCAGCACAGAAGTCCGACACCTTACCCCTAGACCACCAGGTCACCCCCAAAATAATTTTTCATTTGTCAAAATTGGTTCAGCCGTTTTCTCTTTATTATAACTACCGGAAATGGGATTATCAAATTATATGTATATATATATATATATATATATATATATATATATATATATATATATATATAAAATTTCATAATATGTATATATATGGCCTATAATTTGGGGAAAGCGCGATTTTTGACAACTAAGGTTTTTCGTTTGTATATTGTTTTTCTTTATATTTTCACGATTTCGATAAGCGAAATGAAACCCCCATTTTTTTGTATTATTAAATATCTAATTTTGTTCCTCGTACTATAAATGTGTTCAAAACGTTTTTATCAAAGTGAAAAAAAAATATATATTTTCACGTTATAAAGGGGGGAAGGAAAGGGGGTCATATTCCCGCAATAATACATTATTATTATTATTATTATTATTATTATTATTAGCACCGCGTCTTACTACCCGTTCGGGTTATACGCTCTTATGCTAATGTGTAATGGGTAGGGTGATTGTGAGATGAAATGAAGGACCTACAATTTAACGTGGAATCCGAACCACGGTGGAGGCCTGGCATTCCCCACATTCACAAGATGTCTTGTCAGAGGTGAAGGAAGGGTTTGGTAATCAGATAATTCTTTGCCGGGACCGAAGATTGAACCCCGGCCGCCAGCATAGAAATCTGACACCTTACCCCTAGACCACCAGGTCACCCTTGCAATAATACATAGTCTCAAATATTGATTGAAAATGCAATAGTTATGTTTAATATTGATTAATTTGTACGTAAAAGGTAGAGTAGAGTTGTGGTAAATATAATCTAGGCTAGAGCTGCGTTCTCATCAATGTTCTGGAAAACTTAAATAGTTGGGAAATAGAAAAATAATGTTTTTATTCTATTAAATAAAAATCTGTCATATCTATTGTTTGTTATTGACTAAATATATCTACCATTTTCGCAGATAATAAACCTTTCAGAAAAACAAGAGAATTTAATTATTTGTCAGATAAGCGTGAAGTAAATTTATTACAAAATTTACAACTCCACGATAATGTACTTTCGGAATATGTTGATTTTATTGTAGAAGTACTGAAAAGATTATGGGCAATTCATTCTTTGGCTTTTTTTTAAGTCTTGTAATGACAACGATATAGTTGAAGTTTCTATGGGGGTTGCTAGCAAGGGCATCCATGTGAGTTTTCTAAATGGGGGGTGTATTGGAGTCACATCTGCTAGGGGTGTGGTAAGCCCACCCCTCCCCCTTCTTGAAACAAAATGTCAGGAATTTATCCTTGTAGGAGGGAATTTTAGAGCATCTGAACATAGTTCTGCGCTAATTATATGAATCTCAAAAGCCAACTTTCGCAACAACAAAAAAAAGAATAATAATGACAAGTTTTTGAAAAATTAATAAGCACTAAAATTTTGGTGACCTGGTGGTCTAGGGGTAAGGTGTCAGACTTCTGTGCTGGCGGCCGGGGTTCAATCCTCGGTCCCGGCACAGATTTATCTGATTACCAAAACCTTCCTTCACCTCTGACAAGACGTGTATTAATCACAACTTGTGAATGTGGGGAATGACAGGCCTCCACCGTGGTTCGGATTCCACGTTAAACTGTAGGTCCTCCATTTCATCTCACAATCACCCTACCATTACACATTAGCGTAAGTGCGTATAACCCGAACGGGTAGTAAGACGCGAAAAAAAAACGAAAAAAAAACACTAAAATTTAGTAGCTGAACCCATTGAAAATAAACATTACATTTTTAATAGGTTTATTGAACATAAAATGAAAAGAAAGCTGTTAAAGAGGTAGTTTTATAATTTTTATCTCTGTTAATTTGGATATTTTAAGCGTGGCGAACTTTTTTAAAACAAATCTTTATTCGAAAAACCGAAAACCGTAGCTCTCAAAGACGGTTTTTTTTGTTTTGGTTTTTTATAAAAAATAAAGCCATCTTTAATTTAAGGTAAACCGCAATCCCAAACGCTGCATGCAGATAAACTATGCAGTGCCTATGCCCATTAATAATTAACCCCTTTAAGAACCTAAATACATTGACAATCACTGTCAAAACAAGGCGGATCCAGAGACGTGGGGATGGTATTAAGCAATAATAAAGGTGCGGCAGAAGGGAGCAGAGTAATTTTATAGTTTTTATAGCATTACATTTTTTTAGCCAAAATAAATCAAATATTTCTCCAGTAACAACAAAGAGTTTATTTTTCTGCATATTCTAATATCAACAGATCTTGAATATTTGTCAAGGGTGGCCTGGAATTTTGTCAAAACATTTTAAATAAAAAGAAAAAGTTTAAGAGAAGTCGTAAACCAAACTGTGTAGTAAAATTCTATTTTATTTTTATCTATATTTTTATAATCCTTATGCGACAAGTTTCAATCTATGTGGATGAGTATAAAAGATGTTTAATTTTTTTTTAGAGATGTGTCACCCTTAAAATCACTGCAGTAGTTAGGCTACCATAACTTAATTTAAAAAAAAACTAAACCAATTAAATCTATATTATATTCACTACTAGCAATCCCGCACCGTAACCCACTGTGGTATAAGAATTATGTAAGTCCCCTTACCCCTTATGGTGCCCGATTTCAAATGTAAACGTTATTTCTGATACGTAATTCTATATTATTATTATTATTATTATTATATTATTATTATTAATAGCACCACGTCTTACTACCCGTTCGGGTTATACGCACTTACGCTAATGTGTAATGGTAGGATGATTGTGAGATGAAATGGAGGACCTACAGTTTAACGTGGGATCCGAACCACGGTGAAGGCCTGGTATTCCCCACATTCACATGTTGTGATTAATACACGTCTTGTCAGAGGTGAAGGAAGGGTTTGGCAACCAGATAAATCTGTACCGGGACCGAGGATTGAACCCGGACTCCCAGCACAGAAGTCTGACACCTTACCCTAAACCACCAGGTCACCCCGTAATTATAAATTAGATTACAAATATTTTCTTCAAAAATTTGTTGAAAATAGCCTAATTAAAAAGCTAATTAAAAATTTAAAAATCCGGCTTCGAGGTGCATTCGTACCCCCTTCCATCCACTTGTGTTAAAAATTTCAGAACTCTGCATGCCGTAGATTTGGCTGGGCATCGCACCACAAAACAAACAACAACAAACACTTCCTTTTATTATTATAGATAAGACTAGTTGTACTGTCTTGTAATATCTCTAGCAAGCTGCTTCGTGTCGTGTCAATAATTAATTTACATTTCTAACACCTAATTTAACGAACAAAAATTAACTTTCTTAATCCTACCCCGCCCCCCACCCCTTTATAGATAGCAGATGTAGATATTATGTTTATTGATGCTTTAACTGCACATATAGACGACTATTTGGAAAATTAACAATCTTTTAAAAATTAGTCGACAACATTAGAATTCATGATGGAGCTCAACTGAGTGACACTATCTTCAAAACATGAAAAAGTTTAGTATGTAGTTTGCTTTTAATTAGCTCGTGAATATTTACTTTTCAATTAAAGTGTTAATTTTCAAATTATTAATTGTCAATAGTTTCGGCCCCACCCTGTATTAAATCTATGCTACGTAACAGTGTGATGTACCTAGAGATGTGAGACGGAACGATTTCCGTGAAAAAATTTTTCTATATTTTTTCCAGAAAATGTTCAAAAAATGATTTTAAGGTTGGCCCAATATTTGTCTCTCTCCCTATCCGTGCTTCCTATCTACCCTCCCCCACTCGCGTTCCCCCTCCCCCCGTTCTTATAACCCACTCGTCTATATTTTGAAGTACAATAGGTTCTAGGTGCCACCACCACCGCAAGACGCCACTTATAATTTCCCGGAAAAATTTTCATCTCTAGATGTACAACCCTTCCCCCGTGTAACACCATGAAGATATTAGATCTCACCCTCCAACACTATCGACAGCGTTACGTGGTTTATGTATGACACCTTGCCAGTAGATATTCCACTGGCGGATAGAGTTTACCTTCTGCCTTGAAGGAGAGATGTATTGAGATGAAAGTGAAGTGAAGGATCCAAGGCTGTCGACAGTTGGACAGTCCTAGCGAGCTCTGCTCTTATCAACCGGAGTATCGTGGGGTTGGACGCTCACTGGAACAACGAACCAAGTCACTAAGATCAGGGAGGAACATTGGATACCGTACATAACATCACGGAGAAAAAATAATTTCAAAATAACCTTCATAACATTGATGCTATAGGAACAAAAAAAAATCGATATTTTTTTTATCCCCACGTCTTATTAATTGTGAAGATTATACGCATTAAATGATAATTACTCTAACGGGGTAGGGGAGGAAGGAATAAGCATTTTAGGGGTGATCTACCCGCCTTGGCATGGGAAATCATCTAGGAAAAACCACCCAAAGTACGCCCGACCGGAATTCGAACTCCGATCCGTCTTCAGCAGGTCAGTCTAACATGAGAGTGACGCCTTAGACCATTCGAACACTGAAGCGGCTTTATTTTTCAAATCGACTCGGTGTATGGACGTCGCTGAAGTGAAGGGAGTATGCGAGGATAGGGAAGTGTGGAGAAAGTTAGCGAGGATGGACTAAGTACAGAGGTGTTGTTTTTTAGCTATAAAATATGCACAGTTTCTTGCTTACCTCATAAGGGAACTGCGTGATTAGGTATGCAGGTATGATTAAGTAAAATATAGGCTATACTAGGATTTTGGTAAGAATTCCATTCTTTAAGGTCTTATCTTGTACCATAGCCCTACTATATAGTATTAGTTTGGTAGAATAAAAGAGAATAAAAGGCCTTTCGGCTTCTTACAGCCGTTTTGTAAGGCCTTTTACCGTATCAAAATACGACTATACAGTAGGATTATCGTACGTAATATGACGTGGTGCTAAAGAAAAGAATAACAAAATACACCCAACTAAGGTTCGAACTCTGATCTTCCCGTTATTGGTGGTCTATTCTACTGCGAGAGTGACGCCTTTTAACGAGTTAGTTTAAATTAAACTGTGATATAGTCCACTTTTCGCCCTTAGCTTTTGTCTCGCCACGGAAGGAAATTGTGTGGCCTGTGACGTAGGCCTTCCATGTCCCTTGTCTTGTGATAACAACAACCAAGTTCCTCATAACCCCCTCTCCTCCCAATCCCCCACCTCTCGTATCAGCAAATGGACACGATTTGTCAACACTGGATTGGACACAAGTCCACGCTTTCGTGTCCATTTGTTTGGGACTAGTACGATTAGTATTTCACTGGACGACGGAAATTTGCTTTCTCTGCCACATTACAATACCAAGTGACAACATTTCAAGGATAGAGGTCGTCATGTGGTCAGTACAACAAATCCTCCGGCCGTTAATCTCTATTTTCTAGATCGGAGTCGCTACTTTTTCATTCAAGTAGTTCTTCAGTTTTCCTCGCAATACTGAGTTGACCCCATCACAGTTCCACTGCTTCATAGATAATCTAGAAGCGTTGGGGATCGAACCCGGGACTTCTTTATCTGTAGCCAGTAGTTCTGACCACTGGACCATAGAGGCGATCATTCCATGTTGAATAATAAACGTTAAGGCGATTGGCCCCTTTCTTTGGCGTGGAAATTCAGAGCCGTGGGAACAAACGGTTATCTTCAAGATTTTTTATTGTTTGGCAATTTTCTTTTTTTCAGAAATGGTTTGTTCAAGAATATAAGTATGTTGATTAAGTTACACTTTTTATTTACACACCTCCTCTATAATTTTAACAGTGATCAAATATCAATAAAATCGACATTTTTCAATAGAAAACTGCCGGCTTCATAACAAAAAATAAGAAAATGTAACAATTAATAAACATCGATACATTAGCTTAGAAGGGATGTTGAAAATATTAACATAAAAATTTCACTCGTTCTCGAGAAAACTGATATTTCCAAACGTATGATTTTTCCGCAAGACCTGTCCGGTAGCTAGCGCCATCTACGGTTTCCGTGAGCCATCTATTCTTGTTGGCGCGGAAGGATACTTTTGTCCTTTGTGAAGCCACGCCACGCCTTTCACCCTCCCACCTACGTTCCCACCAAAATAGGTTTTAGACTTGCACTCGACAGGGCCAAGGAAGGGCCTTAACTTGTTTTTTTAAGCACCGCGTTTTACTACCCGTTCAGTTTATACGCCTATGTACTAATTAATAATATTTTTAGGGATTAGTGAGGTTATAATTTTATAGTCTAAGATAGAGTGGTAAACCATTTTGAAAAAACGACCCTCAGTACACTGACCAAGATTCGAACCTTGATCTTACCGTCATCGGCAGTCTAATCTACTGCGAGAGTGACGTCTTAAGGGGTGTTTACACTATGTAACTTTTTTTTTAACTTTTGTATTGTATGGAAATATTTTAAAACTTGTTAGAAAATCAATGAAAAATGTTAATTAAACATTGATGTTCTATAACATTTTCCATGTTTAAAACCAGTTATTAGTTTCCCGTCGAGTGGTGGTAATGATCGAAGAAAAATAAGTAACTTTTGTTTTCTAACAGGTTGGTGGTCTGGTGGTTCTAGGGTAAGGTGTCGGACTTCTGTGCTGGAGTCCGAGGTTCAATCCTCGGTCCCGGCACAGATTTATCTGATTGCCAAACCCTTCCTTCACCTCTGACAAGACGTGTATTAATCACAACTTGTGAATGTGTAAAATGCCAGGCCTCCACCGTGGTTCGGATCCCACGTTTAAACTATAGGTCCTCCATTTAATCTCACAATCACCCTACCATTACACATTAGAGTAAGTGCGTATAACCCGAACGGATAGTAAGACGCGATAATAATAATAATAATAATAATAATAATAATATAATAATAATAATAATGTATTAATCACAAATTGTGAATATGTTGAATGCCAGGCCTCCACCGTGGTTCGGATCCCACGTTAAACTATAGGTCCTCCATTTAATCTCACAATCACCCTACCATTACACATTAGCGTAAGTACGTATAACCCGAACGGTTAGTATGACGCGGTGCTGATAGCCTATGGTGACGCAAGCAAATCCTCGCTAATGTTCACTTAGTCAAGTCCTTGCATACGGCCCTTAGTGTTTTTCTCTCTAGTCGAATACCGGTACCAATTCAAATTATTTAGGTACTCAAAGTCCTGGCTTGTCATCCGAACAAAGTTCCTAAAACTGCCATCAGTTCCGGGTTCCCCAGCCAACAGGTCAAGGTCATATCGTTGAAGATCAGTCAAAAGGTCACTCATACAGTATTTAGCTCTCGCGAGTGGAGGGGGTCGAACCCAAAACCATCATTTGGCCCTTTTTTTTCACACAACACTATACAAACCACGGCCGCAAAGAGAATATCCCTTCAGACGCCATGATGCAAACTAGATAAAATATGTTACTATTTGTTAGAGAGCTTTGAGTCGTTTTTGTAAATGTTTTATGACAAAAGTTACACAATATTCAAATGTAACAAGTTACAAAATAACATTGTTTTACAACATTGTTTGTTACATAGTTACATAGTACAAACGGATCTTTAGACCACTGAACTAGTGAAGCGGGTATATATAAAAGTTCGTTTCAACGGCGACTTGGCTATAGCATGCGCCGAAACTCCCACGGCTATTATTTACTAGCGATGTCGGCCTACTCGTGCAGACAAAGCTATTTCGTCGCTGAATCATCTGAAAACTGCTGACTCATTCGTCGCGACACTCGAAAATTGCAAGATGTGTGTTGTTTTTTTTTGTCCGCGTAAGAAACCTTAACCTAGGTTGAACGTCCTTGGACGACCTTGAGAGAAGACACGAGCGCCTTGTGAGTAGCATTGTGGAAATAAAACACGCGTTGCGTTCATTCGAATAAGCTCAACCTTAGGAAGTTATAGGCTGAAGAGGAACATGGTGGATGGAAATGAAGTGGAGAAGACTTTTGGATGATATAGGCTGAAGATGAATATGGTGGATGGAAATGAAGTGGAGAAAACTTTTGGATGATATAGACTGAAGATGAATATGGTGGATGGATATGAAGTGGAGAAGACTTTTGGATGGTATAGACTGAAGATGAACATGGTGGATGGAAATGAAGTGGAGAAGACTTTTGGATGATATAGACTGAAGATTAACATGGTGGATGGAAATGAAGTGGATAAGACTTTTGGATGATAGACTGAAGATGAACATGGTGGATGGAAATGAAGTGGAGAAGACTTTTGGATGATATAGACTGAAGATAAACATGGTGGATGGAAATGAAGTGGAGAAGACTGTTGGATGATATAGACTGAAGATGAACGTGGTGGATGGATATGAAGTGGAGAAGACTCTTGGATGATAGACTGAAGATGAACATGGTGGATGGAAATTAAGTGGAGAAGACTTTTCGATGATATAGACTGAAGAGGAACTTGGTGGATGGCATATAAAGCATTAAAAAGCACACTTTATATTTTTATTTCGTGTGCTCTTTTACCACATCTAATGAATGAAATTCCTTCTATGTTCTGCCAAGCCAGTAAAGAGCAAAGTTTCCTCTCCATTTATATCTTTCCCAATGTGAGCCATCCTTTCTCCAGCAGTAGCAGTTTTCCAAGCTACACGCGACGCTATAACAATGCACTACACGGATTTTGCACAATCGGATACACTCTGGGGAGCATATCAAACACACACAGGCAACACTCACAGCGGACACTTCGCCGATGTTTTTTAATTCTCTCTCCCCCCAGTGGTGGATTTAAAATGTTTGCGCCCCTAGGCACAATTATAATATGCACCCCCCATTATCCCAAACCTTTTTGTCAAGTTTCAAGGTCGTTTTGGTGGAAAGAGGTGTTGGGGAAGGGGGGAGGGTCAGTTACAAAGTGATTGCAGTTATTTGAAAATAAATATTGTCGTTATTACTTTAATTTGAACTATTTCAATAATGTTAGTCAATTTTTAAAGGTAATTCTAATAAAAAAAACAATGATACCCAAAATGTGCCACCCCCTAAAGCCACCGCCCTTAGTCGGGACTATAGTGTAAATCCGCTTCTGCTTCCCCATCCTTTTTTTCCCAATCCCCCAAGGTCGTTACATACATCGCTATCTAGATTGCTGATGTATTGTCAATAAGATGTTGCGCTTGGTTAAATATTGACCCAATCTTTAGCAGTCCAGAGTTTGTTGTTTATTGAACATTCTATTTTCTGTGACATAAATGAAAGTTTGGTCCATTTCACTGTGAAATGTCGAAATTACATAATTTGGTTGTCATTAAGAACTAAAACCTACTTCAGTGGTCGCGTGGTCTAACGCGCTACTCTCGCAGTTGACTAGACCGCCAATGATGGAGGTATCGGGGTTCAAATCTCAGTCGGATGTACTGAGGGTGGTTTTCCCCAAAATGTTTTTTTTCCACTCTCCTTCCATACAAATGCGGGTACACTTCATATAATATAACCTTCCTATCAGATTAGCGTAATTAATGCATATGCGTATAACCGGAACGGGTAGTAAGACGCGGTGCTAAAACAAAGCCTTTATTACGGCCCTGTTTCCAGCCTGGATCCGAGTCAGTGGGGTATATAACCGGAACGGGTAGTAAGACGCGGTGCTAAAACAAAGCCCTTTATTACGGCCCTGTTTCCAGCCTGGATCCGAGTCAGTGGGGTATATAACCGGCCGGGCCTGAGCGTCATCGGGCGGCGGAATTCCTCAAAGAGCGGAGCGAGTTTGTTATTCGGCCGCGCCACGCATCTGTTTTCTCCCAGTCGTTATTTTTAGTCGTCTCTCGCACTGTCCGACTGTTTGAGACTGCTCCCCAAAAGCGGGTCTGCCTCAAGACGGGTGGACCGCGCCCTATCCCGGTCATCAAACCCTCGGAGACGTGTCAGTGGCGCGAAACCTTGTGTTTGTGAGAGGGGGGGGGGGAAGATTATATATATATATATTATATATATATATATAAAAAGGGATTGAGGTACTTAGTCCCCTCTCCCGATGATAAAACGAGGGGAGAAGGGTCTTGTAACCTTCACCCGGTAAATATTTGAAAATTGAATACCCCTAGAAATTATTAAAAGTGGTCCTCACCTGATTTTTTTTAAATTATACTTTCTTAGGAGCTATTTGGAGTGTACTGCCAGAAAATTTTTGAAATTCGGATGCTTCTAGTATTAGGAGTGGTCCTCTTTCGGCAAGGTTTTTTGAAAATCAGATGCTTTCAGATGGCGATTTAGAATGGCCTTCACTTGTATTTTTACTTTCTCGCTATCTTACAGGTATAGGAAGTGTTGGGATTGTCAACAAAATTGAACTCGAGATTTTGATGAATCTCGACGTTTCATGACCCCCCCGAATCCGAAAAAGAGGTTTTTGAATTTCCGTTTGTTTGTCTGTACCTCCAACTAGAGCCTAAACCATTTTACCGATTGGGCTAAAAAACTTGGTATCTAGGTTTTCATAGTGTTGCCCCAAAGAGTTTTTGGAATTGGATATCTAACCCTAAAATTAAGGGTAGTTTACTGGAGGGCAAAAAGAGAAAAGATTGATTTTCTCAAAATCGGCTCTAACGATTTTTATTAAAATTCACATCTAGGCGTTGATTAAGATTATAAATAGGCTGACTATTTTCATTTTCCCGTGAAAATGACTTTTAGGATACTTTACAGAAGCGGAAATTTTCGTATCTCTGCAGCTATTTGCATTGCAAAATTGTATTGCTATTAGAAATAAAAAAACTTTTATATGAAATATATTTTCATAAAACCAAGAATTTCTGATATATTGGCAAATATATTAATACAATTTTGTGAGATTTAGCTGTAAAGCGATACTACTTAAGTTTTAACGCAATAATTCTCCACCGCCATAGAGTAATTAAATATAAGTAAGTCTCTCAAAAAGTTTATGTTAATTTTCCTTAAACCTCTTAGGAGAAATATTTGTACAACATTGATCTATCTCCTCATTTTAGACGCAAGTCAATAAATACATTTTTTATTGGTCAAAATTTATAAATGAGGAATTTAATAGCAATATGATGACCTGAAGATGTCCAGCACCTAATAAAATGTTAAAATATTAACAGGAAGTCAAAATTTTAATAAAAGTGTTGACCCTTGTGGATCCAATGTCGATCTTTTTATTGTTCCAAACATAAAAATGAGGACATTCTTTAAAAATAAAATTATAAAATTTAAAACCGGGACTAAAAAAATTATTTACGTTAGTATAGTACAATTTATGCTTGGGTTTGCTTATGTATATTATTTCGTTTCACTATTTTTTAAACAATAGAGTGAGAAAGTCCGCGCGGAGTTCCGTACCGTTTATTTTTAAAAAAGAATTAAATTTCTCTAATAATTATTTGGAAAGGTATTTTTCCTGGAAAGTTTTTGAAAATTTGCTGCCTCTAAAAGTTATTTGTGGTTCACTGCAGCTTAATATTCGAGAATATCAGAGAGGAAATAAATTTAGAGGGGAAAATACTCCAAATTATTTCCAAAGGGTGGAAAGGGTGGCAAATTATTCATCGGGGGAGCAATGTCCCCCCTCCCTTGTCCACCGCCACTGCGACGTGTTTTTTTGGTCCCTGGGAATGAACCTCCGGATGGTTCTCGGAAACCCGCCTCGGTAGGACAAGTGTGCTAAGGCATCGGTCTCGTCTTGTCTGGCTTTCCCGGTGACGAGGGAGTCGAATCCCACCTGGGTGCGTTGAGGTGTTTTTCTCTCTCTTCTGATCGGTTCCTTCTCTCTTCTCGCACGCAAAAACTTGAACATTTCATCTAAAATGTTACCTTTCTCTGTCCTACTCCATGAGGGTACATATGCAGACAGCTCAGTGTTGGGAGTAAGATGCGAAATTGGGGAAAGGGGTGGAGGATGGGGGGTTATATTATTAGTATACTGGCTTAAGAACGTGTATGTGTGGGTAAAGGGGTAAATTCCCTTAATAAGGGATACTATTTATACAATTGTTTGAAACACACCCACCTTTTTATTGAGTTAATGGTATCTGGGTTTGATCCGAAACAGGAGAAATATTATATTGTTGAACTCTAGGATCCCTTTCACAGTGATGGCTTTAGTTTGTAAGTCGTGTTTTGTAGCTATTCTTTAAAAAGTGCATGCTAATAAAAATAATCAGGGTGACCTGGTGGTCTAGGGGTAAGGTGTCGGAATTCTGTACTGGGGTCCGGGTTCAATCCTTGGTCCCGGCACAGATTTATCTGATTACCAAACCCTTCCTTCACCTCTGACAAGACATCTTGTGAATGTGGGGAATGCCAGGCCTCCACCGTGGTTCGGATTCCACGTTAAACTGTAGGTCCTCCATTTCATCTCACAATCACCCTACCATTACACATTAGCGTAAGTGCGTATAACCCGAATGGGTAGTAAGACGTGGTGCTATAATAATAAATAATAATAATAAAAATAATCAAAAGTTATTTTTAAGGTCTGACAAATTAGAGCAAAAACATAATCCAAAATATATTTAACCCATAAAATAAACATGTGTTGATATGTGCGAATTTTATTGTATCTAGTTTTTTATTAATTTAATGGATATTATATTCAAGTCATTTTGTAGAATATCTAAAATAACATTTGACTGCACTTTAAGATTTATATTCAATACAGGTAATTTTAGTTTGCAGCTTATAATTTATAATATAACGATTCGGAAACTATTATTTCTTGGAAGTCCCTTGAGGTTATGCCGACCTGCCAACCATATCTGACAGAACAGTTGCAGAAACATCGGGGTTTCAAGAGACAAAATGGTTGCAGAGACAGCAGGTTCGTCACTTTACGACTTACGAGCCATTTCAAGATTATATTGGATGTATTTTTTTCCCTAGAATCCTGTTATTTCAATAAACTAAATTTTTCAGACAATATTAAAATTGGAATAAATCAGATATGGAACTGAATGGGACGGATGTTAGTCGACATATTGTTGGAAAATTTGAGGTGGTCATTAAATATCAGACTTTACCTTATTAAAACAAGAGTATAGTGGTAAATTAGCTACAAAATCTTCAATCATTTTTGTTTAAAAAACTAGAAATAAGTCTTAATTAATGTTGACCCACAAACACTAAATTCAAATATTAAAAATGCCCAACTTTACCGCCATTATGTTTAGACTTAATAAGTTTGCATAATAAAGCACAGACGAATTGTAGCCGTTCAGAAATATAGGATTATTTATTAATTGGTTTGATATTTTAAAAATGTGTGGTAGATCACATAACACCCTATAAAACAACCCTACACTATCTTAAAACGTTCTTGCACCAACAGTCATGTGGACCCTTGCACCAGGGGATACTGAACTGACCGTTGATGTGTTGCTGTTGCAGTGACATATCCCATGGACCTGATCAAGACTCGGCTTCAGATACAGGGGGAGCTCGCCGCGGTCAGGAGGGGCTCTCTAGCGTGAGTACAAGCACTCATTGCAAATGTTACAAGCTGGATTTTACATTTGTACAAACAAAAACATGCCATAAGCCCGCAAGCGAGCTATACTGATCGAGCAGCCGCCGTATTGTCGAGTATAGTGCCAACTTTTGCGGATAGAGCGTGTCCTGTGGTCACCACAATAAACCCTTCTGCTATTAATCTCAGTTTTCTAGACAGGAGCCGTTACTTTTCCATTCAAGAAGTTCATTTCATCCTCATGAGACAGAGTTGACCCTGTTCCAGACCCACTGCTTCACAGAAAGTCTGAAAGCGCCAGGGATCGAAATCGGGACCCCTGAATCTGTAGCCAGGAGCTCTGAACACTAAACCATAGAAGTGGTCTTGAGATCAAAGTAAAAATAAATATAATGGTGAAATTCGCTGGCAATAATCCACCTCATTACATGGTTATTTTTACCACAGAGTCTTACTATCCATCCGGAATATTTATATAGTTATACTAATGTGGTAGTTGGGATTTAAAGGAAATGTAACCACATAAGCGAGTAAGGAGAGTGTGAAACCATTGAGGGGAAAACAACGCTCAATAGACCTGAACAAGATTCAAACGTCAACCTCTCTGTCAGCAAGCAAGAATCCTCAACACTCTTGAACATGGTCGAGGACTAGAGTAATTATAAAAATAATAAAACACAAATATAGTCCAATCTATGCCCTGTTTCCCCCCCCCCCCCATCTTCTTCGAGTTGTCTCCTGGTGAATGTTGTACAGGCTCCCCACCGGGGCATGGTCCAGACCGCCGCAGGGGTCATCAAGGAGGAGGGGTTCTTCAAGCTGTGGCATGGCCTCACTCCTGCCATCTATCGGAACATTGTGTACTCCGGCACCCGGATAGTCATCTACCAGAAGGTCCGGGAATATGTCCTCAAGCCGGACCCTAGCGGGAATTACAGTATCTGGTAGGTGGACTACTCGTTTCTTCGACAAGGTGTTATCCGACACATTAGTTCAGAAGGTAGCCTGTCTTACTACTGAGATATGGGCCCAGGCTTAGATTACCAGCACAATTTATCATAGGTGAAATGTGGATTTCACCTTTTGCAGTGATGAATCAACGGCTCTCTGTTCTATTTTTTTAAAGTTAGTTTATAAGTCATGTGATTGTATAATCAGTCAATTCTGAAAGTGCACTTAAAAAAAAAAAGTGTTTCAAAGTGAGAACCATAACTAAGCGAGATTATTAAGAACAATATATAATTTGACTAAATATTTAGGAACAATAACGATATTAAAGTGGAAATTAGAAAGAAAAGAAAAAGTCGGGAAATGCATGCTATTACTCGATCAGTAAGTTGTTAAGCTCTCTCTCTCGCAGTTAAGGAATATAAAACTAAGAATATACAAAACAATAATTTTACTGGTTGTTTTGTGGTTGTGAAACATTCTCTCTTACCAGTAAAAAAAAAAAAATGGTGATCAAAAATAAGGTGCTTAGGAAGATATTTGATCCAAAAAGGGATGATGTTACTGGGGAGAGGAGGATATTACATAATGATGAGTTACGTACCCAGTACGTGACTAAAACTTGCATCAAATTCATATTTTCAAGTATCGCACACCCCTTGTTAAAATTTAAATATTGAGGAATTAAATAAAACCTTCCTTAATGAAAAGTAACCAATAATAAAGTTGCATTAGTAAATGCAAGGAAGCAACAACACACAAATTAAGTTTGTTATAACTGATGTCACAAAAAAATACAAATAAAGATCAGTAAACTTGTGAAATTAATAAAAATAATTTTACTCTCTCTACCCCATACACAAAGATGTCCAAGTCAAGTGTCCATATTGCCCCCACCCCTCCTACCAACATGTTCATAATACCAAAGAGTTTATTTGACATTCTGAGTCAGGGGTGGTTCAACTTTTCCGACCAGTTGAACTTTGATCTAGTCTAGTGTGCCACCTATCATTTATGTTTTTTAAAATGAGTATTTAAACTAAAATAACTTGTTTTTTAATTATTTTTTTTTATTTCAGCGCCTTAATACCTGCATATATGCACATGTACAAATTACGTTAATCTACTAGGGATAAGTAAAGTTGAATTTAAAGGAAGTGTACCCGCATTCACATAGAGGAAGAAAGGAAAACCAATTAATAAAAACCACCCTCAGTACGACCGTGCCGGGATTCAAATACCGATATACCCGCCATCGGTAGTCTAGTTTACTTTGAGAGTGATGCCTTGGCTTAGACCATGTGACCACCAGAGAGGGGTGTTGTTGAGAATATAATAAATTGTTATTGATAAGCTGGTGGTTAGTTAATATATTTTTTAAATGTGTTAAAGATACCCCGTGTTTGTTCCCTGGTTGTAACGGTGAAGAGTGGTTTCAGGAAATCGGCGGTGAACGGGATGTTCTCGGGGGTGGTGGCCCAGTTCCTGGCCAACCCCGCGGACCTGGTCAAGATACAGATGCAGATGGAGGGAAAGAGGAGACTCATGGGGAAACCTCCGAGGTGGAAATCTTTTTAAAAAAAAATATATATATATATATATATATATTATATATATATATTATATTTATATATATATAATATTAAAACTTTCAACATAAAGGTTGTATATCCGGTCCCATAGTGTAGTGGTCAGTGCATCTGGCTACAAACCTAAAGGCCCCATTTCCGGATGGTACCTTGGGTATCTTTCTATTAAGGGGAATTATTCTAACAGTCATCAGGGGTTGATAAATTAAGCTTTAGTTAGGTTTAAACCTCCCATTGGCTCACACTTCCATATTCACTCTCATCACATCATCTCGTAGCGGGCAGGACATGTGGACAACCTCCTATGGTGCACCCTGTGTCACCAGAGTGGAGAATAGTCTACATACAGG